>OX375866.1:76202953-76559369 GCA_947359475.1 Heligmosomoides polygyrus bakeri
CCAACTACCATTGAAAACACCCTATGTCCAAATACGCTCCTTCGAAAGCAACATTTTCGCAACGACCAAGAACGAGCTGCTAATGCTGAGAATCGAGCCTACCATCCTACAAAACACCGCAGAAATCGTGTCAAGCCAGGAATGCGACAGCGAAGCATTGGGGCTCAGGGTATGCTATGACTGCGCCCTTGGCGCATACTTCATAGCCACCTGCAAGCCCCCATCTCAAGCCGTTATTACGGACAGATTTGACTCTCAGTGACTTCCAACATTTTCTAGTCAAATGTGGGCCAACGTATGAAAACAACAACGAAAAAATCCTTTATTTCGAACATCCAACAGTCCACGAACATGTTGCGCGCACGGCGCGGAAATTGCGGCCAAGTTCCTTCTTAACGGAACCCTTTACTATCACCTACCAGGGCCGCGAGGGTCCGCGTTCGATGCGTAATTACACGTTATACCACTGCGTTGCCAATGGCTTGGAGACTTCACGGTTCCCAATATCGATCCACTACTGAACGCCATCAAATCCACTGGAAAATCATAGTAGGAGCCATTGGGCCAGTAGCAGTACTAGGGATCGCTACCTACCTAGGAAGACCATAATCGTACTCCTGTTCTTGAAAACGCCTACTTTATCGCTTCATTGCGGTTAAGGGTAACATGGAGTATGATCTGCTTACCGTCAAAATTCCTACACAGGAGCGCAAACACCCACCTATGATCACATGTGTACCATGCAGAAATGTAAGTAAAGGCACGAACACCGCATATGCACACAAGAAAAATGCGCCCACAATCGCACCGGGATGCACATAATCGACACTTTCGAACCTGCGTCGTGCTTGATTGCGAGATCACGATGTCAACTGCATCCTCTCCAAAAATCAACGTAATCAATTGAAGCGCAAGCCGGTGTTTCACCGCAATAGGACACAACCATAAGCGGTCACACCTCAAAAAATCAGCCATTAATTGAAATAACCGACCTGGGGCCGTATGCTATTTTCGCCCGACTCAGGGATGGTACCCGGCGCAAAAAAAACCGGCATCCCCAAGTTTCGACGCTTACCACAACACCTTATTTTACTACCAGCTTATCATTTTCTAATTTCTAAAAGATTGAGACCAGTTCGCGTGAAATAGGAGCTCTACTTATATTTTAGTGGCTCGCTTACTCTTCATTGAAAAAATATTAATCCACCCGATAGAGAGCACGAAAAAGTTCAGCTTCATATCTCATTTCCTTTGATTTCCGGAGGTTGTAGACCAATCGCGAACTTTTATATGTTCTATTAGTAATTCCTTAAGTGGCTACGAAAACCTGTATTGTGCCTAATGAGATATTCCACACTGTCACGGGTGCATTGAAAAGTGCTCTCTTCATCGAATAGTGTTCAACTCAATGTAGGAAAGCGATTGTCGTTGTAAATAATCGCAACCGATGCAACGCAGCGCAGCGCCTGAATGTAACTACTGCGCTCCGCTGCCAATTCCGTGCTCCAACGTCTCATTTTCGTTGCGCCCTCGGCTCGTCCCGAGCAAATTTCTAGGGGGACGCAGTACCCGGCTATCGATTACGTCACCCGTCCCCGAGAGCGGGAAGAAATGTGCATATCGGGGAGGTGAGCAGAGACCGCCTCATACCCGGCCGGGGACGGTTGCGGAAAGAATAGCATACGGCTCCTGAGGTACCCGAGTTCGGGCCGCTCTGGTGAGCCTTCGCCTCCCGGATGCGGTGTGGAGTCGTCCAAAGAATGCGAGCGAATTCGACGAAAGCGGCCAAAATACCTCAGGCGCAAACGTGCCTTTGATGCGCAGCATAGAAAGCGGGTTACGACGGCAGCTCATAATTGGCCAAAGCGAGCGGACATCGCATACTTGTGCTCAAACCCACCGGCAGCCAACCCTCTGCCACTTCAAAGAGCCAATGAGGACTCTCAATTGTGTCAGTGAGAACGCAAGAGCAGAGTGTAAGCCACTCCTCATCATCCCGACAGTATATAACTCTTGGTGAGTCTAAAGGGGCATACGCAACGTTCTGCTGCAACAACGGCCGACTTCTACAAAGCCCTGAACGAGCTGGAGCAGGTTGTAAGGAAATTGTAATGGGATGAAATCCTGTAGGGAGATGGGACGTAGGCTACGGTAGAAGAGAAGGATAGCCAATCCACGGGAGATTGATTAGGTCACCCAGTAACGCCTAGCCTTGTCGTACCCGACGCCGTTGGGCCCCATTAAAACTACCCGTGCGGGAGTTTGCCCACTGACTATCGGGACCCCCATTAAGCCACCACTTAGAGCCCCCGCAACCCACCCAGAGAGTACAGGAAAACGCCCTCCCGGGTTGACAGTGGCGGGTGTGCTCCGTGGTGCTCGGCCGTCAGGCTGACACCTGCCCTCTTTATTTCTGATGCCGTTGCACATAATATTTGTGTCTGAAATTATAATAAACTAATGCGAGGACTGAGCGTTTTGTTCGTAATCTTATACTGCATAAAATAAAATGAAATAACAAGTAATAACACCGGGCGTTCAACCGCTACACTGTCGAACACAGTGGGCGCTCGGAGTTATTATAAGGTCGACTCGACACGATTTCTCGCTCAGGCCCTTTGTGGATTTGACTCCAAACTAGAGTCATTATTCAACGTAATAATGACGACCAACGGTCGTGTTGATCGCATCGAATCGGCGTTAACGGTGCTTCCGGAGCGATCAGCCCCAAAGGCTTCATGCGTGTTTTGCAGCATTGAGGTTCAGACTGATGGACATAGCTCAACGCAGTGCTCGAACTATCGAGACGCGATCGCCAGAGCAGTCAAGGCGTCCAAGCTGGGTCTCTGCTGTCGGTACCTGAAGGTTGAACACGAAGGAGACTGTGGTGTAACTTGAAAAATTGCAGTCTACCCCATAATCTCATGCTGTGCCCAACCAGAAACACGGTCCCCAACCATCACGCCAAAAGGGGGAATATTGGTCGGTTTCTTAAAAAACATGAACCATTATTATAAATAAAGTCCGTAACCTCTAATTCATTATACTTTGTTACAGATTACTACAACTGAACCACCCCTTCTACACTTCGCTGCTTCGACATCTTCAACGAGCTGGCCGGAGTATAGTCGTCTGCGACGATGGTTCTTCCAAAGTGTCGCCTCCTCCCTCTTCTGGCGGTCCAGATGTGGACGAGTCGTGGCGCCGCCCTCGAATGGACAGTGATCCTTAGGTGTGCTCATTCGATAGACCCGTCAGCCAAGTCGCTCTTGCTCACACTATATCACATACGCTCCAAAAGAAAGCCTTTCAATCTAAAGAGCTGGCAAAGGAATCACCGCATTTCTGCCTATGAGAACCTCGTATAGCCGTGTTGACATGCGCTGGTAGAAGAAATTATGCACAGTACCATGCACACTGCTAGTAGTGCTGTTCCGCCTAGTGGAGTAAGTTCGAAGCTGGGGGCACTAGCCTCGATTCGATGTGAGTTTACGAAATAATTGTTACTGGCTGAGGTTTTCCATATTTTGGCTAGTTTGATCGGCGCCCACACTATGGCTAGGATGACTGCGATGATGGAATAGATCATTATGCCGGCTGTCATACCGGCTCCAGCTGGTCAGCAATGGGGATTACCTAGAAGAGTCTTCGAGAGCAAGTGATCGCAGAACTTAGGCCTTTCACAAACTCCGCTTAGCTCTTGATTTTTTTCTTCAAGGAATCTCAGCATAACCTTAGCCACGTGCTCTGCCGGGGAGACTGAGCAGGTATCTGATTGGCCTAGTGCTGTTGTTCATTGCTTGACATTCATCGTCAATGCACAGCTTAAACCGCCTATTGGTCGGTGGAATGCTCACTTCTCCATTTGCGTGCGAAAGTGACGAGGTAGCTGCTGCTATTGCTAGCGCAATTATAGATATAATAGAATTGCGAGAAACGCAAAGGTGTTTGCGATTGGAGGCGAAGCGCGTGAGTGGTGGACGTTACTGTCCAAATTCCGAAAAAAAACTCAATCACTCGCTGCTTGGGTTGCGAGGAAGCTTCTCTTGTCTTGTGTTGTCCGTGAATGGTATCGTGGTTTTCTCTCTTGACAGCTCTTTCACAGGTTCTTTGTCTAAGAACCCAATTTCGAGAGGATAGATTTTGTTGAGAGGTCGATGGATAATCTTGTGGGTAGGCGTCAATACCTTTACCGACCTGATAGGCCGTCTTCCGAGGTGATTATATCCACCACTTTGCCGTAGGGCCAGCATCCTCTCGGAATTAGATCAGTGTGATAAGTGTTCGATCAACACAACCTTCCCTACTTCGGGCCAGACCTATTTGCGTGCTTTGGTTGTCTTAGTTTTTGTTCTTGCATTTCTCCGAGGAGCACCAAATATTCGGACTTCCAGCATTCCCAAAACTTGTTAGCGGAATTTTCGGAAAAATGGATAGCTTCCATCGCTTGTTCACGAGATTGAATGAATTCGGGATCATATGGGATTGCCACTGGTGTACGATGATTCTTCAGGAAGCCGGAACTTGGGATTCCCTTGAAGGAAATCGACAGGCCGAACGGGAATCTCTATAATGTCGCTTATCAGTGGTCTCGTGTTCAGTATGGCTCCGATTCATTACTGTGCATTGCATTTCGACGAAGCTCATTCTTTTTCACCCGATACACTTGTTTAGCGCTTTTTTAACAGAGGCAACTTGTCGGTTCCAGACGCCACCCATCCAGGGTGAGGCTGTTGGGTTGAACAACCATGTAATTCTCTCTAACGTGCTGTATGACATTATAGAGTTACCCGTTGCTTCGTCGTTTTCAAACATGGGGCTATAATTTATTCTCTAGGTTTGAACTTTGTCCCGCAGTCAGAACGGATCAGTTTCTGCACACCTCTTCTAGGTAAGAAGAATCATATTAGACTGTTTAAGAACGCGCCTGTGGACATGTTTTCGACGACTTCGAGATAGACAGCTCGAGCTGCCATGCAGATGCACAGTGCGACGTACATCTTCTCCTGGGTCTTCGGAGTGAAAGGAACCATGAAGTCGCATCCTGTGTTTTGAAATGGTTTCATTCGACAGCTCTATTAGCGGGCAGAGGAGACATGTCAGGTGCACCCAGATGGAGACCTTGATATCTATTGCAGGCTGTTTTATGTTCTACCAGCGTCCGTCGCCGGGTTCGCCGGCGCCGTACGCTGGACGTGCGGACCACGCCAGGCTTGCCGGCTTCGCCGGCTTCGGGTATGGGGGACCACGCTGGGAATGTAGCCCAAACCTAGCTAGGGATGATTCCTCACCCCTAGGGTTTTGTTCACAACCCATTGCAGCTCGTCAAGCTTACTCGAATTTCTGACGTTTCTGTCCAGTCGTCGTGATTTAAGTCACGAGATGTGATGAATTTCGGAAAGGAACACCCACTGCGTTGAACTTTTTGAGTGCATGGCGCGATCCAGTCTTTTAATGTGGCCTGTGAACTTTGAAATGAAATCGAAAGTCTTCCAATTCCAGACGAGCTAGATGTTTGATCGAGATCTGAGCTAATCACGCAACACCCACTCCGATCGATGAAGTCTGGGAGAGAACCAATGACACAGGTGAAACGATCGATATAAGGTCTGAAGGGAAGCCAATATTTAAGTGATAAACCTTGCGTCGGCCATCGTAATCACACAACACCCACCCAGATCGATTACGTGTGAGTCCGTCAAACGAACGCTACGTTGAAATTTTCGAGCGCATGGCGCAATCCAGTCTGCAGATTTTTTCTCAAAAAATAAGTAAATATTGGTAGTTGGTAATAATTTGGTTTGAAATCTGTCCAATTTATTTTAAAAGGTGTCCAATTCGACTCGAAAATCATGCAACACCCATCCCGAAAAGTGCCCGGTCGAAACGCCTTAGGCCATCATATGCTGTTGCTAATGTGTAGGGAGGTGGATGAAGAAGAACACACTAGCAAGATCGCGCAAAGCAGAAGCAAGCGGTTGTGGCGGATCGACGTCTTCCATCACAGGTCATGCGATGTGAGCCGTGCCGCGGCGCAGACCTCTTCCGCAACGCTTCACATGTTCTCTGAACCCAGCAGCGGCGGCTCGTCATAGTCGTGGTGACGTCTTGCGAAAGCTCATCAAGTGGGTGTCCTTTGGTGACCACCCGGCAGTGAAAGCGTCATGGTCGTAAACACCTATGGTCGTAAACACCTCGTGGTAGTAAACACCACTGGCAGCAGTGGCTGCCTGCCACGCTGCCAGTTGGCGACGGCGGTACGACGAACGGCTGAGTATAGCCTCAATTGTCATCAGCCGCTGGGAATGTCACCAGTCGGTGATTCATGCTTCTCTGCTTTTTACATATAATTATATTTATATACGGTGGGATAATAATAATATGTTTTGAAAGCAGTGGAAGCAATCCAGAACCGCTGGCACGCGATCGTCATCGTGTGCTCTTTTCCACAATGTGCATTTTGGCCGTGAATCTGCTGTACAATTAAACGTACGAGCTCTGATTTTGCCGGGATATAAATTGGCGATTTTGCATCGCTAGGAATCGCCGCATTTTGTAAGCGAGATTTGTGCCTAATAATCCCCCGCAGTCCATAGTAACCATGTTTGTCAGAAAAGCGCTTTTGGAGGTCTGTAAGATTCCCCTGGCTTTGTTCCTGATTATTTGTTCAGTGACCTCTATGTCGTTGGCCGTGATATTCTTTTCTGCACTGAATTGGACACTACCACTAGGTTGATGTTCACTGAACGGAATTTGTTTGTTAAATTGTCCCAGTTTTTCAAGCCTTTTCCGGCTAGAGAATGGATTCTGGTTGTTTTGACGAAGCTTGAAAATCGGGTCAAGTCTAGCAAACTTGGCGGTTTTTCGCGTATTTCTGCAATGGTGTTGCCAGTCAACGACACCGGTTTTGGCTCGCCTTCTCCGTCTTCTGATGAATTTTGGACGATAGTCTTGATCGATTTTACCGATCAGGTATCGCGGTTGAACTGTAGCCATCGAGGACCGCAGTCTAGTCATGATTCTTGATGGATACGGTAGTTAAACCAGTTGTACCCGCATCCGCTGTATTACAGGTGGTCTCGACGTGATGGAATGAGACGCTGATGCCATTATCCTCGATCGCTCTCACGATTTGGTGAATGCGATCACGGGTATTGGCCACGAAGATTGACAGGATTTTGGATGATTTTAGTCACCATAGAACCACCACTTTGACGTGAGTCGGGTTTTGCCACTAATTAGGCCCACTATTGAGCCTGTTGCTATGTTTTGCCCGTACGTGCAGGCTGCTATCGCGGCATTCTGGCATCCGCAAATGATTAGCTTGAACAGGCATTGAAAAATCGGAGCTAAGTGGCTGCGGGTTGTCGCCTCTATTCAGAGGATATCCGCATTTGTCGAAGGCATAGGATATCCACTTACACTAGAAGTGGTCCAGCGCAGTTCAAGACATGAGTAGAAGCCAACAGTGTTGGGTAAAAATCTTTTGAAATTCACAAATGGGAAGAGGCTGACTTCTTCCTTCTGGCAGTCTTCCAGTTTCCTTAATGTTACCTCTGCTCTCCGTTGGTTTCCTTCGCGCTTGTCTGTCGGGCTCTTCGCTCGACCAACCCAAGAGACTTGTATTCAGATTGATACAGGCCAAAAAACACCGCCTGAATACAGTTCTTCAAAAAGTGACTTCTAGCGTTTCTAGCTCATTTCAGGGCTGTGAAGTTAAATTCGTTGCGCATTTCGACAAGGATCGACTGATGTCGGGCTCCCTGCATTATCGCTTACTCGTCTATAAGCAAGGACTGAACGAGTGATGTTTACAGCATGCCTATGCTCGTTTTCGGAATTCCAGATTTACCTTTCCATTGAGGCAGATCACAACGGAGGGCAACTAATAATTAATTTCTACGGAGCACCTTGTGCCCCGATCGTCAGTGCTACTAGCCTGGGCGAAATCGGGCGGCATTGGAAATGTGGGTTGCCAGAATCACTGCAAAACTGCTTTTTACCGAGAGAGCCTTCTGGGGCTACCAGAAAACGCTTCGCTATCAGTTGGGAGCTCTATGGCACTGTAACGGAAAAAGCCGATATCAATTGTTTCGCCCATATCTCCTGTGCCACCCTTTGTGTCGTACGGTGATCATCGAACGAATTAGGTAAAAACACAGTCCTCAACTGATCTCTAATTTTTGCTCGAAATAACTAGAAAAGCTTTCCGAAATCTATAAAGAAACGCGGTTCGCTTCTATCTACAAAAGAATTCTAACAGACTGGGTTAGCTACAAAATCCGGTTTATGTTTTAGGAACTTTGACTTCCCTTTCAAAAACCGATGAATAGTTGTATTTTACCAATTTTTATTAGGTTAGTGCAAAAGAAATGCTGGTTTTTCTTTTATTGGACTCAACACTGTATTGAATTTAGTTCAAACCGCTTATTTAAAATATAATTTGATTTTTATTTTCGGATGTCTAAATGCGATTTTAGTCAAATTTTCCGGCTTTGGATGATGTCGAGGAGCTTCTTTTTTTGTCCGGCTATGAGGCGTTAGCGTAAAGTTTCCATTTCCTGTCGCAGTTCACAATCCGTTCGAGAAACGGTCCGTTGGCATTGCGTTTCGGCTGACGATGTCTCAAAATGACGGTTTTCTGTTTTTCGGTCAATTTGGCTTCTTGGGCTTCCCAATTTCCTTCAGTACTGTAGTGTGATCGACGACGAGGTCCTCTGCAATATTTCGTGTGGTTTTGCGCGGATCAGCTTCGACTGACGCCTTAAACTGATCATTATCACTCTTATTATAAAATCATTTCTGGGCGCTTTGACTTCGATAGACATAAGCTGTTTGGTTTTGTGGAAATCAATCACCGCACAGGAGGACATCTTTTGAGATTGTCCACAGGAGGAGTCCGCTCTCAGCAGTACTTAGACACATTTATTGTACGAGCTGTAAGAGCCTGGAATAATTTGCCTGCAGCTGTGGTGTCGTCGTCAACATCAGCAACATTCAGTCAGAGATTGGAGTCGCATTTAAAAGAGCAAGGGTTTTTTCTGAATTTAACGTGTTTTTTAAAAGCTTTACAACGGCGAATATTACAGGAACGTGTCGGTACCATCTTCGAGCAAAGTTTCCTTCTTGTGATAATCTCTATATTCCAGATATGTTTTTCATACCCTACATTTGTTAAGCATCAGCTTTGTTAATTTCTGTTGGTGTTCATCTCTATTGTTTTTTAATAGTGTGTTACTTAATTTTCTCTATTATAAGCTCGTTTTTATGTTTCTACCTTTCTCTGTGAGGTGACCGGCACGAGCGCAGGGTAAGAGAGCTTACTCCTTGATTACATATGACATATAAATATTTTGATTTACATACATTTACATATCTAGACGTACATATTTACATTGTAATATGCTTTCCTTGCTGTCACTTTTCTACAATTCATACAGCACTCGTCTCGTGCCTCCCTACCAGGCAATCGCTGGGGTGCGTACCAGTTTAAAGAGGCCCTTGAAAGATAGGACCCGCCCCAGAGTGACGTGCTTGGTAAGTCGTAGCGCCAGCGTCTTCCGTAAATTTAATTTTGTGACGCAATTTTTTTCTCTATTGTTCAATTTTTTTTCAATATTTTGATGCCACTGAGATCTTGGGCTGCTCTCGAGCTGTGCTAATCACAATTCCAGGGTTTTTGTTCATGTTGCTACATGGCCAATCATTGAATTTCTTGTTCTTATGCATAACCGTTTCTGTTTTGGCTATTGGCTGAAATAAACATAAACATAAACATTTTGGTGGACGGCTACCATCTGGTTTGTCTTCGAGCCTGGTGTTGCCGGTACGTAACTATTGGAACCAACGTTGTACTGTGAATTCGTTGACACTTCCCTGGCTCCGTACTTCGCTCATATTTCGAGCGGTTTGAGCAGAAGACCGGTCCAGACTTGAATTATATTTCATATACATACTTAGAAAGCGCATATAATAAGCTTTCAAAAATGTATATTACCTTATGAAAAATCTTAGTTTATTTTGAAAAATAGCGTCGAAGCCAATAAAACAAAAACCTGGATTTCTTTTGGCGCCAGCCGAATTTTTTTATCCCATAAAGAGATAGAGTTCCTATTTGGAATGAAGTTTTTATAGATTTCATGGCACTTTTCTGTTTTCCTGCACCAAAATTGAAAACTAGTTGCAGTTTGTGTTTTTACGGGCTTTTGTTTTTCGACGCATTGGCAGGGGATAGAGGACGGCGTTATTCAATCTCGTTTGGGACGCTCCGTGCGTTCTTTTACTTCGACATACGTAATGTCATGGAGGCGAATACATGTCTGGCCTATGCAATGATTTACCGTGGCTCAGCCAATGAACTGGTCAGAGTTTTATCCTTTCCATTCAAGTCTGTACCAATTCACGACTACGCTGGGATATAGAGCTTGGTTGGTAGGGCAGGACCCGAATCAGGAATCTTGAACCGGTGTGCACGAGACAATCATCCCTCCTACGGCTGCGCTACAACGCGACCAGCTCAAAAGAAGTTTGAAGCCTTTTATAGAGGCTTCAAACTGCGCTGCGCTTCTATAGAGGCAGCCAGTGATAGAAACTTTTTTCAAGATAATCGCGCTCAGCTGAGGTGGCAGAGCAGACGGTGAGGAAGTGATCGCTTCGCAAAAAGTCTGAAACCATTCCGGTCTGTATCTATCTCGAAAACTGTGTGAAAGTTCTGGCTGTTGGCTAAATCGGACAAAGGCCTCTTCGACAGGAGACCTTTAGTAGAAAGGAGAAAGTTCTGACATAAAAGATAACATTGAGGGCTCGGAGGCTGATACTATACATCTCCGTTGTTGCTTCTCCTCTTCGATGCTGTTAATCAGCCGTTTCGTTCAGAAATGCCGAATCGCAAAGCAAAAGAAAGCTTACAAACCAGGTGGCACTGTAGCGAGTACTGCAGAGCGATAGTTGACAATTGAAATGACCTTGTTGGACTGATCACGTGCATTAGGTATCAATACAATCAAAGAAGGATAATTTCAATTTTCGTCTCCAGTTCCATGCTTGTGCATTTTTTAACAAAAAAAATTGCGGAAAACAGTTCTGGATAAAGGATAGAGGATAAAGGACAGCGTTACTTAAACTCTTTTGGTTGCGCCACGCACTCTACTTCTACGAGATGTCGTGGAGGCGAGTTAAGTACGTCTTTGGCTACACAATGAATTGCTGTGGCCAGCCGATGAACAAGCGAGCGCTTTATCCTTTCCAGTCTTGTCTGGAATAGATAAAGTGCTCGCTTTATCATCGATCTCTGAGGGATGGAATCCTTGACTAGCCCAGGCGGGAAATCCGAACCTGGAACCGAGTGCACGCCACAGTCGGCAGTTCTTCCGACTGCGCTACACTCACCCTAAGTTGAGTTCTGGTTTGAGTTCTAGATACATTGTCGAAACTATTTTGTACTACTAAGCGTAAACCCATATGTTTACAGAATTTACAGAGTTTACAGAATTTCTTTCAGGAGGCGCCCTACTGAAACAAGAATCTCGTGCTTACTTTATCACTGCGACTTTTTGCCACTTCAAATGAGCTGCCGCCACTCTCGACATGGGTAAGACAGACGGACTGAGGTTACGCCCTTAGAAATGCTGGAAATCGCAGTGAAGAAAAACAGGGCGCACATCTCCGGAATCGCTGCCCTGGATCACATCTTTGAAAACAATCGTGAAAGAATTTTATCATCCGATAACTACGCGTAAGTGATTGTGACACATGCGTGCTATATATGTACATATGTAGAATACTTTTCGATGCTGTGACTCCTCCATTCGTTGAGATCAATTTATCAAGTTCGACAATCGCGTCTGATGTTAGAATGGTGGAGTCGGTTGATTAGGTCTGAACCTGTGCTCGCGTACCATTGACGTGATTCATCCCCCTTCCCTGTGTTTGGCCGGTCCTGACAACAGTGCGTACCTTCATGTTTCGATGGCAAGGACTGTTCTATCAACGCGACTCACTATCTTATTTTACAGCAGATTTTCTTGGCGGCTAGAGTACGCTGAATGGACTTTAAATGCTGTGTCCATCTCCTTTATCAATCCAATCCCATGGCTGGATTCCATCGTTATCGGCTGACTCAGTACGGAATGCTAACGCTCCCCGTGGTCAGCTGCTATTGTTTGCACTTGATATCGCACAGCATAAAAGGAGGATGATGGAACTGAAGTCTAGCAGTACAGTAAGATGATCACTCCACCACGACTACTACTTCTGCTGGGTCTCTCCTCACTTTCTCTGATCCAGGTACATCTTCTGATTTGGAGTGATTTGCTTCGACACTAAAATAGAGTATCGTACTTGCAGGCTATGAGTCCGGAGACCAAGTGCAATGCCTGCAAAGAACTTCTGAGCGACGTGAAAGAATACGTGAACATGACTTCCATGTTAACCGAAAACGTCATCGAAGAGGCCGTCAAGGTTTGCATGCAGTAAACGTTTAAAGGATCCAGCTCTGGACTCTTCATACAATTAGGCGCTGTCTCAGCGATAATATTTACTCCATATCTCCTCCTAATGCAGGTCTGTAAGAAACACGTTATTTTCTTGTTCAGGAAGTTGTAGACTAAATAAGATAGCACCAACTCATTCACAGTTATTGGGCGTAGGTTCACGTTTAAAAACGCATTCCACATCCTTGGCATGCTCCTAATTCCGTAAAGAAAAGAGAAGCTGGAGACTCCTAAATTCCTTCAAAAATCAAATCATGTCCTCTTTTCAGCTACATTATGAAGTATGTAGTGACTTCTGCGAAAATGGTTCTTCTCATGAAAGAATAGTCTTAGGCGAAGAACTTACCTAATCTTCAAAAACTAGGAGATCTTGCTACATATCGAGTAGAGTATGAGTCAAGGGCCCACAAAATTCTCAAGGTATAGAGTACATTGTTGTACCTACAGGCAGTTCTGGCCCTGCAGGCATACATGTCAGACCTTCCACGGCTGGCTACTTGGTGTCTAAGAAACAGTATTTGTGTGCCATCCATTTCCTGGAATGTTCAAACGACCTGTTTCAGAGAACGTGCAATAGTCAGCTGCACATTCCGCTGCTAGAGGAGGTCTGCGAAGTTCTCGAGCAGCGTGTGTTGCACGAGCTCTTCAAATGGATCGAGAAGATTGATTCGTCCATCGACCCCGAACGAGAGTGCCAATTCCTCCGTTTCTGCCCTCGCTCCGCAGCGTTCTTCCAAGTCGCTCGATCTCATCAAGTAGACATCTCTGTTTAGAAGCTGTATGTCGTCGCAGAGAGTTAACTCTCTTCCCTCCATCTGATCCTGTCTTTTCACTTCAAGGCAGTACGCAGATTCGCCACGGCAGAGCGTTCAGATGAAACCGTTTTTGCACTGTCCGTTTTTCACACTTCAAACATGCACAGTAACTCTGTCTTGTAGTTAGAGACACACATTTCAAGAGCACAGTGTGGGAAGTAAGCCCGAGCTAAGGAAGCGTAAAGGTAGCTATGAAGACAAGAACAAAACAAGTTATGGGTGAGAACTCCGCAAAACTTCGAATTTGGAGAAAAGCCTAGCTCCTAGTTTCAAGGTGGTTATCATATTTGCTGCTGCTAGCAATAGGATAAATTGTTGGAGTTATAATCTCTTTACTTGGGAATGGCCAAGGCAGTTTCCGTGGAGACTAACGCTGTTGCACTTCTCCTGTTCGCAGCAGTTCGTAATCCCACTATCTCTAACTGGTTATGTTGGTGATAAGAACATACCATCTTATGAGGTAGTATGTAGTGAATTTCCAATCACTGCCACTCCTTAGGCATCACCATTCACCTGCGTGATCCTCTTCGCACTTTCAAAATTTGAAGGAACTTCGTAGTGGGCAACAATAAAATAGCAGAAGATTTGTCTCATGGTTAGGAAGAGGTGATGATTGGGCGAAATCGCGTTAATTCACGGTAGTCGTCTTATGTTCGACAAAATGTTCCTGCCCATTTCCTTCGAGGAAAACACAACTGGTCATAGTTGTTTTCTCCTGCGTTTTGCACCATCTAGCCGAATATTAGACGATGATTTTGAATTAATTAGTGGCTGCGAATGAGGTTCGCTTAAGAGGCAGCTATTAAATCATGTGTATTTAGCGATAAGACGACGACCTCTTCTTCTTCTGAACGTTTAATGCCAAGGATGACAACCTTGTAGGGTGATTCCCCTCTGCGTCATCCAAGGTTGTGTCCATAGCTCCTCAGCTTCTTTGCTCCCTCATTTGATGGTGAGCTGGATCGGTGGATGCCTTCATCCTCGCACAAACATCTCATTTCGCATTCTATCCAGACGGATCCATTCACATCCACGAGCATCAGGGGTATTCATAATTACGATTTACGATTTTACGATTTACAGAGATTTATTTTTGGAATTTTTTACCGTTTATGATTTACAACATTTTGAGCAGTAAGCCGCAAATTTTCTTAAGTGTGATAATTGACCCACAACAATCGTCCACATGATGCTACACAACTTGGCCTGTGACGATGGCGCCTGCTGGCGTCTTGCTGCCATGGCGTGGAGCAAATAGCATTCAAACGTGATAAAATCAAATTCGCTGGATCCCCTATATAGATATTTCCACTTGAGTGATGAGTCTCGAAAATCGATGCGGGCAAGGTCTCTGATGACGGTTTACTATTCGAATCTGTGTTTCCAAAAATTTTCCCTTTTCTTGACGAGGTTAAATACAATTTTTACTCCTTCTGTTGTAAACGCTGACAGACTTTCAACTAATCAGAGAAGGGTCTCAGGCGTAGGTCAGAACGGGGCAAATGGGTGACACCGCAAGAATCTCCACCCTTCACATAGTAGAAAAGGACGTTTAGTTTTTGCTGAGTTCTTGAACCCAAAGAGCTAGGTGCCCTCGAAGGTGGGGTACAGTATCGCACCGTCAGCCATGCCCACGTGCATACGTGCACGCACTGGCGTATAGGACGTATCGAAAGGCTCTGAGGCAAGCAAATCGGTGGGCTGACGCTGCTTCGGAGGTGCGAGGCCAGATGTTCGACTCACGCCCTGTGAACTATTTTTGCATTTTTTCGTGACCGCTGCCTTCTTTACCAGTTGGCTTCCCACAGATCTCCTACATATTTATTTTCACTCTAAATTGTCAAAAGGGTCAGATTCGTGATCAACACAAAGATAACTCTTATAGATAAAGTTGGGCGAAAACGGTGACCATGACCTTCACTAGTAGTCACCCCCTACCTAATGTAGCTTCCTGTACACCAGTGTAATACCAAAACGGATATCAGATTTGTGGTCAACACCCCAAATAACCCCCATGCGAGAAGTTTGAGCGAAATCGGTGATTATGGCCTCGGCAGCTTTAGTCGGCCGCACCTGGTGTTGACCTGCCATAATCGACCGAAATTTCAAAAACTGATGTCATATTCGTGATCAGCACTCCACCCCCTATGCGAGGTTTGACGATTTTTTTTTTCGACCTCTCCTCGACCTCTGGAGTCATGAAAGTACAATAGTGCCTTAGTAGCAGTTTAAATCAGCTTACTTTCCACACATTTCCTATACATTTATTTCACTCTAAATTGTCAAATAAGGGTTTACTTTGAGCTGTGCTTGACTCAGTTTTCTCACGTTTTGTATTATAAAACGTTTCGTGTTTTTCAGCGATTGTTAAACAAGGACTTCACAGAATTTGTGGGTTACAGTAGGTACGGGTGATTAGGGCTGCCGAGGCCATAATCACCGATTTCGCTCAAACTTCTCGCATGGGGATTATTTGGGGTTTTGACCACAAATGTGATATCCGTTTTGGTGTTACACTGAAGTACAGGAAATTGCAGTAGGTAGGGGGTGACTAATAGTAAGGTCAGGGGCATAGTAGCAGTAGACAAAGTTGGGCGAAAACAGGTCTAATTGTTTTCGCCCAACTTTGTCTATAAGGGTTATCTTTGTGTTGATCACGATTCTGACCCGTTTGACAATTTAGAGTGAAAATAAATATGTAGGAGATGTGTGGGAAGCCAATTGGTAAAGAAGGCAGCGGTCACGAAAAAATACAAAAATGGTTCACAGGACGTGAGTCGAACATCTGGCCTCGCACCTCTGAAGCAGCGTCGCATCCAGCTGAGCCACCGATTCGCTTGCCATAGAGCCTTTCGCCACGTCCTATACGCCAGTGCGCGCACGTATGCACGTGGGCACGCGCTGACGGTGCGATACTGTACCCCACCTTCGGGGGCACTTAGCTCTTTGGGTTCAAGGATTCAAGAAAATCGAATAATGTTTTTCAACTATATGAAGGGTGGAGATTCTTGCAGTACCATTCATTTTTCCCGTTCAGACCTACGCCTGCGAGCCTTCCCTGGTAAGGACAAAAGCATCATGAGACATACATAATTAAATAGCATCGCATGGTGAGCTATGGTGTGTCTCGAAACGGAGCTAAGCTTTTTCGCCAGCCATTGCCTTGATATCGGTGAGAACAGCGAGCCTCGCGACTCTGACCAGAATTCACTCACTGTCAAGCAATACCTGTCTATGTCTATTCTATGCAGATCACTGCTTGCAGTGCTTCTTCCGGAACCGGGAGAGAAAAGTTTAGAATCAATGGGGCAGGTGCAAAAGCGAAGGTAAGAGCCTATTCCATTGTCAGGCTTACAACGGGAGTCAGACCGCCGTTTGGTAAGCGCATAGCCCATCGTTAGATCAGAACGTGGCAGGAGTTTGGAGGAATGATCATCGTGAGAGTAATGAGGCCTCCGCGGTTGTGTTGACAACAGTTGGACCTTGCTGGTTCCAATGCTTATTCCTCTTACTTATACGCACATGAATCTTATTTACACATTGAAAAATAAATAAAACTGAAAGGCTCATAGTCCACAAAGTATTCGAAACGCTCACAATCAGTTGTGGGTGTATAAAACCATACGGTACAATTACTGAACAAGATTAAATGAAACGCAGAGAGGTCACGTTTTGAAGTGAAGGTAATAGGACCAATATATAGCGTTGAACGCGATGAAGCTTAACGGGAACACCCATCGGCTGGCCTGGTCGATCTGCTTGGCTCGCCTTCGCGCTGCTTCCTTTCTGAAATCATGTCGTCTCCCAAGTTGAACATTACAGTTGGGTGGTAGTGATTTCGGATCTCAGCGAACTACACGAGCGACACCGGGAGGATGTCACTGGAAGCAAGGCAATGGTGGACTCACTTCGACTTCAGCTCTTGCTTCACCGAAAGCTTCCACTTTCCATTCGGCTTGACCGCGTCTGCAACTTTCAGCGGCTTCGTGGAGTGCGACCAAACGAGCGACTTTCTTCTCCTCATGGACGACTGTCGGCCAGCGGCCCCCCAGTTTGCTAGCCTGCAAAGAACGGCGTAGGTTACTCTATGTTTGGGATGCTCAGCGCATTCTACGTCTACGGGATATTCCATTGGATGCGTATTTAACCCACATATAACTTGCCAGTCGATGCACACGTCAGTGCTTTTTTTTCGAAAAGAAGGGAGCCACATTATCGATGACGAAGGGATTGAATGCTTTGTTAGACTAGGAGGGGACCTGAATCTAGAATGTCAATTCAGGGGGCACGAGACCGCCGACGCCTTCTCCGAATTATTAACGACGCGGCGATCCTTGTCATATGTAGACTGCTCACTACGCAGAAGCATCGTATTTTAAACGAAAACCTCCGTGAATGCACTACGTGCTTAGTTGCAGCGATATGTAACGTTTTCTGTTGGTAAGAATACATTTCCATGTGAAGGTCTTTAGGAACGAAACTTGAGCGCTAAACTAATCAAATTTACACGGATCTGTTAGAATGATGTCTCCTTCTTCCGGAGTACGTTTATGAGAGTTGCTGAAAATGTGCTCCAAACCTTTCTGCCTCTCCACAAGACTTTTGGTTCCACATTTCGTTGATTGCGTCACACCTGATATCAACGTCCGTGTTAGCCTAAATTGTGACACTGATGGTCTGTACTGCGAACACTCAAACTTTTCAGATTTGCTGTTCTCTTAAACAAAACTTTGAGACGCAATGTTTGTAGAAGCTCTTACACTCGCTCTCGTACTCGTTGTCCACTAATTTCCCACTGAAGCGTTTAGAGTTTCAAAATTCACTCTCTGCTGAAGTCGCCCATTATCCTACACCATTTGGTAGTTCTCCAGCTTCTCCCGCGAATGGAAGTGCACGACTAAACGTTAGAAAACTCAGGTCCTTCTGACTGCTACCACGTGCCCATCATATCAGATTGTGCCCATCATTTCATCTGCTGCTCCATTGGACACCTCACCTGTCGAAAGTATCTCCAACCAACTATGTGACCTGCCGCCGCAGCCCAGCGAGTTCCTTTCGGTTTAAGAACACGAAGAGCGTCATATCGTCCAGGGCTTTCTCAAGGAAATTCTACAAGTTGGCGTCCAGGTTTTCTCCCCAGTAGTCGCTGCTCTTGTCCAGCAGACGGGATTTGGACCACATAACTGTCTGCTACCTACATACATGTCTACATAAATCCTCTGTTTGATTTTGTAAGCACAGAGGAAGAAAATAAAGTGGAAGAAACTTAAGCACTTCAGCAGCTATTAGGCGCCCGCCCCGCTTTCCTTCAACGATGTGACCGGACACCTCACTCGTGATCATTTTTTTCACTTCTTACATGTTTTACCTATCACCCGATCGGCTATTTTTAATCCACTTACTCCCAGAGTTGCTCCTTTTTGTAATAATGTTTAATTGCTCCGATTTTTTTTATGGTTACTTTGATGCTTATAAAACAAAATCAAAAGTCGCATAAATAAGCCATTACCTTCCTCTCGTTCCGAGGTGGAGTCATCTGAATCACGTTTTTAGCGTTATCTCCAGGCAGTGCGTCATATGTGCCGCCGTTGTGAACGACATTGTCCAGCAAGTCCTCCTGAAATTTCAGATGCAATCCTTCCTCCCAACGGAAAAAGTAAACGCTGGAAAGTTATTGCTTACAAAGACAGTGTAAACCTTAGAAACTGCTGGGGTATTTTCAGCATTTTTTCCAACCAAATAAAGAAGCGAAATCTAGCGAACTTGGAGCAAAACCTCTTTCAATGTTGTCCGTCGGCAAATCACCGCATGGTATGGGCCGAATATGCATTCAAATTGCCTCCACGACATCCTGCTAAAGTAGAATGCGTGGCGCATCGCAAAAGGGATTGAGTAACGCCTTTTATTTTTCTGTTATTTTCGCTCAGCGTGTGCGTATTCACATAAAGTCTAGATTTCACTTTAGGAATTCCGCAGTTTTGTTCGCAATTTTCAGCAAAAGCATTTTAAGAACGTCCGAAATCCGTTCTTCTTTTACCAGCAGAGATTGGGTCATCATTCAACCACTGTTCGTTATTCTCCGCGTCACATGCATTAACAAACTACAGATTGGATTAGGGTTCCACATCTCATTAGTGTACCATGCTGCATCACTGAAATGCATCGCCCAATAGAATGTGGACCACTCATGGGAGTATGGAAGGGATATTATACATCAGTCAGAATCTCTCCACTAGTAAGTCTTTTTTCAGCTGTGTAGATGTCGCCAGTATACGTGTCCTCTGAAGGTATATTCCGTTATTCAGAATCACTCACTTCTTCAAGTTCTCGATGATCTGCTCGGCTGCGAAACCTGTCCAGCATCCTCTGTGCACCCCGCATAATGGTTGCCGTATTCTTCCTCGTTGCTAACGGCTCAGAGGAAGCTGTAAAGGGTGATATTTGGTGGGAACAAGTGTTTTCCTCCCAGTCATCAGACCTCTACCTTGCCGCTGTGCATAGTTGACAATTGTGAACTCAATCATCACGCCGAAAACGAACCTGAAACAGCAGCTGATCAGAAACGAGAATCTTGAAGACGTCTCTAACCATAGCTAGCGCCACGACCTACATCATACACGCTCCCATCCACACATCGATCGCTTTCATGTACGAAACCTGAATAAAATAGATGGTCAGTCTTGGTCCCTAATGCTCAGAGATCAACGCTTTTTCATACAGTTCATTTGAGTACCTCGGGCAGAGCCATTCGAGCTGCGTTGGCCTGCGTGGATAGCGTGAGCAGAGTGGTGATGGCTAGAGAAACCCGCGCTGGAACTGCCTCCACGTCCAGCCAGAACGAAAACCTGCAACGGCACCTCAGTGAAAGTCGGAGCAAACCGTGTTGGACGAAGGCCCCTAATTGTCGGGCGGGGTGTAGAGGACAAAAGCCTAGGGCGAGGCGTAGTCTATCTACGGGCCGCTCCATATAATACGTGCGAGGCTTTCGCTCTTAACATCTGAAAACTTTCAGAGCAGACAGCTCGAGAGTTCAACATTTCATCTCTCCTAGAGGTTGCAGTTCTTATAACTCATTTATTACGTATGGGCTGGACCTCATACAAACAGAACCACGACTGCCCCGTTACTCAAAGTCTGCCAGAGCGAGAAAGCGGTCGCTGAAGCGCTTTTGTTTGCAAGAAGTGAGGCATATTTCGTCGCTGGACGGTAGACATTTCAGCACCTTAACCGAAAGAGGTGATCTGTTGACACGATGTCCTAGGAAATTTTGGAAATATGTGCAGTGCAGCGCGCGAGGTTGGCTGACACCGCCATCAAATGGTAATGAATAGATTGTACTACATCATATCAAATTTACAATAAGGCCTCACTCCTTCCAAAAAGATAGAATTCCACCTGAAGAAACAACTTCAAAAGAGCTATCTATCTCGGTAGCGGTAGTACGTCCTGGGAAATAAGGTGCTCTAATCGCAGAGGTTCGCTACGGTAGGAGCAGGTAAGCCTTGTGCACGGCGCAATCTCAGAGCATTCTAAGCATGACAGAGCACTGACAACGCACGCCATGCCTGAGATACTCCGAAAACACTGTTCGTCACATGCAGGTCCTGGGAAATAAGGTGCTCTAATCGCAAAAGCCTGCTGCAGTTATTTTTTAGGCCACCCAAGGCGAAAACGCGATGGTATGGTAATGTTTATATATTTTTGTATAGACCTCGAGGAGACAAATCGAACGGTGCCAACGATTTCTCAAACAACTTAAAATTGAAGGAGTTATGAGCATGCGACGGTTTGCCAGGGATTTTTCCGCCGCAAACCGTCTTTTTGACAGCGCGACGCGGGCGTTATTGTACAGCGGTGTTGCTTTCTTTACTGAAGTGTTGCTTATAGCTGAAAAACGTCGAACACCTCACGAAGCCTATCAGTGGGGACATTTCGAGAAGGTCCCTGTTGTGCTACGCTGATAGAGCCGCCGTAGCACAAACCGCAGGCTTTCCCACTTAAGGAGAATTAGTCACCCAAAGAAGAGGTGAATGCCAACAGTACAGTGAAGATCTGCAAGAATAGAATATCACATTCTATCTTAATTCTTCGCAATACAGCATGATGCAGCAGGAATTTTTATATCACAGGTGGAGTTGGTATTCCTCATCTTGACTTCACCTGCTAACTCTACTGTAGCCCTGACCTTAAACATAAAACCACTCTGTATAGCTGTGTAGGTCTGCCTTAACCTTAAAAGTGCTGAATAGGCGATGTGTCATGAAGCAGGGCTTGGAGCTCGAAACTGGTCTGGAGTTCACAGGCTCCACGGCAGTCTTCAACTTGCTTTTTTTGAGCGAAAGAGAACATTTTCGCGGACGAAAATATATTTTGTAACGATATCGTATCGGGCAATTGGTCTACTTTGGCAATTGGCAATTGGCAATTGGTCAATATTGAAATTAGCACTTTCCTTACAGAAATATTTGTTCCAGAAAGGACCTTTGGGTAGAGAATGATACAGGGAAACAACTGACCAGGAGATTACAACGATAAGTGTGGTGGGCACGTAGGACTGCATGACATGATGTGTCACCTCTCTCTTCACGAAGAATTCCGCGGTCACGCAACTCCAGGTGCCTGAAAGTGCGAAAATTCTGCGCGGACATACAGTGTCGAGCAAACAGATGCGCAGTTTTACGTTTGTCCGTGACTATTGCCGACCTAGTCATCCATTGCCTTCGTTTGCAAATTTTCAATTGCTTTGAGGATACGAATTCTTTAGAAAGCCAACAGGGTGTGATTAAGAGAAAAGAAAAAACATAAAAACATAACTCAGCTCAGTTTCCTTAAGCTGTTGGCATGTCGAGGTTGTAGCTCACATAACATTGTTTCAATGCGATCAAAACTCTAGCACCAGGCGGGAATCGAACCCGCACCTCTTGCAGTTGGGAATGCTCATGAGAACATTTTTCAGTGAAAAGCCTCCTAGGTGTCTTTGGGCAAAGTGCCAACAATACTCCAGCTTTTTATCATTCTGCGCGTAACAAGTCTGATAGATGAACTAGTCCATTTACTGATTCGGGGTATCGACCCGTTGGTTACCCTAGAGGCGTAGAAGTGCGTGAATGATTTGCAGCAACAAGAGCACACACTTTTCAACTTTTGCTCCTAGAGTTCGCTTTGTGGTATAATGCTCTTTCAGTTCTCATCCATCTTACTATCGTTGGACACGGAAGCGCAAATCGTATTGAAGGACATTCTCAAAGCTGCAGAGCTTCTCTATAAATAGTATGAAATGCAACAACACAAAGTAAAGCAATACAAAATAATTACAATGCCTACATAAATAAACATGCCAATAATAAAATGAAAATGTAGTGAAGGAAAAAGCCGGCAGCTTTTCAAAATTTAGCTAGCTCATGAAGACTTGCCACTCGTTAAAACAAAGAACCACACAACAACAATGTGTCATCGGAGCAGGTAACTTCGAGAAGTAGAGCCAGCATAATGCTAGGATTTATCAACACACGCCCACGGAACAAATACAACTTGAATATTGCTAATTCAAGCCTTCTTCAAGACCTATGCATGCGCAAATTTGAGTCCTCGTTTATAGGTTGAAATAAGTTGCAATGAATATAGCAATCTATAGTGCATCAGGAGGAAGTGTGCATTGAATATCCCCAAGTGTAGTAATATTTATGGTGAAAAATTAGCGGGCTCCTTTGCATGTCTGTTAGATGTGGTGTTTCAGCTTTCTACTGTAGTAGGATAACCACATAAATGATCGCCATCCTATTGGAAGTTCTGCTATACTCCATTGCCTTAAACAAACCATTGAGGTTTGGTATTGTTTCTCCATAAATCTAAAGTATATTTAAGTATAGTGCACCCACAATCGACGTCCTGTATTTATTAGGTTGTCCCACACGGAATGTCGCATACATTGCGGCCTTCTTTTCACAATTATTCGCATCCGTTGTGAGCTCACTTAGGGTTAGTTTTTTTTTACGGCGCTTTATCTTCTACATTTCCTATTTTCCTACTTCATTCCTTCATTGGTTTCTAAAATGATTGTGCGCGCGTGCCTGCTCTACGACTTCAGATTGAAGAAATCCGCTGCGGAATCGCATCGCTCGCTGCATTTGGCGAAGATGTCGTTTTCAAAAGGCAATGCGAGCGGTGGTTTCAAAGTTTTGCCGCCGACGACGAAAATCTTGAAGACGAAAAGCACGGAAGACAAGCGCCTATCCTGGATAACGAAGTCTTTTCACGGACCGCCGTTGTAGCTGATCCGACAAGATCGACTCAGGAGCTTGCAGTAGAGCGTGTCTGCTCTAAATCCTACTCCAAATCCTGCTCCAAATTTAAATTCGAAACGAGTTTACACGCCCTCTACCAACTTGCTGCATGCTCATGCGAGGTCTCATATCGCAAAAGTCGTTCAGCAGAAAATTTAGGAACTTGCTTGGACCGTTCTGTCCCATCCGCTGTACAGCCCTGACATTGCCTCATCCGACTACCACATATTCCTCTCGATGCAGCACGTCTTGGCTGGAAAGAAGTTCCCTGACTACGACGAAATCCAAATTTGGGTGACCAACTTCCTCGATTCGCATTTCTTTAAAAATGGGATCCAATCTTTGCGTGTACATTGAAGAAAGGTTGTTGATAGCTGTGGAAAATGTATTACCGAATTAAGCTTGGTTTTACTTCCTTTGTATGAATTTAACTTTTCCGTCTGAAGCGACATTTCGTATGGAACACATTAATAGTATAGATAAGCGTATTGTAAGGTGCTTGGCTCTATAAAAGTATAAAACGAATAATTCATCAAAATTTAAGGCTCAATCGAACAAACTTCTTGCGAAAACAATGTGACGTTGTCATTAACCCTAAAGAGATGGCAACGTATAAGAAATGGTGTACATCATGGCATTCGCAGGATTTTGCACCACTTTCTAACTGATCTGCTATGTTCGAAGTTAATTAGAACCGCTGTTGTTTAATTTTGAGGAATTTCGACAGCTAAAAATTTTTTTACCATAACGCTTTCTCACATAGGCATTCCTCTCATCTTCTGCAAGCACAACATTTTCACAAGAAGCGACCGTCGCTTATGACGTATCGAAAATGGGTACGGTATTTTAAACAAACAACAAACGTGAACAAAGGTATCGTTTAGAAGTCAAAGCCGCATGTCTTCTGACATGACATACTGTGTTTGTTAGCCCCGCAAAAAGGAACAGAACAGCAGCAGTCAGCTGTTTGGGTTTTCTTGTGCTCTTCGTCTGTCAAAAAATTGCAGCGAATTCGATAGATAAGTTTCCCTCCTCGCCGCACCTGTGGAATAGTTCCCATCGCAAGAGCCAGGGAAGAGGTCGACGATGTGCATGTCGGACATGGCGATGTGCTCGTTGCGGGTGATAGGCGTTTCCTCGACCCACTCAATCTGCAGCTGATCCGTCGTGTAAGCGTCTGAAACCTCAACTACACGTAACAGTCACATCCTAGAGGAAAATGGAAGAAAGGAAAGAGGACAAAATGTACGCTTTCGGGTGCCTTTTTGTAGCTTCCCTCAAACAACAATTGGAGTTTGATTTTTTACGCTTCAGAACCCCAACATTAAAGTAGAAGGAACTGAACACGTTATTACCTCCTTGCAATCTTATTGTGCCTTCTGGGATGATATATGAATTTTTTAGTACACTGTTTTCTGTATAACGACCGTTACTTGGCGATTTTTGTGAATAATTAAGATAAAAGATTCAACGCCCTCATCGTCCCTTTTTCAAAGGGTCCAGAGCTATAAACGCAGCAACACCGAAAGGCAACAAATGCTCAGAATTCCACCGCGGCTTGAAGCTGAACATTTGTTTCGCGAAATTTAAGAAAGTCATGGCAAATGACGAAGGGCGAAATTTGCTCTCACGAAATTAAAATTTAAAAAGTTGATAAGAAATGGAAATAAGCATGTTTTTTTACTTGCATGTGAAAAAACACTGAAAACTAAACCAAAAACAAACAAAGCAGAACATGATATCTAAATACCACCAATTAGAAACAGTATGCGCAAACTCGAGCAAAGGGGTTAAGTGCTTAAAAAGTTCCAGGAGCTCTTTTTAAAACTTCCTCAATGATTTCATGAGAGCGATTTTTCAGCGACTCTTGAAATCCAAAACCAGCATAAAGTGTAAAGAAACCCGATTTTACACTGCTTTCAACTCTCGGAACTGGGATCTATCTCGATCACGTATATAGTGAATATGTACTTAAAACATATCCCTTCGTTCGACAAGCAAGAGTGGAAAACACTACCTTATGGTGGCCGGCGGAGTGCTGCTGTAATCACACCCACTTACTCATTCATGTCCAGAGCTTTCTTGTGGAACAGCATTGCGCGGATTCTAGGCTAGATATGTCATCCTTACGTTTAGGATGATTGAGGGCTTAAGACGTTTCTCGTTGCCAATACATCTTCAACATACAGCTCAATATCCGAAGATGGCATCGTTGAGAGTCCAGAGGCCATTTCTCCAGATTCAGTGTGCAAACGACCACCATTGATATCCTCGTGTCGTAGAGGATGGAGCCGTCCGGTTCGATCCAGAGCAGAAAATTGGGTTGAGTTACCTGAACGTGAGAAAAGTACCCACTAAGGAAAAGAATTCGTCGTGCCTTAAAACTCCCGCTCACCTCATGAAATTCGGCTATTCTTGCATTGGCGAAATAAACGTCGGGATGCCACATATTCGACAACACCTCCTTATCCCGAATTAGCACCCGCCTAAATCAGACTGCTCAATCCTCAAAATTAAGCTTTTCATTGCCGGTCTCTGGTTTGGTTACTGACCACGCGACGAGGGCTATCACATGTGAGCGACAACGCTGTCTAGTTGGCTGATTTTGTAAATCGTTTTCTTCTCGTCTACACAAAGCTCAGAAAACACTAATTTCAAGCAACAATCCCTTTTTGCATCAACTTTTTAAGTCTCGGTCAATGCTTCGTAAAATACAAAAGAAAAGGACAGGGAAAGTTCGGGTTGGGATTCATGATGATGTGAAAGAAGAAGTGCAATGCCTTTCACATGGGGACCGACTAGAATGGAAGAAAGCAATATTTCCGATATGCACGCAAAGGCTGTAAGATCAACGAATCAACCGGAAATAAAGTTCAGTGAATTATCTTTTTCAGACTATTAATCCGTTGAACGTAACTATTTAACTAGGAAACCCTCCAACAAAAGTACTTCACTAAAGTCAGCTATATATAAATATATAAAAATAATGTAAGCACTCATTGTGTTGTTCACATACTTCTGTTTTTTCCGCTCCATAAATATAAATCCTCCATAAATTCTTATCAAGTGCTAAAGCGCTACTTTTTGTTTTTAGGCGCACTTCTGATGCACGAATAAATAAAGAGATAAATAAGTAGATAAACCTTGGTTGACACAGGGATTTGAATGCCTGTCTTCTTACCGTGACTCGTTGTGTGCCAATCGAGGATCCTTCCAGAACTGCTGAAAGTAGACGTCCAGTTGAAAGTCCTAGAAGCAAATATTTTTAAGGCTACTTTTCTGTTTCTTACTTAAACGAAGCTTAGCGGCAACGGTAACTGTATTAAAACTGTATTAGAACAAATTATTATTATTTGGCTGAGCCATAAATTTTGCATCAAAATTGGCCTTCTAGCAAAAATAAGATTATACCACAAAAGAAACATGGTTGACACAAACGAAGTAATTGACGTTATTCTCAATGAGCTTCCTTCGCTTTTCTGAGCGAATAACATCTCTGTAGAATTTGGTCGGCTGCTACCTAAAAAGTCGTGTACCACCGCCGTGACCTCATCCACTTTCACAAAGCGTCTACCATGGAGTAAGTGACCGAAGCAGATGGCAGTCAGACTGCGCAATGTCCAGAGTATATGATGGCTGTTTGATTTTGGTCCAGACAGATTCCTAGATTTTTGTCAGCGTCTGAAGTGCCGTAAGCGGTCGGCTGTTGCCCTGTTGGAATAAACATTGGCTCGTATCGATTTCTTTCTTCACTAGTTTTTTGCTGGAACTAGTCGAGTTGTTGGCAGAAGCAATCTTCGAGGATTGTTTGACTACGGGGACCAGCTCCCAGTCCCTGGACCACTACACATCCATCAAACGTACAGGAGTGCCTTTTTTCGGTGGAGCTCCAGTTTTGACGTCAGAACCCCGAGCTCGTTGCGTTCCAGCTACTGCTTTCCGGCCTTACTGTTGTAGTGAAGCATCCGTTTTTCATCGATGGTAAGGATCCGATCCAGACCTCCCCGCTTGAACCGGTGCCGGAGCTCTCGGCAGTCGGAAGCACAGCGATTTACTTAGGTTTCCGTAAACCCATGAGGCACTGACGAAGGAGATTTTCGCGACCTTCCAATCTTCTGCAGCAGATGAGCGGTGGTTCACCGGGAGGTGTGTAGATCACTCACTGGGAAATAGAAAACCTTGGCTGGGAGCGTCTAACTCATACACCTTACAGCCCAGACTATGCTCCGAGTGACTGACAGCTTTTTAGTTCGGTACAGCGTTTCTTGGTTGGAAGACAATTTATTAATTCGGACCCGGTCAAAATGAGCCTTCAAGGATTCTCGGGCTCAAAAGCAGAAGAATTCTACAGCTTTGGGATGTGTTTGGATTGCATCACGATCCAATAGGTTTCACATGGTAGAGGAGTATTCAGGCTTCTTTTACTCATTGTTTATTGTGCGTATCAACAATACATTGAATGGCGGACACTTCTTATTACTCTCACTGTGGATCTCGTAGTTTTGCTCGTATTGTCCATCTCATCGTTTGTGTAGGCCTGTTGGCCTGGACTCTTCTATTTAGTTCTTCAGTCTCTTTGGCTGGATCATGTTGACCCTGAGCCTCTTCGTTATGGTACGGGCCAAGTAGTCGTAGCAGCCCTAGCCGAAGCCGTAGCAGCCGAAGAAGCTACCCCGCTGCCCCGTGGCAACTGCTTATATACAGTTTCCAGGGGGCGGGCAGTCCATCGACCTCGCCTCCAGGCCGGCAGGCCCTCAACCGATTATCGATTGAAGGAAGTATCATGACTCCGTGATACGGAAGTCATGACAGGATGGACTAGCTAACTTGAATGGGAAGCAGTCCAGTGCTCCAGGAGGTCCTACTTTGATTGAAAAATTTTCTTCGTTATTTCTGAATAAACACTTTTGTTGAAGGTGCTTAAGAGTCTACGAATTTAGTTGCCAACCAAATATTTACTTTTTTGTCATCACTGCCACACCCATGTGGGGTATGATATTGAGTGCTATTGGTTTGCTACGTCCTCAGCACACTTTGCACTGTTCTAAGTGAAGGAAAGTGAAACTGTAAGTGAACTTTGTGTCATTTAAACCTAGGGTGCGACAAGATTTGTGGAAACACTGTACATTCCGAACGATCAGAAACGTAGAGGATGTTCGTGCAGCTCGTGCCACCCATGCTATGTTCGCAGGATATGGTATGCATATCCTTATGATGTTTAAGGGAGTAAAATACCGTCCCTGGTATAATAGCCTTACTTCATAAACGCAAGAAAGAACAAGGAAGCAAGGAACTAACAACAAAAAGCATACACCTCGGTCATTCAAAATAAATAAAATAATATCAAACTGTTCTAGTCTGAGTGTGCCCTCTGACCGGTGTCAGATTCTGAGGTGCATTCAGGTCAACTAACGAATACACCAGAACGCTATCAGAACTCTAACTTTTTCAGATAATGGATAGATAAAGAAAATTCATCGAGCGCTTCGGCATGATGGACCCGACGGATCTGATGATGAGTTTTGATGCCTGATGCTTGCACAACCACACTCAAAATGTGTCTTTTTCTTCTTCCTCTTCTTCTTCTTCTTCTTCTTCCTCTTCCTCTTCAGCGTTTGTCCCGCTCCATGGTGGGGTCCGCTCTTGTAGTACAATGTCGCCATCTTTCTCGATCCCGTGCTAGATCATGGTGGACACGAGCTACTTTAAAGTCCTTGAGTAACGTATCATCCCAGCGCTGCTTCGTACGCCCTCTAGGCCGCGTTCCAGATACTTCCAAAGCAAGGCCTATCTTACGGATGCTGTACTCTTTCCCACACAGAATGTGGCCGTACCATCGTAAGCGAGCTTCGCTCATCTTGTCGGCTACCGGCGCGACTCCGAACTTCTACCGAATGGCATTGTTTCGGATGCGATCCATATGAGTGACTCCAGCCGTCCAGCGCAGCATCTTCGCCTCCATGACGATGAGGCGCGTTTCAACCTCCTTGGTGGCAGGCCAACATCAGCACCGTACATCATTACTGGCCGGACGACGGTTCTATAGATCTTTTGACGGTACTTGTGAAGCAAAGGGCCCGTGGTGGCGTGGGGTTGCCGGGAAACATGTTAACGCGGCAAACCCACGACACCACGGGGCCGGTACTTATGATGCACCCGTCCTCGGGTGCCGTGGGTTGCCGCATTTCCGTTGCCGCGTTAGCATGTTTCCCGGCAGCCCCACGACTCCACGGGCCCTCTGCTTCATAAGTACAATAACGCTCGCGCCGCACGGTCAAAAGTGGGCGAAAAAACGCAAAAATAGCGTCGCAAAGCGTCGTATGCTCATAACTCCTTGAGTTTTAGGTTTTTCGAAAAAAGATTGGAACCATTCGATTCGACTCTTCGAGATCTTCACAAATATGTATACAACTTTACCGAAACTCCGATATTTTCGCCGTGGGTGGTCCAGAAATTCTGTATGCATTGTTCACGGCGCACTCCAAAGGTTAGCTGGACAGCCTTAGAGCAACTCCTGACTAGAGCGGCTGCAAATTTTCGACAAAAATCCCAAACGCTCAGTCTACAAACTGTCCCCCCCCCCCCTCGATTGAAAGGTTCGATTCTGAATGCATTGTGCACGGTGCACTCTCGGGGCATTCCTGGCATGACAGAGCACTGGCAACGTAAGCAATTCTTGAGATACTCCGAAAGCACGCATGTCCTGGGAAGTAAGCTGCTCTAATCGCTCGTCCAGTCAATTTTGGACCACCCACGGCGAAAATATGGGTGTTCCGGTAAAGTTGTATACATATTTGTATAGAACTCGAAGAGGCGAATCGAATGGTGCCAACCTTTTTTCGAAAAACCTAAAACTGAAGGAGTTATGAGCATGCGACGCTTTGCGACGTTATTTTTGCGTTTTTTCGCCCACTTCTGACCGTGCGGCGCGAGCAGTCAAGCAGCTCCAAGCGATCACATCAAGCTTGCACCTCTCGCTCGAGTTCATCTTTATCTTCTCGAGCGAGCATCACGTCATCAGCATAAAGCAACTACCAAGGGACGGGGTTTTGAAGATCTCGTGTGATGGCATTCATACGACAATGAAAAGGAGTAGCGAAGGCGTAGAACCCTCGTGTACCCCGACAAGGATGGGGAACTCCATCGAGGTTCCAGATGCAGTTGCACTCGACTCTTTGGACAAGAGTAAAGAATTCACACCACTCTATGAGCTCTTCAGGAACTCCATGTGTCGCAGGGCGTAACCTATCACTTCACACGGTACGCGATCGAAGGCTTTCTCCTAGTCGAGAAAGGCAAGATGCACCGTTTTTGTTTCTCGCGATGCTTCTCCGGCAGGAGACGGGCGGCGAGTATAGCATCAACGGTCGCACAACGAGACATAAAGCCGCACTGGTTGGCGGAGAGCTTGACAAGTTCACGAATACGTCCATCGAGGATTCGCTCGAAGATCTTCATGATGTGCGAAAGCAAGCGAATCGGACGGTAATTTAAGCAGTCTGGAGGACTGCCCTTATTCATCGAAATCGGAATCGTCGTACTTTGGCGCCAACACTCAGGCACTTTCTTCTCCGCTACAAACCTGGTTGAAACCTTGGCGAACCACTCAGCAGTGTACCAGAACATCAAATTCCATAAATCAGCTGGCAAGTCATCTGGACCAGTCGCCTTGCCCGGTCTCATCTTCCTCCGAATCGCTTCAGTTTCCTCCACCGTGATCATGTGAACAGGACCGTAGGTAAGAGTAACAGAATGGACGGCCGGATAAGGGAACTCTTCAGTCGAGATTTCTTAGAAATAATCATGCCATCTCTTCAGCGCCTTTTTGCGGTCTGTCAGAAGATGGCCGCTCTCATCGTTGATGCCAAAGAACTTTTCAATATCCTTGGTTTGGCGATGGCAGGTCTTAGCAAGTCGGTACAAATACCGCTTCCCATCGCGTGATTCGAGCTTTTCGTTGACATCACTTTAATGAGTGGCTTTCGCAACAGCCACGGCTCTCTTTGCAGCCTTCTTCGCCTTCTGATACCCCTGCCAGTTGTCGGCTGTTCTGTCGCCGAGAAACACATGATACAGCGACTTCTTCTCTCGAACCTTCGCTTTCACATCGTCCGTCCACAGCCATGTCTGCTTATCGACCTTGCGTCACCCAGGCTTCGTCATGATGAGTTCCAACCTTGCCGCTTGGCGTATCGCATCGGTTGCTTTCTTCCAAGTTTCGTCGACAGTCGTGACTGCCGGTAATCGTACGCGAGAAATCACAGCTGCTTTCTTGCCTTTCATTCGCCACCACTTGATTCCTGTAACACGGCACCTACCTGCTTCAGCCACGGATTTTTAATTTTTTCAAAGTGCAGATCAGCGGGTGATGCTATGGGGCTACCGTCTGATACGGCGCGATCTTCGCGTTCGTGACGAGACTTTGGTCGCAATCTTTCACAAGCACGAAGCCTACCTGAGTCTTGGTGCTCCCACTATAGAACGAAATGAAGTGGGAATCACGTTCACGAAACGCGGTGCTCGCTATGGTGAGGTTTTGCGATTCCGCGTACTCAAGGACGCGCTCACCATCTGCGTGAGGCGTCCCGTAGCCGAATCCACCATGTCAGCTGTACCCGTCTTTCGTAACGCTCACGTGTCCATTAAGGTCACCAGCCTCAACGATCTTTCGACGGTACCTCTGCTGTCTTTTCAGTCTCCAGAGCTCATCCTTCGATTTTTCGGAGCAGCCAGTCTGCGGAGCATACTCAGAGAAGAAATGATAGAGTCTCTCACTCGCTTCCTGTACCGCACATAAAAATCGACTCGTCTACGCTCCAATGCTTCAACCAACTCGCTGAAGCGGCCCGTCAACGTACCCACATTCAGCGTTGCTACTCGGGTCCTGCTTACGTTACGGACTTTCGGACTGGCTCAGTTGCCCTCCCCCCGATGCCGTCCTCGCACCAGGGACCCTCGCATACTTCTCACACTCGCCGGGCTCTGCGAGCACGCGTTGGCTCCTGCGGACGCCAATCACGAAAAGCATGAACTAACATACACGCGCACGATGTGACAGTGGGTTTTTCGCAGGCCGGCCTGTCACTAGGGTCTGTCGCCTGCAATCGAGCGTCCGTGTTCGGCTTAGTTCGCAAAAGCGAATAGTTTCCAGTGGCACCGCGTGGAGGAACAGACATCGCCACCCCACAGATAAAAGGTGTAAGAAAAATAAAGACTCTACGTTGCAACAAAGCGTTTATATCTTACCATCGTTTGGGTCCGAAACGATGACATGCCTTCAATGTACATGGCGAGGCGCACCCTCGTTGGTTCCTCAGCTGAAATGCTTCCATTAACTTCTCTTCTTAATGCTAGCCGCTCCAGGTGAAAGAACTGCAGACGTTTTTTAAATTCAGAACACGTTCATAAAATGTGTTTGTTAGCGCAAGCGTTTAAGCCTGATTTGACGAAAGCAGTTTATAACGATAAAATGGTTGCGTGCAGATTTTTCTTGAGGTTCCAGATCGTGACGAAATGCACGCAAAAGATCTAGGAACATCCATTATACATCTTGGTGATGAGCAAGTGCACATCTGGCATAGGTAAATTTAATTATTGCATGATCTCTCTTGGAGAAGCAGCTAAGGTATTCTTCATGAAGATGTGAAATAAAGTGCAAGGCTGATGCGTGTGTAAGAACAATGTCTCAGAAACTCGTACTGGTAATGGTGAAAGTCCTTTTAAGATCGCATACTTTGGAAGTTCAACTTAAATTTAACGTAGTTTTTGTAAAAGGAAGTCACTAACTGCCACAGGATACAGGATGAACCATAAGTCCTGCAGCAAAATCGGGCGACCTTATTAGGAGTCTTTTTACAGTTGCAGAGAATCACACACCAACTTTTACGTGGCATATCCTTAGTGCTATATTCCCTGCAGGTTTCATAATTGTAGCTACTCCTTGTAGAAAGTAGTGCGCTCTCACGTAAAACTACCGAAAATCTTCCTCTGGTCCGCGGTGGAGCACTCCCATTCCGATGTGGCTAAATTTCTGAGGATTAGAGATGGAGCATTAGCTACCAGGCTCCGTGTAGGGCAAGAGCCTTTTCAATGGTGAACAGTAGATGAACAGATCTGAACTGCAACAGAACAACGCTATTAATTTTCCCGCCATACACGACGCAGAAACGAATTGGAACTAACGCAATATTCAACCGCATGCTAACACAATATTATGCAATTTGTAATTTTAGAAAACTAGGCGATGACTCAGCTAGGAGGAGATGAGAGTAGAAAGAGAATTTTGTAGACGCAGTTGGAGCGCAAGTTGGGTTGAGTATTTATTCAGTATTAAATTGATGAAAAAGTTCTAAAAGCTAATCGATACCAGAAAAGTCAACATAATAGAGCGCTTAATTCTTTTTCTGGAAAACATGATGAAATGCAAACAATGGCTACGCATGGCAGCTGTTTGTTTTTCACGATTTTCCTAAATGTCTCACCTCACACCTAAATTTTTGTGTCAAAAGAGTGAAAATCAGTTAAAAAATGTTTACTCGATGGGCGCAAAATATAGGGCATATCTTGCGGACTCAGTACAGTACCGGACATGTCTTTTCGTCATTAACCGGAAAGACCGCGCAGGTCAACATTTTTTAATACCTTCTTTAGAAATCACATACCTGTAAAAAAATATATATTTGAACTCAGCAGCCCAAGCACTATCTTTTGACATCTTTTATAAATCTCAGTAGAGTTGAACAATGCATATAGGCCCGACAGAATGAATCGAGTGGGCGCGACAACCTATAGAGCGAGCCTTTGTGGAGTTTTGTCGGAATTTCCCAGGTCAGGAAGTCGAGCTGATCAGTAATCACTCTAAGACTGTCCAGCATGCATTTGGAGTGGGTCGTGAACAATGCATACAGAATCGAACCTATCAATCGAGTGGGGGCGACAGCTCGCAAATTGCACGCGTGAGCGTGTTTGGAACACAATAACTCTGTCGAGATTGAATCGTTCCGGCTGCGCCTGGTGGATTTGCTAGGCAGCAGAAGGTTTTAGTAGCCCGCAAAAGTGCACCGCTGTAGCTTCTAAAAAGGCGAAATTATAGCGGTGCGAAAATGCAGGTTAGCCTTGTGTGACACGATTCTTTCCAGATTCAGTCGACCACTGTGGGAAGACGCGATGAGCTAACGGCCTACAAATTCAAAGGCTAACAAATCAGATAAGATACTTCACGACCAAGTGCACCTTGCTTTCCAGCTGCCTAACCTGCCTTAGTCCCAGCCGCTATTTTAGAGGGCAGCGGTGAAGTTTCTTCCGGACTTACTCATCCATATTTGAGTTTTCGCCACTCGCAGGAACAACATTCTGTTCAGCACGGAAAGCGCTATCGAATGGTTTTACTCTCGACGAATTTCAGAAAAATCGAGATTTAGACGATATCCATCGAGAACGTGGGCGCCCTAAGCCGATTCTGCGCGGACGATGACGTAATCGAAAATCGATATTTTCGAAATTGGCCAAATTTCTTTGTCCAAAGTCATCTATGGATTATTTGGGGCACTGATTACGAATCCGACAACCGTTTTTGAAAATTCCCCCAATTTCGGTAGGTTACCTATCGTTTGACGGTGGCCCGGTCAGTGTCACCGACCACCCTCAGTTATCGGAATAGGTGGTCTCCTGCCATAATCGGCCAAATGGACTTTGGCATCGTGTTCGGCACCCCGAATGAGTCCCCGATCCTATACGAATTTTAAGCAAGTCGATGATCGTGACCCGACCACCTTCAGTTATCCAGGCAGAAATCCAAAACCTACCGAAATCGGGGAGTTTTCAAAAACAGTTGTCGGATTCGTAATCAGCGCTCCAAATAATCCTAGATGATTTTGGACGAGGAAATTTCGCCAACAAAAAAGAAAATACCGACTTCGATGACTCATCGGCCGCGCAGGCTTGGGCTAGGGCGTCCACGTTCTCGATGAATATTGTCTAAAACTCGATTTTTCTGAAATTCGTCGAGAGTAAAACCATTCGATAGTGCTTTCCGAGGTGAACAGAATGGTGTTCCCGCGAGTGTTGAAAACTCAAATGTGGGCGAGTAATGGCGGAAGAAACTTCACCATTGTCCTCCGCCGCTCTAAAAGGGCGTGTGGGAATAAGGCAGGTTAGGCAGCTGGGAAGGTTCATCACTTCATCGTAAAGTACGTTAACTGTTGTTTTTTTTGCATGCCTATGCATTTGTGGGCCGTCAGCTTATCGTGTCTTCCCATAGTGGTCGACTGAATTTGGAAAAAATCGTGTCACACAAGGTTAACCTACATTTTCGCACCGCTATAATTTTGCCTGTTTCGAAGCTACAAGGGTGTGCTTTTTTGCGGGCTACTAAAGCTTTTTACTGCCTGCGAAATCCACGAGCCGCAGCCGGAACGATTCGAACTCGATTGATAGGTTCGATTCTATATGCATTGTTCATTGCGCACTCCAAATGCAAGCTGGACAGTCTTAGAGCAACTTCTGATTAGGACGGCTAAAAGTTTCTGATAAAACTTCCCAAACGCTCGCTCTACGCTCTCTGTCGCACCCACTCGATTGATTCTGTCGGGCCTATCTGCATTGTTCAACTCTACAGTAATTTATGAACCAGAGTATAGAGCTTGAGCTGCTGAGTTTAAGTATATATTTATTTTCACAAGTATGTGATTTCTAAAGAAGTTATTCAAAAAGGCCGCTTTGGACCATTCCAAAGTGCCTATGTTGACCTGGTGGTCTCTCCGGCCAATGACCACAAGACATGTCCGGTACTGTAGCACTATTTAAAGGCCACATGCACATTTCGGTGATGCGACTATAATAACCGCAAAAAGGAATGACGTGGTAGCGGTTTTCCGTCCATCTGCCAAACATCAAACACCTCCAAAAGACTAGCTGTGTCATTCCTGAATCTTTAGATTTTTGATCATCGCTTATTTAATGAGTAAAGAGAGAAGAGATAGAAAAGAGACAGAAAAGAGTTCAAAAAAGGTTATGCTCTACATAGCGTGGAAAGATTAAAGGATAAGGATAAAAGACGGCGTTATTCGATCCCCTTTGGGATGCGCCACGCATTCTACTTCTATGGGATGTCGTGGAGGCAGCTGAATGCATATTTGGCCGTACAATGACTTGCGGTGGCCAACCGATGAACAAGTCAGCTCTCTATCCTTCCCAAACAAGTCTGGTACCAATTCACCGACCCCGGAGGGATGGAAGGCTTGGTTGGGCTGGTCCGAAATCCGAATCTGGCATCAGGTGCAGACGCCTCCTACGACTGCGCTCCACGCGCCCTATGGAAAGATTATTGTCCAATGTTTTCTTTGGAAGAAATTATAAGACTCGTAAGAGATGCTGCGGCACGGGATGCAAACCTACACGCTCGATATGAAGGTTCTTATCAATCCAGGAGTGAGCCCTCATTAACAATGAAGCTCCATCGTAGTCTAAAAACTAGGGCAAATAATGTTTCAAATTATACCAAATTTGGTGCATACTTAACGTTTTTCTACGACTAAGCTTTTGTTGCAGGACTTATGGTTCACCCTGAAGATAGATTTCCTGCAGAAGGTGTGCGTTGTTCGCTTCCACTGTAATCTATAGTTCCGAACCACTTTTGATAACAGTGACAATAGTTAAGGCAAACCTTCCTGTACTGGAGGTGAGTGTTTATCGTAGACCCGTCGGCCGCCGTGAAGCAACTCGTCCATGTATAGAGGGATCGGCTCGCTTCGCGTTGCAGAGCACTGCCCACTGAAAGCTAAGATTGTTAATGGGACAAGAAACTTCATTGTTTGCTCCGGTTTTGGTCAAGCAACGGTGTCCAGTCGAGGCTAGCACGGCCAAACGGTCGAAATTTTCACTTTCAGATGTGGGTTTTGTGAATGAAACATTGGTAACCACTATCCTAGTTAAATTATTCGCCACTGCTGAACTTCGTTAAGTGTTCTTCACTACTACTCGTCACCACTACTGATCACTCGGTCACTAATTACGAACGATTGCTACAATGTGTTAGGTTCATGCATAAGTTCTCTTACATTGGTCGATATTCACATCTAAGGATTATTTTCATGCCGTGGTCTCTGAAGGAAACACGTCGACAGAGAAAAGAATTCCCTCCAAATTTGTTGTTAGAAAGGTGTTTTTTTGCATTCACAACTACTGCCCCAGTCAGGGCTCTCCAGCAGGGATGCTAACCGATTATATCATAGTGTTGTTTGACTGATTTGATGCTTGGGTTGTGCAAGGTCCACAGTATTTTCGCTGCAATATGCTACGATACCGGAATGCCCGTTTGTCAGGAACCGGTCTGGCTGATTTTACCCGTCAAACCAGTTCCAACATTCATTCCATTACAGGTACAGTGTATGTGTTATGGCCTTGAAATGCGTCTCTGAACTCCAAATCTGCAGTGTCCTGTTACACCTCCCCCATTTGTTCTTAACCCTGTGCAAATGAATGTAAGCTGGAGTGAATTTCCGAAGAAGAGGTTTCTGGTCAAATCACAGACTGCCACTTGTACTGAAAATTCTAGATTATTAACTGACCTAGAGACAGATCTGAGAACATAACGCTGTTGAAGTTTCCAAACTAGTATGGAACTGAAAGCCACCGCTTCCGTTACCAGGTAAAAGTAGTTCCAACTATTAGCCCTGGACAGAAGTTTACTGACAAGGTTCAAAAACTAGGTGGAGACTCACCAGGCTTTTTCGGGTGTTTTTTTTTGCCTATTTGGCTAAGCATTGTCTAGTTTTAATTGCCTTTCAACGTATTTACTCGGTCACGATGGCCCGCGCTTCCGCCTAGAAGCAGAAAGTTTTAATGGCAACTAGCCTGAAGCTGAGCACCAGCCACGGCAGCAACATAACGGACGAGGCCGCAGCTAGGGGGCTCCGAGAAGGGCGTCGTCAGATCACAATCACTTTCTAAAACCTCGATGAGATCACATGATTCAGATGTAGAATGTGACGACATTGTAACGATAACAAAAAGCGGAGGAAAACGCTTTATGGCTTCGATTCCATTGAAACGACAAAAAGAGGCTAATGAAGAAGAGTGCCAACAACAGGATTCATTTGCACAATCAATTCTGAGGTCGTAGTGCGGCGTCGTTCTTTAGTGGAATGGCAGTATTTGTTGGTTTTGGAAGGGGACTGTATTTGTTCAGATTTTTGGGTAATGTGTGAATCTCTTAAAAACACGTTCTTTCCAGGAGTGGCCTCGACATTGTAGAGATTTTCTCGAAGTTTCGTTCACTGATGGTGACATGTTGCATGAGCACAGGTCCAAAATTTTGAATGCTGACTGGTGTGCAGTTAAAATTCAAGCTTTTCTGGTAGCAGTCTTCAAAATAGTCAGAGCCGGTTCAATTTCTGCACCCTTTTCAAGGATAATACCTATCTACCTGAGGGAGCGACATCTGCGCCTGAAGTTTTATCTAGAAACTTTCGAGCGCCAGATGTTATTGGTGACTTAATTGCTTTCCCAAAAAAAATTTTTGAAGCGCTCTTCGAAACCATGTCGCAACCGAAGGATTGACTTGGAAATAGATAATTCCCATTTGAAGGAAAGAAAATCAGAAAGTGAAATTGTTCCTTATCAATTTGCAAGCCCTGCCTGACAAAATCATGTGTCTTTTTATGAAACTATCTTTTATATGATAAGGGGTCTCGATTTTGCATCATTTACCGAAAAAAACGTCCCAAAAATCAACCCCCTCATTACATGGAAGCTGCCAGTTTCAAAACCTGTTCTTTAGAATCCATATATTTTATGGCTTTTAATTTTTTATAAATTTTTAAGATGCTCTAAACGAAGTTATACTAGTTTACGTGCGGCAACTATCTTGTCTGATTTCTGCGCGAAGGATTAACTTATCACGGAAATAATTTTCTTGCTTCTGATGGAAAGAGCATCAGAGAAAAATAAAATTGCACCTTATAAAGATTCAAAGACCTTCGATATTATCAGGGTGATGGTCGTGTTCAATATTCGCGTTTTTCATGCAAGCAAAATTAATTTTCACATGAAACAGACAGCCTATACTGCTAAAATTCTGCCACGAAAAATCAAATCTTGATTAATACACAGTGAAAAATCATAATTTTCTGAATCGAGGAGGTTTGTTCAACCTTTGGTCGATATTGCACTGACGTTATTGGAACGACTTCACAAAAATGACAATAACTCGGTAAGTTTTTCGAATTTCGAAAGCTTCTTGAAAAATAAAAAAATGCTTTTTCATGACTAAAAAACTGCTTTAATGAGAGAGGTCCTCATGCGGGTCGGCGGTGTTCCATTTCCGGTCGACTTTTGCTGAAAATGATCTTTTTTGTGAAGTCTTTCCACTGACCTCGGTGCATGATCAACGGAGAATTCATCCTGCTCGATTCAGAAAGGGGTGGTTTTATTACTATGTGTCAAACAGGGGTTACTTATGTGGCAAAATCTCGCTTATATAGGTAGACTTCCTTGGGAAGAAAATAATAATGTTTTAATGAGAAACAAGAAATTTGAATACGACCTCCTTAGTCGCATTCAAGATCGCTGCAAAAAGCTTGGTTTCTTGCTGTATAGCTTACTTATTATATTGCACATACTTGTGAGCAATACTGGGTATTACATATGCGTAGATATGTAAGCAGTATAGACGTTATAATCCGCGAGAATAATTTAACAGTAATAATGACGGATTGGTATTTTAAAGGGTACAATTTCACTTTCTGATGTTGTTGTTTCCATAGGTTAATCCTTCGGCTGCGGCTTCGTAATCGATTTGAAGAGCGCTTTAAAGACATCTTGTTGGGAAAGCATTTGAGTCATCACTATTGATTAACACTCGAAATTTTTAGAACGAAATTCGGACGCAAAATTCGCGCTTCTGGTAGAAAAATGTGTTGGGTCCATGACATCCTTTGAAATTTTGCAAAAATTGAACTCCTCGTCATTGATTCTGCCCGCAGAAAATCACTACTGTTAACTGCAGATGAATCAGTATTGAGAACTTTACAATTCTGTGCTCTTCCTCAATGAAGAAAGCTGTGCGCGATCCTCTACAATGTCGAAATCACAAATTAAAAGAGTAACTTGCTAAATTGTACAATATCGCATCAAAATTTAAAAATCAAGGCAAAAAAACAAAGCTGTGATGGAGACAAGGGGGATCGTGTCAAATGCGCTCCGAAAGGTGGTGGAGGATGGAAAATTTTCAGCAAGAATACATAGAACCCTTGATCATGATGTGGTACAGCTATCTGCAAAGTGAATTCACTTTTTACAGAAGATTTAATAAACATAAGGATAAGGATAAAGGATTGCGTTATTCAATCCCTTTCGGGATGCGCCACGGATTCTACTTCCACTGGATATCGTGGAGGCGATTTAAGTGCGTATTTGGTCATACAATGACTTGCGGTGGCCATCCGATGAACAAGTCAGCGCTCTGTCCTTCCCAGACAGTCTGTTACCAATTCACCGACCCCGGAGGGATGGAAGGCTTGGTTGGCCTGGTCCAAAATCCAAACCAGGAACCTGGTATCGGATGCACGCGACAGTCGGCGCCTCCTCCGACTGCGCTACACGCGCCCTTACACAGCGCATTAAAAATCTGTACAACATAGTGACTGTTAACCGAATGTTCTCCTCCTGCGCAATAATAGGCGGATCAACAGAAGATGAGATCCAGAGTATAGAACAAGGTATGGGGAGACAGAAAATGAAGAGCTAATTTTAGTGTAAAAAAACTAAGAAAAGAAGAAGATTGATTCGATTCTGGTCTAGCACTTCGCTAGTAGCGTGCTTCGCTATTCAAAAAAGGAGCAATTGTGAAATGTGTGACGAATTTATGAAAAGAATGCTACATTATACTAGCACTAACAGTTAATACAATTCTGCAAGAGCCATAATTCATCGCATGCGCTTCACTACAAATATTTCACTTGGCAAAGCTTTTCTGCAGTTTTCAAAGCAGGTGTGCAGCTTAAAAAAGTAGAAATCCGAACAGAGAAGGCAAAAGAAGTGGTGATAACTAGAGTAGTGTAATTAGGCCCAGCTATCTAGCCATCTATGTAGTGGCGGCACATTTAGTACACGATTATTGTCTATATTCATATGTATTCTACTGCCTGCATATAAGAAGTATGTGACAGATTTCTAACACAATTAAAAAAGTTTTTCGAAAAGCTCCCACGAGAAGGATAGAAGGACTGTCTTCAGATGACTATTATTGGAGTTACGGCTGGCGCAACAAATGTTTTTGAAAGAGCTGCTCAAAAATTACAAATATAGAGTTCTTGGAACAGCATCATCACTTGAATGTTCTCCCGCAAAGCACTCTAGACATTATCTTGTTAGCGTGAGAGTTTAGATGCTTTGGCGACACCGTTGTGAAACAGATCTTGAGCTTGATTTCGCTTGTTTTTGAGGGGTGTCAATTTGAAGGGAAAAGTGTCCAATTTGACGTGAAAATGGCATATACAATTAGCTTTAGTGGCAAGTCTATGAAACTGCGGCATTATTTTTTCTCTTACGGTCGTCGTTGCATTGACCTCATAGAAACGAAACGTGTGGTTCCTGTTAGCACGAGCAGAAACCGTAATTGAAAATCGTGTACATTTAAAACCTTCCTGCCAGCTGCGCGGCAGCCGTTGACAGACAAGTAGTTACGTATTTCTTAGTTAGACAAGCACAGAATATGTTATTTTCCACACAGAGTTATGAGTAAAACAAAACACACCGAGAGGGATATCTCACTGCTTTTTCTGTATGCACATAAACGGAAAGCAACAGCAGGAGTTCATAGAATGGTCCATGTCGCACCGTACTGATTGTGAGGATTTCATTGTAAGCTGGGGTGTGTGTAAATGACATCCAAAATTTCGGAAGCCGTATAATGTAATTGCGAAGAAACCGCAATTCGTAAGAAATACCTAACCTGTACTTAAACTATATTTTCCTGTTCCTGTAGTTAAAGGTGATTCAACATTTATCATATTTACGTAATGCGTAGTATTTAACGCTGTGGCGATGTCCGTTCCTCCACGTGGTGCCACTGGAAACTGCTCGCTTTGTGAGCTAAGCTAAGCACGGACACTCGAATGCAGGCGACAGGCCCTTGTGACAGGCCGGCCTACGAAGACCCATGTCACATCAAATGGTGTATAATAAGTCAAGTTTCTCGAGATAGTGCTACGGCGTCCGCGGGAGCCGACGCTCACTCGCAGAGCCCGGCGAGTGCGAGAAGTATGCGAGGGTCCCTGATGCGAGGACGGCATCGAGGGGCAACTGAGCTAGTCCGAAAGTCCCGTAACGTAGGCAGGACCCGCGTAGCAACGCTGAATGTGGGTACGTTAACGGGATGCTCATGCGAGTTGGTTGAAGCACTGGAGCGTAGAAGAGTTGATTTCTGTGCGGTGCAGGAGACGAGGTGGTCCTGCAGCAAGTCAAGAGACATAAGACGTGGCTTCAAGGCCGTTCTATGTGGAAGTCCCAGGACCACCAGTGGTGTCGGAATAATCGTCTCCGAACGATTTCGTGACTCGATTGTAAGCGTCGAACGCTATGACGATCGGTTGATGAAGATCGTTGTCGCCGCGAAGGAGCGACTCTATCACTTCTTCTCTGCGTATGCTCCGCAGAATGGCTGCTCCGAGCAAGCCAAGGAAGAGTTTTGGAGCCTGCTTGATAAGAAGACAGCAGAGATACCACCGAAAGATGTCATCATAGTCGCTAGTGACCTTAATGGGCACGTAGGTGCTGCGGAGGACGGATACAGCTGTCATGGTGGTTTCGGATACGGGTCTCGTAACGCCGATGGTGAGCGCATTCTTGAGTATGCGGAATCGCATAATCTCACCATTGTGAACACCGTTTTCCGAAAACGCGAGTCCCACCTCATCTCATACTATAGTGGGAGCTCCAAGTCTCAGATAGACTTTGTCCTTGTCAAGGATCGCGACCGAAGCATTGTCACAGACGCGAAGATCGTGCTTTATGAGACGGTCGCCCTACAGCATCGACCGCTAGTCTGCACCTTTAAGATCACTCCTCCGAGGATGCAGCAAGTTTAGCGATGCGGTGCTCCGAGAATCAAGTGGAGGCGAATGAAAGAAAAGGAAGTAGCTGTGATTTCCCGCGTACGGTTACCGACAGTCACGACTGTCGACGAAACTTGGAAGAAAGCAACCGACGCAATACGCCAAGCTGCAAGGTTGGAACTCGGCATAACGAAGCCTGGGTGACGCAAGGTCGATAAGCAGACATGGCTGTGGACGGACGATGTGAAAGCGAAGGTTCGAGAGAAGAAGTCGCTGTATCATGTGTTTCTCGGCGACAGAACAGCCGAAAACTGGCAGGAGTATCAGAGGGCGGAGAAGGCTGCAAAGAAAGCCGTGGCTGTTGCGAAAGCCACTCATTATGGTGATGTCTACCGAAAGCTCGAATCGCGCGATGGTGAGCGGTATTTGTACCGACTTGCTAAGACCCGCCATCGCCAAACCAAGGACATTGAAAAGTTCTTTGGCATCAACGATGAGAGCGGCCATCTTCTGACAGACCGCAAAAAGGCGCTGAAGCGATGGCATGATTGCTATGAGGAAATTTCCACTATGGAATTTCCTCACCCGGCCATCCCTTCTGTTGGTTCTGTTCACGGTCCCGTTCACAAGATCACCGTGGAGGAAACAGAAGCGGCTATAAAGAAGATGAAGCCATGCAAGGCAACAGGACCGGATGATCTGGCAGCCGATGTTTGGAAGTCGAAGCTCTGGTATCCTGCTGAGTGGTTGGCTGAATTCTTCAACCAGGTGGTAAAGGAGAAGAAAGTACCGGAGTGTTGGCACAACAGTACGACGATTCCGATTTGGAAGAAGAAAGGCAGTCCTGCAGACTGCTCCAATTATCGTCCGATTCGCTTGCTTTCGCACAGCATGAAGATCTTCGAGCGAATCCTCGATAGACGAATTCGTGAAATCGTCAGGCTGTCCGACAACCAGTGCGGCTTTGTGTCTGGTTGTGGGACCATTGATGCTACACACGCCGCCCGCCTCTTGGTGGAGAAGCATCGTGAGAAACAGAAGCCGGTGCATATCGTCTTTCTCGATTTGGAGAATGCCTTCGACAGCGTGCCGCGTGAGGTTATATGGTACGCCTTGCGACAACACAACGTATCTGAGGAACTCTTAGAGTGGGTGCGGATGCTCTACTCTTGCCCAGAGAGTAGAGTGCAGCCTGCAGCTGGAACCTCAATAGAGTTTCCCATCTCTGTTGGGGTGCACCAGGGTTCTGCGCTTTCTCCACTCCTCTTTGCTGTCCTCATGGATGCCATCACACGAGATATTCCGTCCGTACCATGGACGCTACTTTATGCTAATGACGTGATGCTCGCTTGCGAAGATAAAGATGATCTCGAGCGGCAGGTGCAAGCTTGGGGCGACCGTCTGGCGAGGTTCGGACTCAAACTGAATGTCAAGAAGACCGAGTACCTAACGACTGAGCGAGTCCGGCTCCATTAAGATTAACGGTACTGAGCTTGCACGCACTTCGGTGTTCAAATACCTGGGATCAGCAATAGCGTCTGACGGCGGTCTGATGGTTGAAGTGAACTCACGCGTGAGTGCAGCTTGGTTCAAATGGCGTTCGCTGACTGGTGTGCTCTGCGATAGGAAGATGCCAGAGCACCTAAAGTCAAAGATCTACAGAACAGTCGTGCGGCCGGTAGCAATATACGACGCTGAGTGTTGGCCTGCGACTAAGGAAGTTGAAACGCGCCTCAGCGTCATGGAGACGAAGATGCTGCGCTGGACGGCTGGAGTCACCCGCATGGACCGCATCAGAAATGATGCTATCCGGCAGAAGTTCGGTGTCGCGCCGATAGCGGACAATATGCGCGAAGCTCGCTTACGATGGTACGGCCACGTTCTGCGTGGAAATGAAGACAGCGTCCGCAAGATAGGCCTGGAGTTGGAAGTGTCAGGAAAGCGGCCTAGAGGACGCCCGAAGCAGCGTTGGTCGGATACGTTACACATGGACATGAATGTAACTGGCGTCCACCCCGATCAAGCGCATGACCGGGAAAGGTGGCGTCATGACACCAGAAGAGCGGATCCCGCGACGAAGCGGGACAAACGCTGAAGAAGAAGAAGAAGAAGCAGTAGTATTTAACGCAAATTGAGGAACTTTGTTGCCAACTGGACACTTCTAAAATCAATTGGACATATTTTAAGTTGAACAGGGCGTTGTTTTAAGAAAGTCTGAAGAAATCGCGGATTTAGAAACTACATCTTTAATGCGAGCCTATGGATGCGCAGTCAAATATTGCGTGCAGAGAGAACACACAGCGCAATCGAATCGCCTAACACACGGAAAATCTCCTATTTTCTACGTTTTAAAATAAGACTAAAATCATTCCTGTAACAGGCGGATAGGAACGAAGCATTGCAACCATATTTTTGGACAACGTCTATAGTCCGACTTTTAGAATTTTTCAAAAATGGAATAAAATTGTGTGACATTCTTCAGACATGTCTTGACTTCATAGGCCTCCAAACGTTTGGAACGTGCTCCGCTTGAACTGAATCAAAGCGTCAAGCTTTTCTTTCAAGCTGTGCACCTAGAGGTTGTTAGGTGGAACGTTTATTGGGCTGATGTTTCGACCGTCTCGTCGTCTTCAGAAGCCTAAAAACGGTTCGAGGTTTTATCTTTGCAACCTACCCGACCATGCGCCTCAACCACGCTTAACCAGTCATTTCTGACTTAAAGCCAGAAACACAGCGCGAAATATCGAATGTCGAGGATAATCTCACACGATGCTCCACCGTTCAGTAGTAGCGATGCACTACTGCTTGGTGTCAGTAGGGAACAGTAGCGAGTGGGTCATAGCGCGCTATTTTCATACGTTTATGATATTGGGAACAGCACGCCGCTCTTTCTTCTCATTTTCGCAGCTCCCAGTGCGGTGCAAACTGGACGAGATCACTCGTTACTGATAAGCTCTCATTCCGATTATTCATTGTTAGATTTCTGGTCGAAAATGATTCGAGCGCCCTTATAGATGAAACATCTGTCTCGCATGCGATGATTTTGCACCTAACGTCATAATCGTTACCGTCATGCTCTTCGATTCTATGCTTACCGAGAAGTGTTAATACGCTATCGCGCCGTTGCCTCACTAGGTGCTCTTTACTTTGAACACCTAGTGGTCTCCCCGTCTACCCTCTATATGTGCTGTTATATACCACACATACAATCTGATAGATCGCTCCACTTTTTGCGCAGTTTCCAACCTTAGAATGTGGGCAAATGGTGCAGTCATCTGACACGCACTGACTGTCGTAGAGTCTGTTCCGCACCAGTTGCTTCTTGGTGCTGTCGTTGAGGATGTTAACAAGAACAACATCGCCTTGCAACTGAGCGCGGCATCTTTGAATTGCGATATGAAATCGTCAGATATAAATGGAAGGGTCAGGGATACCTCCTCATGGTGACGCGGTGCTCCGTTTCGGTTCTCGGCGCGTTTTTGGTAGCGTGGATGTGGTGTCGAATACCCGTTTTCAGCTGCTATTCTTGAAGCTAATCGTATAGATTTTTTGCGTTCAACTTCTCCGGTGCATACACCAACGGCCGTCATGCTCCTAACTACCGTTCGTTTTACAGCCGATGGATGGCCAATGAACGTGAATAAATCCACTTTGAGCTGGGAAGGCACAGTTCGAGTTTTGATTTGAATTGAGAACGTTCGTTTGAAACCTACTAGGATACATAGAATAGAAAATTAGAAATTACGTTGCGATAACCATGGAGCAATTTACTTGATTCCAGAAGCTCTGCCACTTGTAGAGAGTTTCTATCAAAGGCATTCCTAAGTTTAAGGGCGTTCACAGTTTTTGGAACAAATAGGCGTCGTTCGGCAATATCGGTCATTTGCCAACGGCCCAGGGTTTGCATCGCTTGCTCTTCTCCAAAACACGAAAATATTGCGCTACTAAATGTCTGAACTCGCTCGGGCTAGCCTCCGTTAATTTTGTAGCGAACGTTTGCTTTCCGCAAAGGAACAACATCCTAAACAAAGTATATAGGGAGAATGTGGTATCTTCAATCACATTACTAAAAAGGGATACAAAAAGGATCAAAACGGCCTCGAGCTTTCTTTGCAATACGTCATAAGCTTTGATTTTATTGCACCTTCTATGCTATTTGCTCCGCACCATGACGTTCAGACTCTAAAAGAGGGACCATCATCGCAAGCCAATTTGGGTGACATTGTGTAGACTACTGTACCGGATTGAAGATCATATTTGCGAAAATTTACGATTTACGACTCAAAACGTCGAAATTTTAAAATCGTAATTCATAACTGCGCACATACCCTATTGCAAGCTGCAGTTCGCCGAGTATTAAGTGGCGATTAGTGTTTTTTTTTTTGTGGGGACCTCCCCCGCATCCGATGTTGCAGAAATTAGTTCTGATTGAAGTGCATGGGATATCATTGATGAGAAGTTAGTAAAATCATTCAGCAAGTCTTTCTGGCTAGCCTGAAGAAGATAGGTAGCAGCCTTTGCTCTGCTTTTACCTACCTTAGGCAGGCTAGGCAGAAAGAGTCGGTCGCACATATCAAGTGCAGATAACACTGATTGTCCACAGACTGACTTGTCCCAAGAAGACAGCATGCTTGTGAACAATAGGCGGCCTAGGAGATATAGGCACGTAGAAGGTCTGCTTCAAACGGAGCAGAGATTTTCAGTGTAGAACACCAGGCCTCACAGCGCTCTTCCTCCTTTAGCAGCCTTGATATGCACGCCTAAAGCCTATTAGATCGCTCGAAAGGCCCCGGCCATGTTGCTGAATAGACTTCCTCTAGAGCTACTTGGTCAATAATTTTAGCATTTCAACGGCACCTTATTCAGGAAAGGACTGCGAATCACGAGGATGACAGGAATGCGTTGCGAACTCTGACGGCACTTTCCTAATAAATTTGAGTGTTTATAGCATGTTAAGCAATCGTTCCTTACCTATGATCAGCCGCTACAGAAAAACAGCGAAGAAATGATACCATACATTCTAAATAGGCTTCCTATATGAAGGTGCAGTACATAAAATGCCGATGTGTCTCTGCTTACAGAGGTAAAGGCTATCTCTAAATTCCACATATTTTGGTTGGAGACGTTAAAGTGAAATGCTGACTACCCGGGGAGATGTATGAAATACATAGTCTTCTCGTAAAATGAGTCGATCTTTACGCCCATCTGATTATTATGCACCATCAACGGCATTAAACTTGCCGTCTGGAAGAAAGGTGAGGAAAAGGGCGGACACCAAAGCGGTTTCCGAATATTGCCGCCTCAACAATAGGTTAACGGCGTGTTCAAGGAGACAGCAGGACAGAAGTAGTGACTGACGTTGCAAGGCCCTCTGGTTACTCAAACGGACAGCATTATTTGTCATCAAAGGCACGACTTGTGCTTACTAATGCTCTGGAAGAAAACGATGGCAGCATCTAAGGATAGCTGCAGGCATTCACTCCCTTCAGTAATATTGGGGGTTCTCATCAGGACTGGTCTTCCAAGGAAATTATGGTGAGTCGCTTATCACCTCTGTAGTTGAAGACTAGCATTAGCTGCTACGAACAACAGCAATTGTGTTTCAGACGAAGTAGACGGAATCACCAGTGTTCCAAAGTCGAAGGCAAGGAATAGTTTGAGTTTTACGATTGCTGCCTAAGATTCTGATTACAGTGGGACACTCAGCATAAACGGCTTTGACTCTCGCTGCATACTGGAATTACTTACCTGAACTTTTCAAGAAATCATCAATATCTACCACCATTTCATTTTCCGAAGGTCTTGCACGGGTCTACTTGTACACAGCCTCATGTGTACACAATGAAGGTCCTGTGGTGCAAAACCGTGGTAATAAGCGCGGCCATGAACCAGTGCACTGAAGACTTCTTTGGCGACGTACAGTGTTTCCTCAAGTATGAAGTTCTGAATAGGGTCTATCCGAGGTTGATCTGTTTTTTGTAAGATAGGCACCATGGCTATTATAAACCTGAAAATACATAGCTTAAGGCCTGAAACGTTGTCAACAAATATCATTGAGAGAACCAACTTTTAAGATCATTCGAACAAAATAAGCACTTTTAGAGTTGTCCCATAATGCCAGGTCGAATCCGATTCCAATCCGAAGTTACCGCCGTTTCAGGGATTTGAATGCTTTCACTCAACAGACGTCGATCTGGATGCAGTATGCCGAGGTCCACTGGAAGTCGAAATTTGAAGTTCCCGCGCTTTAACTTTTTAATCGCCAATAGGGTGGGCTGTTTGAGTACAATGAGAAAGACAGTTGGTTTTATTGATGTACAGGGTATGTAACGTCTTCGAAAACTGAACAAATTAGGCCACTTTTTGTGACACGAAGCCCGATGACTTGAATGTTGGAGACACTTCGGTAAGTGAATGCTAAAATTTGATAGAGCGTTAGGAGCCGCAATCGCGTGAACTGCTTGAATAGGCGGTTGAGATGAACAAATACAACTCATGAACGAGACCTTGATCAGTACAGGGGATGTCTTAGTGGAACCGACAATAAGCCCTGTTAATCTTTTATTAGCATAGCAACTGTTCCGATAGTCGACATTGATGCCTTCGATGAAGGTGAAAGTCAACTCATTTTGGACTCTGTGATACAGCGCATTTACAGATGAGTTCACCAACTGAACTTCTCGTGTCTTTCTTTCCTGGAAAACACTTTTTCACTAGTTCTGCTGTTTGCAAGCAGCTTAGGTAGAAGTGCTTCGCGCATCGCTAAGTCATAAGCGATAACCTTTGGTACTTGGCCTACTCCTGCAAATGGTATTTATGAGAGTCCAGAAGCAGATTACGAAAATCTGCCGTAGCTTTGTCATCCTGGTAAATAAAGTGCTCCAACGTATGCACAAGGGAACTCAAAATAGCACACTGCCAAGTTGACCTGATACAAAAATGGCAGGATTCTCCATTTAAGGTTGCACTTTCTCCCATTACTCCTAGTCACTCCTGTCATCGTTTCAACCCCTTTTTTCTGGCTTACTGAGAGAAGCTTCAGTATAAGGAATATAACAGGTAAAGAGCACGTCAAAAGCACTTTGAAACAATTGAATTCAGTTTCTTTAAGCCTCGAGTGGCTGGCATCGAGGTTGTAAGCTGTCGTCACGATGTTTTGTTGCGTTCAAAACTTCTAGCGCCAGGCGGGACTCGAACCTGCACTTCCCGCTGACCATGCGGGAATGCTCTACGACTTTACACCACCGGCGCCGTTTGATTATGCAACATCCATCCCGATATACGGGTGAGTGCTGATCGGGCCCAACGAGGTATGGATGTTGCGTTCGATCACACGACGTCGGTGGTGTAAAGGCGTACAGCATTTCCGCCCGGAAAAACAAAAGCAAAACAAAGACCGCCCATAGGCTCTTCCTAACACCTTAATTCCCCACATTAGTTTGACACTACATAGTACTACGAGCACAAGTGTTTGACTATTATGGTTCGATCGTGGCGAAATCGTGTTTATTAGAATTTAGAAGGCGAAAACGAAGAGAACATTCCGTACAGCATAATAATATGATAAGCGAACAATTCTGAAAATCTCATCAAAAAGCTTCTCAGACATACTAGTTACCAATTCTCTATCAGAGAGAAAATGTTCGTTATGGAGGCTGCTGGACCAAATCTGAAGCTATAGTTTCAGATTTGGGCCCAACTTGCAGATCAAACGAAACAACCGTTTCATAGATTGGTATGTCTAGGCACCATTCCAGCGTTGAGAAAAACATTGCCACAATAGCTGCGAAAAAGTTTTACATTTATTCGGCAGCGCAAAAGAGCGAAGTTGATTAACTACTAATTAAGCTACTGATGTGAACAACAATAATGAACATAAGGGGCCAACCATTAAATCTCGAAGCAAAAGTGGTTCCTAATCGAACACAGAATGGCCTTGCTTTTGGTGATGAAAAAATAAATTTCTAGGAAGAGCAGAAGTAAACAGCCTTAAAAAAATTTCGATAATGCTATGCAATGATAAAGTCATGCGATGCTTTCTATACTTATCTACCGTCAATGATGTTTACACTTTCGTCGCAAGACGTTTGAATTTGAAATTCTTTCATTTTCGGTGTCAACGCTTCTGGGCAACCAGCCCAGTAGGTTTCTGCTGCTTTGAAAAAATATAGTGAATTTTGACCATTTCAGACTGCTGCCGAGAGAAAACTGACGTCACTGCAGCTCGCAGTAGGTGAGGAGAAGAAGATGTGCACCTTGAAGAGCAAGGAAAGCGTTTCAGGCTATGTGAGACAACCCGAGGTGGCAATGATTAAAAAGGGCGCAGTAGTGCTGCGAAGTAGAGGGCTTACAAGTGCTTCGGGCAAGCGCTTTAGTGATGAGGGTTCACCTCTTCAGGATCAGCTCAACTTCCATCCGGTCCATACTCTCACGCACTGCTGAATTGACTTCTGGCTCATCGCACGCACGCATACTGCGTCATCACTGCCCGTAAGGGGATGCTCTCACCTCGGGCGGGTGCTCGGCGTCGGTCGATGCACCCGCACGAGAAGAGGAAATCAGGCGTGAGGTTCGAAAATTCGCCGAACGTCAGAGCTCGTTGTGAATCTATTTTCCGCTGGGCAATTCCTCCTCATTTGACTGGCACCCTACACTGGAGCCGAAGTACGGTCAACAAATACCAGTATGCGTCGCCAATAAAAAGCTGAGCCAAAGCAACGCAGCGAACTATATGGTCGCTTCAACGAATAAAAAGATGAGGAATGCCTTAAAATTCGAAAACAGCTTTGACGAGGAGCAAAGCAAATTTTTGAGAAGTGGAACCGCAGTGGAATTCAGTGCCTGAAAGTGAACCAATCTAATCGACTGATACATATTAAGCTCAAATTGAGTGGAGTGGAGGTATCTAATCAACGCCCAGATATACGACGACGAAATGGTCGATTGTGATAGCATGAAATCAATCTCTTTGGGCAGCTATTTCGCTGAAGTTTTCTCTAATGACGCCGTTTTCCTTACGTCCTTGAAGATTACATCATATGTTGGCAGAGGCATTGCTGAGACATCTCCTCAATGTTTTCTTTAATCTCAACAACGTTAACAGAACAAGGATTTGAAACTTTCCCATTAAATGTACTAAAGCATATAATATTACTAAAGCATGATAGATAGAATCACCGATCTATCCTTGTCGGAGAGGGCACCGCTAGAAAAACGAGCCAATATAATCGTTGTGACTTATTCCGGCTAAAAAATTGTAGATAAAGGTCCTCTTGTAGGCCAGTTCACGCGTTTGCCTTTATAGACTAGTTTTCTTTTAGTTTGCCGCTAACCAATTCTATCTATAGATCCAAGATTTCTCCTTTTGTATTCAGAAAATGGTCAGTTTTCTAAACCCCTCCCGATGACTATCCTCAACGTCTCCATGATGCTAGGAGAGTTTTGCAGTCATGGAAGCATCTATGGTAGTACTGACAGCCATCCCTTAGTGGAAGCGGTTCAGTCTATCCGTCAGTTTCGTCCTATTAACATAACTGCGCCAATTTAAATAATAAAAAAGGAGAAAGGTTTTGGCCTGATTAGAAAAAATCAATTCTGTCCAAGCAGCGTGAATACTTTCTAACCACGACAAAAGTGCGAGCTATGTAAGCATTCGTTCTTGTTTCAGTTCTACATATGCTCTTCAGAGGGTAGCTACTAAAAAAGGAAAACGAAAATGTTCTCTACATCGATTTGTCCGAAGCTTTCCTCAAAGCTCTTCGAAATTGCTCATCAAGAATGTTGTCAAGGCGTCGAACCGAATCTTCTGAGCTGGTTCGCATCTTATTTGGGCAACACACCAATGATCGTTTTAGTTTCTCTTGAGTATTCCGACACCGATATTTGCACATTTGCTGTGCAGCAAGGTGACATGCTATCATCTCTTCTCTTCCAGCTGTACCATGCTGATATACCTGATATTATAAGTACTTTGTAAATGTCAAGCCTATGCTTACCATGTCAAGGTGTGCATATAGCATTTCCCATCGTGAAGGCTGCGTAGAAGCATGCCGAAGCAGCAAAAGTGCATTGCTTTGACGCTTGTATGCCGCTGGGAAACAGAATTTAGTTTAGCCGACGACGTTGGCAGGGGCGCACTTATTCGAAACCCATGCTAAGGCACTCTCTTTCTGGCTGCTAAGGGATAAATACGTCCCCTCACTCTCTACTTCCGTACACATTCTTACAAAGCCGCTGAACCGCACAATCCGTTAATCCTCGAAAGCGTTTTGTACTTAACAACGGCGTGGTCCATGTCGATCGCTACACTATTGGTGATGTGCCACTGTGCACCTAGGACTGCTATAATCGTAAGCTCTAGCGCTGGTTTTGTACAATGTTGAAAAAGCTACACAGAAAGTGTTGTTGCACTTGACTTCATTTTCGGCAGTGTATGTAATAACAACCCAGAGATTCTTGAAAAACTGTGAAAAGTGAAAAGCACATTCCCTTCCAAGATGAATGTCTCTCAATTTTGGAGCCACACAATAAGGAAACACATAATTAAATTTGAAAGCGTTCAGGAAGTCCATGCTCGGCTTGTTTGTTGGCGATTGCAGCAAGATATTTCTTGGGCAGGCCTATCCGGATAGATGATCTTCTAAATCCACAGATATCAAGTCTTTGTCGTTAAAGGATGGTTATCCTTGATTTCACCTATCGCTTCAGATCACTCTTAGTGAGTTGGATAGACCAACAAGTCCCTGTAGCTGAAAGTCGGGGGAGGGGGAAGAGGGCATCAGACATTTGTTGCTTGATGCTTTAAATTCTGAAAACAGCCGTATTTCAAAGAAAGGTATGACAAAAGTTTTGCATGTGGCAGGAATTACCGATTCTCAATAATGTTCTCGTTATTCAGGATATGGCTGCGCCGCTCAGCCATATTTCTGATCATGATAACACTAATATCTCGAGGCACTGTCTTCACTAATACATCTTTAGTTAGAAGTCTTCGCAATTTCGCGTGTAGCTAGCTGGTGGTGTGGTCCAGTTACCGAACCCCATGGGGCGGGCAACGTATTCAAGTGCAAAGTTCAGGCATCTACACATGAGCATCACAGATGGTCGATGCAGGCAAACAGACGTCGTTGGTTTACAGTGACATATGTCTACTCTACAAACTACTAAAGATTAAAATAAAATAAAATGCCAGTCAGGGGGTTTGCGAGAAGCGCCATCCGATTAAAGCGAAAAGTATTATTTCCTGCAATGCTCAGAAATGTCCAGGACTTCAGCGCTTCAAAATTCAGAGAGACGAATGAGCCCTGTTTCTCGTATTCAGGGTTCGATCTGGAGTTTTGGATTCATGGTTGCAGTAATGTTAGTGCTACTCATAAGAGACTTCGTTGTCCCTAAAATCCACGAAAAGTTGCTGAAAGATGAAGAGTGTTTTCATAAGCTGTAAGGGACATGCAACACCCAGCCGTATCCATTTCTTATGAGCAGTGGCCAGTTCCAACACCCGCAGTGAAAATGCAAACGACCGCTGATGTGTAGTGGATTTGAGTTGATGAGTAGGTTAAGGGATCTATAAAAATTGATGGCAGAAATGTAGCGTAAGAAAGCAGGACTTCTTCTTCAGCGTTTGTCCCGCTTCGTCACGAGCTCCACTCTTCTGTGTCACGACGCCACCTTTCTCGATCCTGCGCTTGATCAGGTTGAAGGCCAGTTACTTCCATGTCCGTGTGTAACGTATCGGACCAATGCTGCTTCGGGCGTCCTCTAGGCCGCTTTCCAGATACTTCCAACTCAAGGCCTATCTTGCGGACGCTGTCTTCTTTCCCACGCAGAACGTGGCCGTACAATCGCAAGCGAGCTTCGCGCATCTTGTCAGCTATCGGCGCGACACCGAACTTCTGCCGAATAGCATCATTTCTAATGCAGTCCATGCGATTGACTCCAGCCGTCCAGCGCAGCATCTTCGTCTCCATGACGCCGAGGCGCGTTTCAACTTCCTTAGTCGCAGGCTAACACTTAGCACCCTTGGACATCGCTACCGGCCGCACGACTGTTTTGCAGATCTTCGACATCAGGTGCTCTGGTATCTTTCTATCGCAGAGCACACCAATCAGCGAACGCCACTTGGACCAACCTGCACTCACGCGTGAGTTCACTTCCACCATCAGACCGCCGTCAGACGCTAATGCTGATCCCAGGTATTTGAACACCGAAGTGCGTGCAAGTTCAGTACCGTTACTCTTAATGGAGCCGGACTCGCTCAGTCGTTAGGTACTCGGTCTTCTTGACATTCAGTTTGAGTCCGAACCTCGCCAGACGGTCGCACCAAGCTTGCACCTGCCGCTCGAGATCATCTTTATCTTCGCAAGCGAGCATCACGTCATTAGCATAAAGTAGCGTCCATGGGACGGACTTCTGAATATCTCGTGTGATGGCATCCATAACGACAACAAAGGGGAGTGGAGAAAGCGCAGAACCCTGGTGCACCCCAACAGAAATGGAAAACTCCATTGAGGTTCCAGCTGCAGCCTGCACTCTACTCTTTGGGCAAGAGTAGAGCATCCGCACCCACTCTACGAGTTCCTCAGGTACGTTGTGTTGTCGCAAGGCAAACCATATAAGCTGACGCGGTATGCGGTTGAAGGCCTTCTCCAAGTCGAGAAAGGCTATGTGCACCGGCTTCTGTTTCTCGCGATGCTTCTCCACCAGGAGGCGGGCGGCGTGTATAAATCAAATCATCATAAATGCGTATACATCATCGATGATCCCACAACCAAACACAAAGCTGACCGCGTACCGCAAGAGCGTGAAAACAGGAGATGATTTATATTATTTTAATGATTTTAATGATTTGTCGCTGGGCCACGTGGCGCGTCCCCGGGTGGTGGATAGGGGAATTAAACGCGAACCAAATGCGACCGTGTACTGCCCAGAGACGCAGGTGGGATGCAGGGGATGGACTCCTTGCTCCTGCTGTGTCGGGTCGATGCGTTCCTTGTGCGTGGGAGCGGCATGTTCGTGCACTGTGTGCGTGGATGTGTCCGTGACTGTGCGGATTGTAACTGTGTCGGCTCGGCCAAAAGCTTGCACTCGGTAGACTGGGAGTACATGTAAGGCGATTCGAGGCCGCCTTAAGTCTCGCCCCGTCCCTTCGGGCAGTCTGGCTGGCTGCCCGGAGTACCCCGCCCGCACGACAGAGCCTGACTAGCTACCCGTGTTGTATTCCAGTCAAACACAGCAGCACTAAAGGGCCTCATTCCCCTGACCCCGAAAGAGCCCCCATTTCTGCAGCGATGGGAAGGACGAGTACGGAGAGGCTGCTAAAATCTCAGGGCCTAACCAGGCTGCGCAAACTGAGAAGGACTAGGATGACGATCTGTACTTACAACGCCCGCACGCTTGCGTCGGAAGCATCCGTCGAGGACCTGATGATGCAAGCCAGGAAGATCAAGTACGACGTCATCGGACTGACCGAGACGAGAAGACACCACCCCCTACACGCCGCCTACGACTCCGGAGAAGAACTGTTCCTCGGAACATGCGACAGCAGGGGAGTAGGCGGCGTTGGTGTCCTCGTCAACACGCACTTGGCCATGAACATCGATTCGTACGAGTCTCTGACAAGCCGAATCGGACGTCTGCGACTGAAGCGATGTGGCTCCGTGCCAGCCTTGACTGTGTTCGTCGCGTATGCCCCAACATCCGACTACGACGACGAAGACGTCGAGGCCTTCTACGTGGAGCTGGAGAAGTTCTATAAGGAAGATCACACCTTCTACAAGGTGATCGTCGGCGACTTCAACGCCAAGATCGGGCCACGAAGGTCGCCGGAAGAACTTCACATCGGAACCCACGGTTTGGAGTGGAACGAGCAAGGTGAAAGGCTGTCTGAGTTTATCATGTCGACCAAGACCATCCATGGAAACTCGCAGTTCCAGAAGCCTCCCTCCCTACGATGGACCTGGGAATCCCCCGGTGGCCAGTTCCACAACGAGATCGACCACATCATCTTCAATCGCAAGTATTGCCTGACCGATGTCTCCGTTGTCCCCAAGTTCTACACGGGATCGGACCACCGCCTCCTTCGCGCGAGGTTCCGCTTTTCGCGTCAAGGAGAGAAGGCCGCGAAGTTCAAGAAGAGGAGTCCCAGAACGACCATCAACTGGGATCTCTACACCTCTCTTGCCGGCCTTTGGGAAGATGCCGTCATGGACAACGTCGACGAGGAATACGATCGCTTCGTGCACCATCTCCACGATAGTGCTAAGGGAGCCGAGAGCTTGAAGACCACCAAGAGACGCCTGTCTCCGGAAACTCTCGAGCTGATACGCCGGCGTGGAGCAGCACGAGCGTCAGGCAACTATCAACTGACGTCCGAGCTTGCAAAGCTATGCAGAGCGGCGATAAAGGAAGATCTGAAGGAGAGAAGGGCGGAAGTGTTGGCTGAAGCAGCAGAGGCAGGGCTGAGCATCCGCAATGCCCGCCGGAACTTCGCCAACTTCAAGACCAAGATGACCGCTCTCCGACGTCCTGACGGAACCGTCACCTCTTCCAGAAGGACCATGGAGAAAGTCATCCACGACTTCTACTCCGATCTCTTCGATAGCCACGTCCACCTGCCCCTACGCCATCTTCCGCAGGATGGATACGTCATCCCCTCTGTTCTCCCTTCCGAGATCCGACACGCCATCTCGTCGGTGAAGAAACGTACAGCACCCGGTCCTGACAGGATCAGAGCTGAACACCTGAAGAACCTCCCGCCAGCGCTTATCAACACCTTGGCGCGGCTCTTCACACGCTACCTGTCCGAATGCAAGGTTCCATCTCAGTGGAAGACCAGCAAGACCGTCTTGCTGTACAAGAAGGGAGACGTGCACGACATTGGCAACTATCGCCCGATCTGCCTGTTGTCCGTAGTCTACAAGCTGTTCACTCGAGTCATCCTGAATAGGATTAGTAGAACGCTGGACGAAGGACAGCCATGCGAACAAGCAGGATTTCGGAGAGGATTCAGCACGATCGACCACATACACACCATTACGAAGCTCATCGAAGTGTCGCGAGAGTACAAGCTGCCGCTGTGCCTTACGTTCATTGACCTGATGAAGGCATTCGACTCCGTCGAGACTGAAGCGGTCATGGAAGCCCTGCTCACCCAGGGCGTTCCTACTCAGTACATCAAAGTCCTTCGAGAGCTGTACAGTGGATTCACGACCAAGATCTCACCATTCTACAACGACGTCGTCATTGACGTGAAGAGAGGGGTTCGACAAGGGGATACCATATCCCCGAAGCTCTTCAGCGCCACCCTCGAAAACGTCATGCGCGAACTAGAATGGGATGACATGGGAGTGAAGGTCGACGGCCGGCAACTGCACCATCTTCGCTTCGCTGACGACATCGTTCTCATAACACCGAGCATCAGTCAGGCGGAGCGAATGCTGGCCGACTTCGATCGTGTATGTGGAAGCGTTGGACTGCAGCTGAATCTTACGAAGACGATGTTCATGAAGAACGGATGGGTTTCTGATGCCCCATTCTCGCTCAACGGAACGAACATCTCCGAATGCTCCAGCTATGTGTATCTGGGTCGCGAAGTCAACATGGCCAACGACCTAGCACCAGAGCTGAGCAGGAGGAAACGAGCGGCTTGGGGAGCTTTCAAGAGCGTCGAAGAAGTCGTGAAGAAAACGAAGAACGTCCGACTCCGTGCCCACCTATTCGACTCCACTGTTCTTCCTGCCCTAACATACGCCTCAGAGACCTGGGCTATACGAAAGCAGGATGAACACGCGATCAGCGTCGCGCAGCGTAGAATCGAGAGGACGATGCTCGGAGTGACACGACTCACGCAAGTGAGAGAAGGCCTCCGGAGTTCCGAGCTTCGCCGACGTTCGAAGATCAGAGACGCTGTCGCATGGGCCAAGTCGTCGAAAATTAGGTGGGCCGGCCACGTAATGCGATTCGCTGACACCCGCTGGACGAGAGCCGTCACAGACTGGATTCCGCGGGATGTCAAAAGAACACCAGGACGCCCACCAACGCGTTGGTCGGACTTCTTCGTGAAAGCCCTGAACGACCGATATGACGCTCTTCGTGTCCCTCGAGCGAGGAGGATCCATTGGACCACTCTGGCACGCGACAGGGACGAATGGAGACGCTGCTGGCGCCCGCTCGAGCAAGTCGATGATCAACGGGACGACAGGTGATACAGGTGATTTTAAGACAAGAGCTGTAGAGTGGAGGCTGCGAGGACAGTATTTTAGCGCTTTAGGCGTTGGGGGAGGCTATAAAAAGCCTTCCTATGTAAAACACGTAAAACTGCCTGAAGAGTCTTCAAGCACTATCAGTTTACCGAAAGCAAGATCGGGCATTGAGTTCCATCCGCATTTACCTCAACAATCTGCGTCTAGACAGCAAATTTCGGTCAGAAGAGAGCCGAAATCAAACAATCATGGTGTCAAACGCTTCTGGCAACATAACTGGACGGAGCACGGCCACGCGTGGGTCATAACCATCTCCACGCATTGAAGATGTCAGGTAATACTCGACAGGGCTGACCCAGAGACGAGACCCTCTAATGAAAGGTATTAGAGCGTGCCCTCGGAAGGTGTCACCAAATGCGTGGGCACTGCTCGAGACGTCCATGCGAACCGGTGTTCAATGACAGCGGTATACAACGCAACTGAAAAAATATTAAATGCTTAGAGAGGAAACAGAACGGTTGCCCCTAACCTGCCCGTGGATGACCACGCGGCTCTGTCGGATTATCAACCAGCGACCTCTGCTCTGACAGAGATCGCTGGTTGATAATCGAGAAAGGTTTTCAGTCTACAAGCTTGAGAAGTGAGACTTCTGCGCTTCGTCGCCGTTCAAAGATCAACAGCACTCTTTCGCAGTCAAATCGTCGAAATTTAGTGTACGCCTCATGTAATGTTTCGCTGACAGCAGTTGAACGACAGCGCCGGCCAAAAGGACTTTGAGGAACATCAGTACGCGCATTGTACCGTAGTTGGATTCTCAATAGAAGCGCTGAACAAAAAAATAACGACGAGGAAATAAAAGTCCATACAAAGCGTACTATTAGTTGCAACGATTTTCCTGGTAGTTGCTGCAGCTGTTCTTCACAAGTGTTTGACTTAGTGAAGTGAAATCGCAACAGGTCAAGCAAATCTAGGCGCCTGTCGCAGAGCCGCAAGCACATGAAGGAAGCGCCAAAGGAAAAGTCGAGAGCAATCTAGTGGAATGCGGTACTACGGGAGTGGACCGGAACTGGCCCGTATACTCGCGCTGAATGTATGAAAGGCTGTCACAAGCAGAAAGACCCACACCTTGAGCTAATCGTCGTCGCTGAACGTGCTACTAATAATTGGTCGGAGCGGCAAAGTACGCCTCCCATTCTTATGTGAGGAGGGAAGTAGGAGCGAGCTCCTACCTTCGACGAAAAACTATCACACGATCCGCTATCGGGTTCAGTCAGACGAGCGAGTACAACACAATTCTCGGAGAAGTGCTCTGCAGGAACGCGTATCAAAACATAGCCGTTCTTTTTGCTCTGTATGTTTGCTGCAAAACGTTTTGAAGCAGCGTCAACTCGTCCAAATCTAAAAGCGCTAGTATGAAGAGACAAAGATTAGCGTTAATCAATCCTTATTTGAGACACGTCACGCGTTCTACTTCTACGGAATGCACGCGACAGCCATTGCATTCGGACAGCGCTACCACACACCTCATCCAAAAGAGGACTTATTGTAAGTCCTCCGTCGTAGCTCCTAGGCCTCACTTATCCTCTTCGCGTATACATCTTGCAGACTCACATCTCAAGAAGCAAGTGAAACAACGAGGTCAAGGGAACGTGCTTTGTGGGCACGCTATCAAAGGAAGGATTCGCGTCTCCCTAGCTGATGCACGCTATCTAGTCTCGCCAAAAAAGTTCCAAGGCTGCAAAAAAGTGGCAGTGTAATGAGGAATCTAATAGTTGTCAACAGGATATGGACCGGATAGACTGAAGGGTATCTTGAGCGAGAAATTAGCTTGTCAAAGCATGCGAGAGGTAAACAGACTGTAAGACGTCCTATCCTTGAAACCTGTCCATGTCAACTTTTCAGAAAGACGGCTAGACTAGGGCAAGACTAGTACCAAATGCCTTCGTTCGGAGTACATGCCACTGCTAGCGCCTTGACCATAGGAGCAGGAGTGAATATAAGTTCACCAAGTTCATTAAGTCTATAGAAACTGATTCCTTACATTCAGTTCTGACTCTGGAAGGAGCTGGCTGCAGGCGCAGGGCTGCTCACTGCTCATCTACATTAGATGTAGCTCATTTCTGAACTCCGGGACCTACCTGAAATTTCAGTAGCGCATACAAGACCCAACATTGTGCTTAAAAGTGTCAGACCTGCCCATGCAGCGCAGTTTTGAACGAAAAATGCTTTATCGCTCTCTGCATGACCGCGATATCCGCTCCATTTCACTTCAACTGCCTTGCAAATATGTTAAGGCACAGTTCAATTGCATTTGTGCTGCTCAGATAGAGAAGGTCTAGGATAAAGGCACAGTGTATGGCGCCCTAATTTTAATCAAAGGCTGTAGAGGGCTCCACTAAAGATGCTGCGCCAAGAGACCACACACGGGCTTTGGTGTGGTGATATGAAGCGGGAACCTCCCACGCTCGAAAGGATTTGATATGGCTCAACAATAAAAACCGTCCCATGAAAACTGCGATTGAATTCCTGTTCCGCTGAGTCGCTGCTATATTCCTTTAATTCAGTCAAATTGTTTGGAAAGACAGTGCGATTATGCGGATCTGGTGGAAGAACGGGCGAAGGGCTGCTCATTGTAAAAAACAGCAGAGCACCTTGAGTGGAATAATAAAGCAAATCCTGTAATGCTTCTGAATGCTAAGGAAACAATGGTTGTCAATCTCGGACAACAAACTTCTTGTTTTCCGTACAGAGCTAAGCTAGTTCTGGATTTTAGTGGCGTATTTATGTTGTAAAAGGTTTGGTGCGAAATGGAAAGGCTCGTAGAGAGAGAGCTGCTCCCTGAGGTATCGACAGCCCTACTCTTGTTACTGGCCCGATAAGCATTATCAACATAGCGTCATTCAATTCCATCAACTCATTGAATAGCTGTAAGTTGTCCAAACATAAATAAACCAAAATCTCGCTTGCCAAGGGGAAGGAGAACAAGGAGTCGAGAGGTGAACTTGTAGGAACCAGCAACGCAGCGTTAATGGTGGAGGTCAACTGGATCCACCAGTCACTAATTGCTAACGGTGGGCCATCTGGGGGTTGGGTGAGCTTATACTCTGGACCCTGCCCCTGAGACCCCTTTGTAGAGAAGAACCACAGAAATCAAGGAAGCGCTCCAGCTCCTGGTCACCACGATGCATTCCCCCAAGCCAACTCATCTTGCGTTGGCTTTCGATTTCGGGAATTTTTTGAAACATACCGAGTGTTCTAAATATGCGATTCTAAGTATGCGACTAGAAGAAAGGTCCTCATGTTCTACTTGGCCTATCTAACGCTGAAAAACTTTATGTGCACAATCTCCGGCTTCTCTTTCACTGGAACATCGATTTGGTTTGTTTTTGCTGTATTGGTTGGAACTGTGCTAAACACGGCTTGTTGAGAAGCAAGAAAACAGGACACGTTCTCCTACATTTTATACGCAAGCAAAAGCAGTTGGGGCTTCTGTCGCTTAGATGGTTGACTTCAAACACTAAGTATTAGCAATAATAGCGCAGTCGGGAAATGTGAGCACTTCTATGCATCACCGAACAGATGACGGTTCAGGTCAATTGAGATTTATCGAGACTTCAAGCTTTCCGGGTTCGACGAACTGGTACTTGCTTGAGGGAACAAACACTGATCTCCCCATTTGCTAACCTTCGCAATTGTTTAGGCCAAATATGTTTTATAAGGTTGTCCGGAAAGTTCTCAGCGTTTTGTTTTACTATTTTTCATTCCTCTATTAATAAACAAAAATTCAACTTGCATTGCGCATTAATGCTGCTTTCTGTACAGAAGTTTTCGCTCTGTCTGGCTAAATATGTTTTAACGTTGTTTTATATTTCTGTCCTTGAAGGGATTACTAAAATATGTTGAAGGGGCAATTCCGAGCGATATTTTATTCTCACTTCAAATTGGGACAATCCGCGACTGGGGCGGCTCGACAAACCAATCAAGTGAGGGGCCTAATAGTGTTGCAGAAAGCGCTGTGCACCAGTGGTTCAGTACATTTCGGACCGGAGATTTCAGCCTCGAAGATGACCCCGGTAGCGGTCGATCTGGAGCAATCCTGAACGACGAGATGAAGGAATTGGTGGAAGCTGAACCATCCCGAACAGTTCGCTGGATCGCAGAAGAGCTAGACGTCAGTGAAACTGCTGTTGCGGATGGATGCTTTGAAGCGCTTTGGGAAGGTGAAAGAGCTCGAAAAGTGTGTGCCCCACCAATTGAGTGAGCGGAAAAAATTGTCACTTTCAGCGATTTGTTCTTCTCTACTTTTACGCAACAAAACTGACCCGTTTTTGGATCGAGTCATCACTTCCGATGGAAAGTGAATTCTGTATGATAACAGGAAACGTTCCGCACAGTGGTTGGAAGCCAACGAAGCCTCTAGGCATTTTCCAAAGGCGAGCCTCCACCAAAGAAGGTAATGGTCACTGTGTGATGGGTCGGCGGCTGGTGTGATCCATTACAATTTTTTGGCACCAGGCCAAACAATCACAGCAGAATCCTACTATAAGGGAATCGACGAAATGCAGCGAAAATTGCGTCAACTTCAGCCAGCATTGGTCAACAGAAGAGGCACATGTTTCACAAATCACTATTTGAAAATTAAACGAATTAAGGGTTGAAGTCCTGCCTCACCCGCCATATTCTCCAGACCTCTCACCAACCGACTACCACCCTTTCAAACATTTTCAGAACATCCTCGCTGGTAAACCCTTCACCAATCAGGACCAAGCCAAAACAACTTTCGTGGATTTTGTCGAATCTCGACCACCTAATTTTTTTCGCTGATGGAATATGTCGACTGTTGGCCCGTTGGCAAAAGTGCGCTGATTCGAACAGTGCTTATTTCGACTAAATTTAATTTAAGATTTGAGAAAGCTATGATAGCTCAAAGAGATGCACTCAAAACGCTGAGTACTTTTCGGACAACCTAATAAATGATTAATTGAACTGCCGCAACCATAGTACGTAAAGATAGAAAGCACAGCGCAAATCACGGAGGAAATGGTCGGTGTTTGTGCTATGCTTATGCTTTGTGCTTTTATGCTTAATTCCTTATCATCAAATAACCTGCAGGATTATTTTTTCTAGTAAAAATGGTACAACTTTCGTTTAATATTTTTCTTGTTAGATCCTTTTTTTGGAAATTCTGGGTTACACAAACCACCGAAGTCGTGTTCGATGTTGTTATTTCCATGGCAGAATTTTCCCAATAGAAGATTTTTCAGCAAAAAGAAAAATGACGAACAAACCTAAGATATTGACTTGTTTAAAGGCCGAGGATAAACTTCAAAACCTCTTCCGTACAAATTTTGCATTGCAATTCTCAGAACCTGCTAGCCATTAGACGTTGTTTCGCGATGAAATGAGGGTTTTCCAGATAGCTTTAAATCCCACCCCACAAGCTTTAAAAAAGTAGTTTAAAATTTGTGCTCACACTCCCACAATTGGCATCCGTTCCTTCCAAGAAGAATTGGTTGTAGGGCTTTATGGTGAAATCTACCCTCAGTGGACTTCCAATCGTTACGGATGAAGCTATGAGGGTTTAGATAAGAGTGGATGACGACTTGAAAAGATGAATTCCTAAATAATTATTCTGCAAATTGTCCTAAATTTTGGGTGGAATCGATGCTTGATGTAATGTAAAATAGATGTAATACTTAACCCAAGCATACTATTTACTAGGTTGTCCCATAAGTCCCCGCCGTTTTTTTCAACGATTCACTGCAGATTTCGCCGGCGGTCTCTTGCATAGCGCTGCATAGCTTTCGAAAGAGAATGACTTGCTCTATCAGAAAATGTATTGCGTTTCTTTTTCATCATGAATTTTGCCAATTTTTAGGTCGTTGAAGTGAAAAGTGAGAAAGTGAAAAAATAGCCATTTGCGCACTTGTTCTCTCCGCTTATGTTTGCAATTTTTGCGCAGTTTTTTATAGCGTTTGGAAGACAATGTTTAGTACTACAAGAATATGTGATAGTGCTATTTGCTCATTTGTCCTTTGTTGATTTTTAGGTCATCAAATTGGGAATTCCGACTTTTCCGTCCGAATTTTTACCAAAACTCCGGTTCTGTGGTTGGACTTTTTTGCTTGGTGTCATATGTCGTTTGGAAGAGGATGTCTTGCTCAGTAAGAATTTCTGTCGCGTTTACTGGCTCACGCTGATTTCTGTAGAATATCAACAACTGAAGAAGGAGAAGGAGTTGTTGGTAAAGACGATTTTTCTCTTCTTGGCATTTTGTTGACATTCAATAGAAATCAATAAGCGCGACACAAATTCTTATAGAGCAAGACATTCTCTTTCGAATGACGTATAACATCAACCCAAAAAGTCGAACCACAGAGCAGGAGCTGTCGGCAAAAATAACCATCCTCCTTCAGACGTCCCAATTTGATGACCTAAAAATCAATAAAGAACAAATAAACAAATAGCACTATCACATATTCTTGTAGTATTGAACATTGTCTTCCAAACGCTATAGAAAACTGCGCAAAAAATTGCAAAAAAGCGGAGAGAACAAGTGCGCAAATGGCTACTTTTTCACTTTTTCACTTTTCACTTCAACGACCTAAAAATTAACAAAACTCATGATGTAAAAAATGCAATACATATTCTGATAGAGCAACTCATTCTCTTTCGAAAGCTATGCAGCGCTATGCAAGAAACCGCCGGCGAGATCTGCAGTGAATCGTTGAAGAAAAAACGGCGGGACTTATGGGACAACCTAATATTAACAGTGAGAAGAGAACACAGTCTTCTCTCTGAAATCTATTCTGGCGAAATGTCAAGTCACAGGGTAATCACTGGGGAAGCTTGACCTGTTTTCCTTTGTAGCCAGAATTGATGTACGTTTGTATGTACACTCTAAGCTTTCCCGCTAACCTATTGTTAGTAGTGCTTGATATTGGCGTCCAAGACTGAAGTCGGGGAGTAGCGATGCTCTGCAAAGAAAACCTGCTAACATTCCGAAATTTTAGCTAGTAGAGGAAACTGCAGGTTTTCACAGTCTACCTACATTCATCCTGGAAGGAGTATCGCGCTGAGCAAGATTTGGAAAGTAGAAGAAAATTAGGCTGCATGATACAGACGAAATTTCTATTCGGAATAACAGAAGAAAGTTCTGTTATTCCAGGAGGGGAACGAACTTATGGATATTTTTCAGCGCCGGTGCATTTAGATGCACATCATGTTTAGGCATTTGGCTATGACGTCCGACAACGAGGGCTATTTTCGCTCACATCTAGCGCTTGAATCAGCAGTGTAATAAGGTTACGCGCAACTGAAAATATATGCAGGAGGTCAAGAACCAGATGAGGCCGCTTTGGGTCACGAGTAACATCGCAGTACTGCTTTAAGTGACGTTCACAGACCAACATGGGATTAGTTCCTCGCAGTTAGTGCTCCGTCGTAGCAGAATTTCAGGCGGCGATGCGACTGATGGACCTCTCAGTCGCATCGCCGCTTGAGAGAGGGTAGAGGTTCTTCCTTCACAAGCATGCTTTGGAACGAAGGGATTTGGATGAGCACTTTCCTATTAGGGCGGGAACAGTCAGAATCTATGTGAAAGTGGACTCGCCGATGGCTTTTGAAAATTTCTAATCGCTGGACACATCCCAATATCCAGCAACTGACGGCTGTCGTGCTAAGATTTGCCATTGTTTCAAGCAATCTGGATAAATGAAATAAACTTGAACATGTTATTATTCAGCCATCTGCTGAATGGTTGAAAGCGAAACACTAAAATTGGAATGAACGGATGCATTACTGCTCAAATTGCGGCGTTAAGATAGGTTTGGAGTGACCACATCCAAGTAGGGAGGTATAGCGTTTCGGTTGCCTCAAATGGAATTTAAGTAGTTTCATGAGAAAACTAATCGTAAGTGCATCGGTACTCCTTCCACATAAGAACAAATAACGGCTCAAACGGGTGACTTCTCGAACTAACGATCTGCTCTAGGACGTCTCCATGATGAGCACTTTGTGCTGCTGAAATTCGAGAAGAACATGCGAAAGTGGCGACTGGTTGGCGACCTCAGCAGGCTCCCTCGTCTTCATTCAGTGACACGCCCCTGACGTTCAACGCCCAAGGGCGCCTTCGTCTTGTACAAAAAGCAGTGGCAACTTCTTCGAGGCGATTGGTTGGAGCACGCGATAAACTCCAAGTGCGAGCATCGACCAGCCCCACGCACAAATCCCCAAGTAAGACACGCAGCTCTCGCCGTAATCCCTCAGGTCCGTCTTGAAGCCAATGTGACTAGTGCTAGACTAAGCCAGACTGGAGCGAAGACTACGCTCTTTCAAGGTAGCACTCTCACCTTCAATTAAGCTATTTAGCCTACAAGGTTTTGAAGGAAGTGACTGATCACCGTTATTCCCAACTATCATAATGAATTCGGAGCACTACTGCATGAGAAGTGGGATGGAATTTAATTAAGACCAGGAATTGGGACTGTTTTAGAGACTTCCGCTACCGGCGTTGAATCTAAGGCGTATACTTAACACGCAACAGTAGTCAATAACGTTGAACTGCGTAAGCTAAAGACTTATGTTTGTTGCATCCTCGATATTCTTGTGGCCTCTTTTAGCAGATGACAGGAGCAATGAATTGGAGCTGCCTAACAGGACAACTTGCTGTGCATTTGACTACCAAGAGCGTTGTATTATGTAACAATTCACAAAACGGTAGATGACTTTGAGCTAACAGTCCTTTTGAGCCCGTGGAGCGCAATCGGAGGAAGTGCCGGCAGTCGCGTGTACCCGATTACAGGCTCCTGGTTCGGAACAAGGTTAGCTAAGCCTTCCAACCTTTTCTTCTTACTGTTCTGCGAATTAATATCAGAGTTGCCTAGAAAGGTTAAACACTGACACTGTCCATCGGCTGACCACCGCCAGTCATTGAATCGGTCGTTATATACGCATTAAAGTAGCCTCCACGACCTCACGCAGTGGTAGAAAGCGTGGCGCCTCCCAAGAAAGATTGAGTAACGTCGTCCTTTATATGTAGACAGCCTTTGACGTTTTCTTCGATTCACTCTCAATCTATCAGGGACGAAATATCGGCGATGTTATCCTTGAAACGTTTGGACGATCTGGGGCCGGATTCATCAACGACTTATAGCAGTTAACAGAGAAAACACAGCCGAAATCCCTGATAGCGCGGCAAAATGTTCCACCATATCGCTTGACAAGCCGCGCTATCAGTTACTTCGGCTGTATTTTCTCTGTTAAATTGCTGTAAGTTATTGATAAATTTGGATTCTGGACTCTAAAACATGTCGTTTGAGCTCGACTACGGCTCATAGCGCGTCTTAGGCAAATTTCCTGAGATTCTCTCTCTTTTTTGAGGAAGCTTTATGTCCGATTTCCTTGCGAGCATATTTTTCCTTGTGGCACAGCAACAGTGAAGACTCTCAAAACTTCTGAGGTTTGGCTCGGCTATTCACTTTTATTTGCATTGAATTGTAATACGAAGCAACTAGAGCACACTGACATCTTATATGTTATTATGGGAAAACAACCTGGCAGGAAAAATATGAAGATCTCCAAAATTGGAATAGAGTCTATTGCATCAATAACGAAAGAACTAACAGTGAGCTTCTTCAAATATGCTGGAAGAAAAAGTCTATGAACAGTGGCAACGAATTGTGCTCATACCACTGCTACTCATTCCTTGTCCTAAGTAAGCCCTAAAACGCTTTAGGCATTGCTGTATCTTTTCTTGTTTTTAGTTTTATAGCTTTATAACACTCACGAGTATAAATAGAAAAAACAACATATAAAGGCGGTCTAGAAACAGGTATTGGAAAGTGAAAAAACCATATCTGACTGGACGAATTTGTATCACATACATGCACTTTATTCTTGTATTCCGATTACTCGAAGAGCGATCAGCAAAGCAAGAGTCGCTTGGAGTTGAAGTTTACCATAAGATTATAGTAAAACCTCTAATTGGGATAGTAGCACTTCATTTCTAAACTCCACCTCCTTGGTGGTGGTCTTTTAGGGGGAGAGTTCAAATAGAGTGATGTGGTCTATTCTTCGACTAGATGGAAAAAGCGATCGAAATTCGTAGTTAGTCGAAATTTGAATGCTGCAGTTGCGAATCATGACAAACGCAGAGTAGGAAGTTCTCTTCTCCCAACAAGAGCAGCACAAAACTCAGTTCCAAAACGGACGCTTTATTAGAATGAAAGGACAAAGGTTGGTATTAGTCAATCTCTTTGCGGGGTGATCCACTCGTTCTACTTTTATGGGAGGCAAGCAGATGGAAACTCGGACGCAGATGTTTTGTTCGCTGTGGTCGTGCTGTGCCCCAGGCTCTCTCGGGATCCGCTTATGATCTCTTGGCGAGAGTGGGAGCCTAGACTTCCTTCGACTGGGAGCCTAGACTTCCTTCGACTGAACGCCATATAGAAGCGCATCATCGGGCACGGTGCTTGTGTTTCGCTGACCATGAGGTGGCCAGTAGAAGATGTTCGATGGTCATGACCTAAATGGAGACCACAACAGTAATATAATTCAGAGCCTCCAAATGTGTTTATGAAATCTCAAATTATTGATAAATTCCGAAATTTCTTATAAAATGGTGTGGAGTTTGGCTCTTAAAATTGGTGGCGATGTCCGTTCCTCCACGTGGTGCCACTGGAAACTGTTCGCCTCTGCGAGCTAAGCTAATCACGGACATTCGAGTACAGGCGACAGGCCCTAGTGACAGGCCGGCCTATGGAGATCCCATGTCACATCACATGGTTGATGACGTTATGTGAGTATCGAGATAATGCTACGGCGTCCGCGGGAGCCGACGCGCACTCGCAGAGCCCGGCGAGTGTGAGAAGTATGCGAGGGTCCCTGATGCGAGGACGGCATCGGGGAAAACTGAGCTAGTCCAAAAGTCCCGTAACGCAGGCAAGACCCGCGTAGCTACGCTGAATGTGGGTACGTTGACGGGCCGCTCGTGCGAGTTGGCAGAAGCACTGGAGCGAAGACGAATCGACTTATGTGCGGTACAGGAGACGAGGTGGTCCTGTTGTAAGTCGAGGGACATAGGCCGAGGCTTCAAGGCCATTCTGTGCGGCAGTCCCAGGACCACCAGCCGAGTTGGTGTAATCGTCTCCGAACGTTTCCGAGACGCGATTATAAGCGTGGAACGTTTTAATGACCGCTTGATGAAGGTCGTAGTAGCTGCTGAACAGCTTATGTATCATTTCTTCTCTGCGTACGCTCCGCAGGCAGGCTGCTCTGAGAGAGCCAAGGATGAGTTTTGGACCCTGCTTGATGAAAAAACAGCAGAGGTACCGTCGAAGACGCTGTCGTTATCGCAGGTGACCTCAACGGTCATGTGGGGACTGCGAAAGATGGTCGCAGCTGTCACGGCGATTTCGGATATGGAGCACGTAACGCTGATGGTGAGCGAATCCTTGAGTATGCGGACTCGCATAGCCTCATCATCGCGAACACCGTATTTCGAAAGCGTGACTCCCATCTGGTGTCGTTCTATAGCGGGAGCACCAAGACACAGATCGACTTCATCCTTGTGAAGCATCGCGCTCGAAAGCTGGTTACAGATGCGAAGGTGGTGCCGTACGAGACTGTCGCCACACAGCACCGTCCGCTGATATGCACTCTTAAGTTCGCCCCTCCGAGGCTGAGGCATGTCGAGCGATACGGTCCACCGAGAATCAAGTGGTGGCGATTGAAGGAAAACGCTGCAGCTTTTGTTTCTCGTATTCGGTTGCCGACGGTGACAACCGTCGACGAAACGTGGAAAGATGCAACCGATACGATTTTACAAGTTGCATGCTCTGAATTAGGCATGACTAAGCCTGGACGCCGCAAGGTCGAGAAGCTGGCGTGGCTGTGGACTAACGACGTAAGAGAAAAAGTCCGAGAGAAGAAAAAATTATATCACGCGTTCCTGCGCGACAAGACTGCAGACAAATGGCGTATGTACCAGGAGGCGAAGAAAGCGGCAAAGAAGGCCGTAGCCGTTGCAAAAGCCGTCCATTATGATGATCTCAGCGATAAACTCGAGACGCGCGATGGTGAACGACATCTTTATCGACTTGCCAAGGCACGCCATCGTCAGGCCGAGGACATCGAGAAATTCTTGGGCATCAACGATGAGAATGGCCATCTACTGACGAACCGCAAGAGGGCTATGAAACGATGGCATGACTACTTCGAGAGAATTTCGACAGAAGAGTTTGCCCATCCGCCCATCCCTTGCGTCCCTCCTACGCACGGTCCTGTGCAGAAAATCACTGTGGAGGAGACGGAAGCGGCTTTGAAGAAGATGAAGCCAGGCAAAGCAACGGGCCCCGATGATATAGCGGCCGACCTATGGAAGTTGAGGTGCTGGAGTCCTGCAGAGTGGCTAACGAAGTTTTTCAGCCAGGTTGTTACGGAAAAGAAGGTACCTGGTTGTTGGCAGGAAAGCACGACGATCCCGATATGGAAGAAGAAGGGCAGTCCTGCGGACTGCACGAATTACCGTCCAATTCGCTTGCTCTCGCACAGCATGAAAATCTTCGAGCGAATTGTAGATGGACGTATTCGCGATATCGTCCAACTTTCCACCAATCAATGTGGCTTCGTAGCGGGCAGTGGCACCATCGATGCCATACATGCTGCTCGTCTTCTGGTAGAGAGACATCGCGAAAAGCAGAAACCGCTGCATATAGCTTTTCTCGACTTAGAGAAAGCATTTGATCGTGTACCGCGTGAGGCTATATGGTACGCCTTACGACAACACGGTGTTCCCGAAGAGTTTATTGAGTGGGTGCGCATACTTTGCTCTGGTCCAAAGAGTAGTGTGCGAGCGCCAGCCGGCACATCGGCGGAGTTTCCTATCTCCGTTGGTGTTCACCAGGGCTCTGCGCTTTCCCCGCTCCTATTCATTGTCGTAATGGATGCCATTTCGAGAGACCTTCAGAAGCCTGTCCCCTGGACGCTGCTGTATGCAGATGACGTAATGCTTGCAAGCGAAGAGAAGAGCGAACCCGAGCGACAAGCGCAAGCTTGGTACGATCGCATGGCGATGTTCGGGCTCAAGCTAAACGTCAAAAAATCTGAGTACTTGACGACAGACGTAAACGAAGCCGGGTCCATTGAGATCAATGGCACTGCGCTAGTACGAACGACAAACTTCAAGTACCTTGGATCTGCAATTGCGTCTGATGGTAGTCTGACGTTCGAGGTAAACTCGCGCGTGAGCGCAGCGTGGTCCAAATGGCGCTCGATGACAGGCGTTTTATGCGACAGGAAGATACCGGAACGCCTTAAATCGAAGATCTATAGAACCATCGTCCGACCAGTAGCGATGTATGGACCAAGTGGCTGGTATCGAGGTTGTGAGCTGTCATAACGATGTTTCGTTGCGATCAAAACTTCTAGCGCCAGGCGGGACTCGAACCCGCACCTCCCCTAACCGGGCGGGAATGCTCTACGCCATTACACCACCGGCGCCGTTTGATCGAACGCAACATCCACACCTCGTGGGACCGATCAGCATCCACCCGTATCCGGGATGAGCTGGCCGCTAATATCAGCATGGAACCAGTTAAGCTGATGGTCACAACCTCGATACCAGCCACTTGAGGCTTAATGAAACTGATTTGAATCAAGACTGGTTCCATGCTGATATCAGCGGCCAGCTCATCTCGGGTACGGGTGGGTGCTGATCGGTCCCACGAGGTGTGGATGTTGCGTTCGATCAAACGGTGCCGGTGGTGTAATGGCATAGAGCATTCCCGCCCGGTTAGAGGGAGGTGCGGGTTCGAGTCCCGCCTGGCGCTCGAAGTTTTGATCGCAACAAAACATCGTTATGACAGCTCACAACCTCGATACCAGCCACTTGAGGCTTAATGAAACTGATTTGAATCGTTTCCATCAAGACCATCAGCTTAACTGGTTCCATGCTGATATCAGCGGCCAGCTCATCCCGGATACGGGTGGGTGCTGATCGGTCCCACGAGGTGTGGATGTTGCGTTCGATCAAACGGTGCCGGTGGTGTAATGGCATAGAGCATTCCCGCCCGATTAGAGGGAGGTGCGGGTTCGAGTCCCGCCTGGCGCTAGAAGTTTTGATCGCAACAAAACATCGTTATGACAGCTCACAACCTCGATACCAGCCACTTGAGGCTTAATGAAACTGATTTGTTCGTATGGAGTTTTTCACATGTAAACACTACAACAAGAACAACAGTAACATTACAACATGATCAATAGTAAAGAACACACACATCCTCACTTTGATGCCTCATGTAAGCAGCTTTTAAACTACCAATCAAAAAATAGCGAAGTAGTTTTTGAGTGCATGGCGCGATCTCGATTTTAAATTAAGTGATTTCCTCTTTGCTCCGCTTTAAATCAAATTTTAGTTTTTTTAATAAAATATTTATAAATCTGTAACTCTAATTAGATCAGCTAAACCAAAAATTTGAGAGGATTGTGGCAAATTTTCCTTGAGCAAAAAAGTATTCTAGCCATCTTGAGGAGTCTATAAATTAACCTGCAAGAATCTTGTTTGGATTTGGAAAACGTTCACTTTGATTGCAAGGGCATCAAGTTCATTTAGAAAAGTGTCCAATTTGACTTGAAAGGTGTCCAGTTAGATGTGAAAATTGTCGAATTCCACGTGAAAATCGTACATATGACCAACCCGCGAAAAGTAGTGGAACGTTCCTCACAGCCTAACGCGTCTGGGGCTGTCAAAAGGACCGGTCGGTGGTTCTCTATGTTCATAGATAGGACCAAGTGCGCGGAAAGAACGGCTCCTCACACGTTCTGAGACTCACAGCAGACGCACGGACTAGACCGATGCAAACAGGCCAAATAGGGCCGTTTGCGTGTGTTGCAGCTATTATTTGGACACTCAACCAGAGCCGGGGTGCCCTATAGCAGCATGGGCACAAAACCCATTAGCGCTCAGTGATAGAATGGAGTCTTTGCTTGCTCCGTTCTCTTTGTATAAACTCACCTTCCAACGGAATCGTAGAGCTAGGGTAGTCCAAGTCAAGGAGACCGCAACATGCCGCGTTACCGTAAGCTGCACAGTGAAGAAGCCCACGCCTCAGAGACATTTCCTCCCCTTACCTGAGCCGCTCCACTCCTGAGCAAGAATAAATGTTTGTGACAGAATGGACTGCTCAGAGCGAATGTGACATGGACTTCTTGTATCAGAGCTGAATGGAGAAGAGCTCGCGCGTCTCGTATTTCTAGCGAACTTCTCGGGAAGCGCTTATTCAATTCCGCCATGAATTCTAGAAGTTAGTGGAAATGTCGCGAGATAGAGAAGGCAGCATCGTTTTTGTTGCCTCGCCATCAATCTGCTCGAGCAATTGTTCAAATAATTTCGGTCAATTTTTTAAGGTCATCGAAAATTGAAAACCGCCGCTGTTTGAACACCGTTCAAACTCGAACATCGCAGAAAACCTGTACTCAAAAACTGACCGAATTAGAACAATAGACGTGCAAATTTGTTAGGTTAGCAAAAAATTGTTGCTTTGTAATTTTTCAACATTGAGAGAAATATTGTAAAGCTAATGCTGTCTAGTTTCTTATCCAGTAATTCTAGTCCACAAAATTATTGGGTTTAATCGATAGTGCCTTCAGAAGCATTTGAGAGTTTGGAATTATGTAGTGTAAATGAGATAATTATACAGCCACGAGACGGAGACGTGTTAAGGGTAATGAAACAGTTGAAATATTCTACAACAATACCATTCGACGGCATTCCACAAATCGTTTTTAAGAAATGTGCGCAGTCACTTTATGAACCGTTATCGATGATTTTCAACATTTTTTTGTTTTATAGTGAGATTCCAAAAATTTGGAAGGAGTCCATTATCGCGGCAATTCCAAAGAGTCCGAAATCCGTACTACTCTCTTCCTTCCGGCCATAAGTATAACTCCTACCCCAATAAAGGTCATGGAAAAATTATACGAGAAAAATTGGTGTCATATCTAAACAGAAACAGATGTATTCCTTCCGAACAACATGGATTTACCGCTGGCGCTTCAACAGCCGCGCAGCTCTCGGACTGCGTTTTTGATTGGATTCTTGCAATGAACAATGGGGACTCAGTGGATATCATCTACTTCTATTTGTCGAAAGCCTTTGACAAGGTATGTCATAGTAAACTTCTGGAAAAGCTTCATAAGCTGGGCATCAGAGGGTCTCTTCTAAATTGGATTCACTCTTATTTGAGTGGGAGGCGTATGCGTGTTAAGGTAGGAAATTCTTTCTCAAGCAGCTATGATTGTAAAAGTGGAGTGCCTCAAGGGGGAGTATTATTCCCGATTCTGTTCCTCTCATACACTTCTGATCTTCCTGCAAGTTTAGTTACAGACTCTCACGTAAAGGTGCAAGTGTATGCTGATGATATAAAGGTGTACGGAGTCTATAATGATAGCAATAAAACTCAGGTCTGTCAAGCCTTGTCTCAGGCTCTCTGTCAATAATATGATGGAGTGGGCCAATGCTTGGCAAATTCCCGTTAATCTTTCCAAAACTTCAGTCTTTCATATTGGAAATTCGGGCAATAACGAGTACTATTACAACGACTGCACTCTCACCTGTATATCCGAGATTTGCGATCTTGGAGTTCATCTAGATAGTGGGTTAACCTTTGAGAATCACATTGATACCATTGAGCGGAAAGTCTTCTCCATCCTGTTTTTGACTTGTAGGAGCATCATGTGTGATGACTGCTCGGTTAGCTTAGCTAACTAGTTAGCTTATACAAGGCATATGTCGTTCCAATACTAGAATACTGCCCACAGGCTTGGAGTCCTTATACAAAGAAGTCTCGATCTAAAATTGAAAAGATACAGAAGACTTTTACAAAAATCCTGTTTTATAGATGTGAGGGTACTCACAGGGGTACTCTTACTATTCCTAGTTATGAAGAAAGACTTAAGCTTTTCAATCTCAAAAGTCTCTTCTACAGGAGAATAATCAGTGATCTAGTTTTCTGTTTTAAAGTTCTGAAAGGAGAATCAAAACTGAAAGCTAGCAAATACTAAGTTTTTTTGCCAACTCTGGGTCACCGTAATCGTTATTGTTTCCACTATCCTAAATTGAGAAGAAAAAATCGCGAGAAAGTCTTCAATTCGCTTTTTTACCGCGGTGCACGCTGGTTACAAATGTTACCTCGGACCTTACTGGATGCTAAAAACGCATACGATTTTCGCAGAAAACTGATGAAAATTGATCTGCTTTCAACTTTGCATTTGGAGGATATATCTTAAAGACGCTTTGGTTTCCTTGGTTTAGCAGTTTTACATGGAAGATTGTTTTTTTTTGCAACATTGCTAGATTCCTTTGCCTGATGTTATTTCCTGTTTTAGTCTGAACTGATGATTTTACCTGTTTGTAATTGTTCGCTGGATTTCCTAGATTTTTTATTTTTATTTGCTTACTTGCTTTGGTTTGCTTATTTTTACGGCCATTTCTAGATGCCTTCGTTCGCTTTTATCCTTACGGTTCCCCTTCTCTGCCGTCATGTGGGCACTGATGGTGGCGGCGGACCTACTACGATGGTATCCGGAGCCGTTCTCTCTAGCGACCTTCAGTGTTGGCGGGCCACTGCTCGTTTCCGTCAAGTTGCCCACCCCCCCCCCTCCAAACCCTTGGCTGCCTGAATTTTTTTGGCTCTTGGTGTCTCTTTGTTTGTTCATTGTTTTGCGTTCCTTTCTTGCCTAAAGTTTGGCCTCACCATTGATTAATGTGAAATGTTGAGTTGTTCAGGAATTCAGTTTTTTTCTGATAATCACTATGTCGTTTGCGCCGTGTCCATATTAATTTACTGTTTATTATTGCGCACAATTTATTGCAAGTATAAATAAATAAATAAATAAATAAATAATCATATGTTGACAAGTAAATTTAAGGGATTCACAGCACCAAAATCCTAATGAGATGATGGTGAAACTGAAAGGATCTACTTAACGTTCGCTTTGCTGCTCTTCAGAGAAGCCGTTCTGGAGACACCGATTCCATGTGTGAGATGAGGTGCGCATTCTAGCTAAGCTCTCAAAATTTTTTCGAATATTCGAGCAGTTTCGATTGCTCACAAATTTCGAATATTCGAATTCAAACATATTCGAAAAACGCGGTTTTTGAATATTTGATTTCAAGTAGATTCAAAAAATGCGTTTTTTTATTATTCATATTCGATTATTCAAATTCGAATAAAATTCGTTCGATTACCTATTCGAATACGTCATTTGAGCACTACTATATAGCGTATGTGTCTAGGCAGTAAAGTGGAAGAACTGGGCGATGTGGTGAAGACCCCTTGAAGCTGTTATTGAAACTCGAGCAGACGAAAGAATTTGGAAGGAACATCTCAGCCATAGTGTGGCTTCTGAGAAAAATTGCCGAGGTGAATAAAGTCAAACAGGACGATGTGGTGGATTGAATTGGGTGTGAGGAGGCAATAATGAGCTTCCATCTGCCCTCCCTCGATTAACATGAATGGCTTATTTCTATAAATTCGGGAGACGCCATGCATTGTGATTCAAATTTTTCTAAGCCTTCATTTGAATGATCACCTCAAGCAAGTATGTATGTTGAGCTTGCCGCGGAACTTCATCCGAAGCAGTGTCACCTCTGACCTCTCCATAGTAGTGACTCTGAGGAAAAACGTTAACACTTTCATACGAACACCTCAAACCTTATAAACCTACGAGCACCTTATCTCTTGCAAACGACATCGTGATAGTTCACCAACCGGCGCTACATCACTTCGCCTGCTTCATCAGTTTCAAGACAACCTTTCCAAACGGTAATTCTTCACTCTTCGCGACAAATTCCTACATCGATAGTACGCAAAGATAAAACCTATGTTTTGTAGATATTCACGCCTGTTCCTTAATGGGGATAATCTGTTGATTCCGCCCGTTTTAAACTCTCTGAACAATTCACTGCTGCTTAGTAGCTATGACCCTTTTTAACGCAAGGGCTAAAAGTCAAAATCTGAGGCAAACCAAAACACACATAAGTGTAATAATTACATGAGCAAATTCATAAATAAGCCTCATTCTCATTCTGAGAGCCTTCAAAACAGAACCGCAATTCGCACTTCACGCAAGGCCGATCCTTGAGCACTGCTTCCTACCTGAGCCATCAGTTATCGAAGAAACCAACAAACCAGAAAAGCGACACACTCGCAGGCCTGTCTGCGAATGCGTCATTACTCCCTGCAGTTGTTGATAGCCTGATATCTTTGAATCTGATTCTCGACATTCTTCGAGGGCAGGTCTCATGAATTCTTTTAGAAGCGTCCGCACCCTGCTAGGAAGATTATCAAGCGTGATCCATAATTGAGGAGATTCTACCATGCTCAGTACTAAGGAGTGGTGGAAAGCTGTTATTAAATCGCCATAATTTCTCATACATTTTTATGGTAGATAGCGATGTCGTTTTTCCGCTGAGACGAAAAGGCCTAACGATGTTGAGGGTTTCAAAATGGAATCTTTCTTTTAGTCCAGGATCTGCTTTAAAACCGGTCGAAAATCAGATGTTTACGCCGTTTTCATTTCGTGGAAATTTTACCTCGCCCTTCTTGATCCTTCATTTGTATTTCACGCTGCGGTATGTGATACAAACTGTATCTACAAAGTATGCACTTTTACAAAATTCCTGACAATAGAGCTTTTTTTAAAACTTCGGGTCAATAGCAATTTCTCGTCGTGAAATAAATATCCGTTTCTCCGCTGTTGCGCTGCTGTTTGTGATTTGAAATAGGTCAAAATTGAAGATTATACAAACTGTTGCTGTATTTTATATGTGAAAGGTGAAGCTCGTAGAGAAGAAGACTAGTTTAGAAGAAGCTATACGACTAGGTTGAGGTGCTTTCGAAGAAATAGAACTCGAGGGGAGCAATTCGTGCACGGCAACTGCTCAGGTATAGAGGTGTTGCTGACGACGAGCTAACAAAGGCGGTTGTCGCATAGTGTAGACCAAATTTTGGGTTACCTGATTGCTTTGATTAACCACTGTTATGAAGGAAGAATCATATAGCTCCCCATCGGGTAAATTGTGCCACGATTGAATAGAAATCCAGTTATTTTCTGTTGGAAACATGCCAACTTGCGTAGAACAAATATGGAAGTGCGTTATAGAGGACGACTTTGGCACTAAATGTTTCGCACAAAGCTAGGAAATTAGCCCTTCAAACAGTAGTAGAGCGTGGCTTCACTCTTGAGAGATAGAAAACAATTTTTGGTGACTTATTGCAGCTGCAGCAAATTATAGAAATGTGCTGTAAAGATAAAGATTACCTAGCTTTTAAAATGAGAGGAACACTCTAAGAGAAGGGCCTAACCGTCTTGAGTAGAAGTTCCTGCACTTCTTCGCACCAGCATCACGATTTATGTACACCGCGTTGTTCACAGTGCAAAAAAATTTCGGAACACTTCACCCTAATTCATCACATTCTGAACAAACACCAAACATATTTCACGCTTATATTTTCCTCATTTTCTATATAAGCTTCCTAAAGAAGTTTTGCTGGGAAGGATATCGAAAAGGACACTCGGCAGAACGCAAGGTGCTCTGAGCTCTTACTGGGGTGGATTTGGTGACCGCACCCATTTGTGACATTACCGAAACGGCTAAAGAACGACCGAGTTGGCGGTGGTCTGAAAATTTGCGCCTGAAACAGCTAAGTCTGTTTCAACGGCCCGACACAACTCTGCCTGAACTACATACATGTCAGGAACGCGTCCTACGGCGGATTAATACGGAGCGTGCTCACAGCTTCTGCAAGATGAGGTTGTTCGGAATTGTATGAAGTAGGGAAAAAGTGTCTCTGACAGTAGTGTTAACAGCCACGGGCAAATTACGAGCATTGCCTTACGGTAGCAGGTGTCTTCTAGGCGCTGACTCATCACGATCTCGATATTCCTGTCAAGCCTCCGCTCTTCGGCGACATTCATTTCCTCGTCTTCTCAGTGGTGAAGCTCGACCCAACATTTTTGTTATCGTTGATTATTATTATTAAAGATCTTCCGATTAGGTCAGGTCAGGTATGCGTAAGGAATAAAGCACTGGCAACCACCCATCAAAAAGAAGGAGGAAATGAGGTAGCTGTGAACCCTATCAGTCTCTAAGGGCAAGCCGTGTCACTGCTAAGGACGATGGCGAACCGAGCAATGAGAGAGAGAGCGACCACTGCGCAAAGATCTACGGAATACACCAACGGTCAAACAATGCTACTGGAACGCTTTAGCCCTACTTTTCTTCCGTCTCATGAAGCCCAGGTCCGAAACGCATCAGTCGTTCTTTTGCTAATCGATGTGTACAGCATGGTTATTTTAAAACCAAAGAAGAGCTTCGGACCCGTCAATAAATAGGTGACAGCATGAAGCTCTACCACTGAGAAGACAAAGATATAAATCTGAAGCTTAGTCAGCCAACTGTCTGATAGATACTCTTGATAGATACTGGCCTCATCATAGTTTCACGCCTTATTTAATGTGCAGAAGCGTTAGATCTTTAGAAGCCACTCATTCAACACTGAATAGTCGTTCATTGAATCTGGCTTCCAGAATGGACACAAAAATTTCTGCTGCCGTCCTGCGGCGAGCAGAGAATGCGCAAAGCTACAGCAAATGTAAATTAACAGGAGAATCGTGGATGCCATGTGCCATAATTGTACTCCTTCATTGCGCGCCTCTTAGCTGAATATTATTCGAAAGTTTGAAATTTTTCACGCCTGCGAATGAGGCCCGCCTAATAATCGACATCGTGTATGTCGAACGATTAAACACACATCTACGGCTTACTATATAAATAACACCCCCTAGCAAGACGTAAAAATACGCCTTCCAATAGTTCCTGCACTGAAATGCTGCGAAATCTTTTCCTATCGCTGGTTCTCGTGAGCTGGTTTCAATTTCTTCTCCATACTTTGGAAGATGTCGCGTCGAAACACCTTGTTCAGGTAGCCTCGCTGGTCGCCGTAAGTCGTGCTCAGATGTTGCATCCACAGCCTTCATACATCAGTGACGATGACCCTACCTCTGTACTTCATGGTGCACCACCTATCTCACGACGACCGAAGAGGGGAGTTGAACCTTGGGCATGGTGGGTTTAGAATCGCTGCACGCCTTAATGCGGTAGGCGCTGACACAACAGCAACAACTTGTTGCCACAACGATTTCGATAAATATTTCGACCACCAGAGTTCGTGTATAAATCGTTGAACGGAAAATAGACGTTTTTTTTTCATCTACAGACTTCGCTCGACAAAACCTTCGCAATCCTTACCAGTTTAAGAAGCTAACCACGAGACCATCTCAATGGTAGGTCGGAACGGTCCAAGTGTTTTATATGGGCAGAATCGCCTCTCTCCGGGAAACAACAAGGTGCAAATATCTCGACCCCAATGCAACTCTGCGGGTGGCGATGTCCGTTCCTCCTCGTGGTGCCACTGGAAACTGCTCGCTTCTGCGAGCTAAGCCAAGCACGGACATTCGAATGCAGGCGACAGGCCCTGGTGACAGGCCGGCCTACGAACAACCCAATGTCACATCGTATGGGTGTATGTCAGTTCATGTTTTTCGAGATAATGCTACGGCGTCCGCGGGAACCGACGCGCACTCGCAAAGCCCGGCGAGTGTGAGAAGTATGCGAGGGTCCCTGGTGCAAGGACGGCATCGGGGGGCAACTGAGCTAGTCCGAAAGTCCCGTAACGTAAGCAGGACCCGCGTAGCAACGCTGAATGTGGGTACGTTGACGGGCCGCTCGTGCGAGTTGGTAGAAGCACTGGAGCGTAGAAGAGTTGATTTCTGTGCGGTGCAGGAGACGAGGTGGTCCTGCCGCAAGTCGAGAGATATGGGACGTGGATTCAAGGCCATTCTATGTGGAAGTCCCAGGACCACCAGTGGTGTTGGTATAATCGTCTCCGAGCGTTTCCGAGACTCGATTGTAAGCGTGGAACGTTTTAATGACCGCTTGATGAAGGTCGTAGTCGCTGCTGAACAGCTTATGTATCATTTCTTCTCTGCATATGCTCCGCAGACTGGCTGTTCCGATCAAGCCAAGGATGAGTTTTGGAGCCTGCTTGATGAGAAGACAGCAGAGGTACCGTCGAAGGACGTCATCATCGTCGCTGGTGACCTTAATGGGCACGTAGGCGCTACGAAAGACGGGTACAGCTGTCATGGTGGATTCGGCTATGGGTTGCGTAACACAGATGGTGAGCGTATCCTTGATTATGCGGATTCGCATAACCTCACCATAATGAACACCGTGTTTCGCAAACGCAACTCCCACCTTATCTCGTTCTATAGTGGGAACACCAAGACGCAGATAGACTTCGTCCTTGTGAGAGATCGTGACCGAAATCTCGTCACAGACGCGAAGATCGTGCCGTATGAAACGGTCGCCCCACAGCATCGTCCGCTGATCTGTACTTTGAAGATCGCTCCTCCGAGGCTGCAGCAGGTTGAGCGATGCGGTCCTGCAAGAATCAAGTGGTGGCGAATGAAAGAGAAAGAAGCAGCTGTGATTTCTCGCGTACGGTTACCGACAGTCACGACTGTCGACGAAACTTGGAAGAAAGCGACCGACGCGATACTTCAAGCTGCGAGGTCAGAACTTGGCACTACGAAGCCTGGACGACGAAAGGTCGACATGCAGGCATGGCTGTGGACGAACGATGTGAAAGAAAAAGTTCGAGAGAAGAAAGCGCTTTATCATGTGTTTCTCGGCGACAAGACCGCCGATAACTGGCAAAAGTACCACGAAGCGAAAAAAGCTGCCAAGAAGGCTGTGGCCGTAGCAAAAGCCACTCATTACAATGATGTCTACGAAAAGCTTGAGTCGCGCGATGGCGAGCGGTATTTGTACCGACTTGCGAAAAACCGTCATCGCCAATCCGAGGATATAGAGAAGTTCTTTGGCATCAATGATGAGAACGGCCATCTTCTGACAGAGCGCAAAAAGGCATTGAAGCGATGGTGCGATTATTTCGAGGGAATTTCGACTGAAGAGTTCCCTCATCCGGCCGTCCCTTCTGTGGCTCCTATCCACGGTCCCGTCCACAAAATCACCGTGGAGGAAACTGACGCGGCTCTGAGGAAGATGAGACCGGGCAAGGCGACTGGTCCAGATGACTTGCCAGCTGACTTATGGAAGTCGAAGTTCTGGTACTCTGCTGAGTGGTTGGCCAAGTTTTTCAACCAGGTTGCAGCGGAGAAGAAGGTGCCTGATGTTTGGCAGGAAAGTACGACGATTCCGATTTGGAAGAAGAAGGGCAGCCCTGCAGACTGCTCAAATTACCGTCCGATTCGGTTGCTCTCGCACAGCATGAAGATCTTCGAGCGAATCCTCGATAGCCGAATTCGCGAAATCGTCAAGCTTTCCAGCAATCAGTGCGGCTTCGTGGCTGGTTGTGGCACTATCGATGCCATACATGCCGCCCGTCTTCTGGTAGAGAAGCATCGCGAGAAACAGAGGCCGGTGCATCTTGCCTTTCTCGACTTGGAGAAGGCCTTCGATCGCGTACCGCGTGAGGTTATATGGTACGCCCTACGACAGCACGGTGTTCCCGAAGAACTTGTAGAGTGGGTGCGAATGCTATACTCTTGTCCAAAGAGTCGTGTGCAAGCGGCAGCAGGAACCTCGACGGAGTTTCCCATCTCTGTTGGGGTGCACCAAGGATCTGCGCTTTCCCCACTCCTCTTTGTTGTCGTAATGGATGCCATTACGCGAGATCTCCAGAAGCCCGTCCCTTGGACGTTGCTATATGCTGATGACGTGATGCTCGCCTGCGAAGACAAAGGTGAGCTCGAACGAGAGGTGCAAGCTTGGTGCGACCGCCTGGCCATGTTCGGACTCAAATTGAACGTCAAGAAGACCGAGTATTTCACGACTGACGTAAATGAGTCGGGCTCCATTAAGATTAACGGTACTGAGCTTGCACGCACTTTGGTGTTTAAATACCTGGGATCAGCAATAGCCTCTGATGGCAGTCTGATGGTTGAATGAACTCACGCGTGAGTGCAGCTTGGTCGAAGTGGCGCTCGTTGACTGGAGTACTCTGCGACAAGAAGATGCCAGAGCGCTTAAAGTCGAAGATCTACAAAACCGTCGTCCGGCCGGTATCGATGTACCGAGCTGAGTGTTGGCCTGCGACAAAGGAAACGGAAAGTCGCCTCAGCGTAATGGAAACGAAGATGCTGCGCTGGATGGCTGGAGTCACACGCCCGGACCGCATCCGAAACGAGGCTATCCGGCAGAAGTTCGGTGTCGCGCCGATAGCGGACAAGATGCGTGAAGCTCGCTTACGATGGTACGGCCACGTTCTGCGTGGAAAGGAAGACAGCGTCCGTAAGATAGGCTTTAACTTCGTAGTGTCTGGAAAACGGCCTAGAGGGCCCCCGAAGCAGCGCTGGGCTGATACGTTACACAAGGACTTTAAAGTAGCTGGTGTCCACCCTGATCTAGCACGGGATCGGGAAAGATGGCGACATGGCACCAGAAAAGCGGACCCCGTCATGAAGCGGGACAAACGCTGAAGAAGAAGAAGAAGAAGAAGAATGCAACTCTGCGCAGAGTTAGGGACGAGGGACGAGGGGAGCTGGGCTCTTGGCGGTGTCAATCCTCTGCCTGCGCGCGAAGGGTGGGCTCAAGTTGGCCGGAAACAGCGATCATGGAGATTGCGCCGCCCCTCTACCCACTGCGCCACCACCTCTCTCTCGTCATCGCTGTTTCCAGCCAAATTGAGCCCACCCTTCGCGCGCAGGAAAAGGGTTAACGCCGCCAACGGCCCAGCTTCCGTCGTCCCTAACTCTGCGCAGAGTTCTATTGGAGTCGAGATATTTGCACTTTGCTGTATCCCAGAGAGAGACAATTCTGCCCATATGCAACACATGGGCTGTTCCGACCTACCGTTGAGATAGTCTCTTGGTAAGACTAGACTAGACTAAATCCCATTAGAGTGTTACCGAAGGTGGGAACTGGCTTTACTTCTTATAATCAAGTGAAGCATTTCAGCGAAAGTTTTTTTTCACGCTTCTCTTCAATAGTTGTGTAGTTGAAGAAAACCTTCTCCGATTAGCGCTGTGGCCATTCATCAAGTAAAGGTGCCTCCTGAGCTATTTCATCAGTGTACAAGCAACTGCAAGCTTCGAGTCAAACAATAAAGAACGACATACTTGTGCACGCTTAGGGGGTGTGTAGGCTCAAACCTTTCAACAACATTCGTCCTCTCATAATATCGCAACTGCTCATATGTATGTGGATAGTGAATCAAATTAATCGACTTCTGAAATTTCCAGTAATCCAGCGAGAAAACAAAGCAGATCAATCAATCCCTCTAATAAACAAAAAGCCAATAAGTTGAGTTCTTACAAACAAACAATCGAGTAAGCGAAATAATCAACTTTTTGGTTTTTCGAGTGTTGTGCAGACGGTGAGATTTGTTCGAGATATAAATCTTAGAAATTCCATTGTAACGTTTGATCAGCTAGACATGATATGGTCAGAATATAAAAAGGATGGTGTTACGCCATCCCTCTTGCGATGCGCCACTGATTTCACTTCAACGGGGTGTCGCGGAGGCGAATTAAATGCGTATTTGGCCATACAATGACCCGGCCAGACGATAAACTAGTCAGAGCCTTAACCCTCCCAGACAAGCCTGATACCGATTTACCGACCCTGTAGCGATGGAAGAATTAGATGGCCTGAGCGGGAAAGTCGAGTCAAGAACCTTGAATCGAGTGCACATGACAGCCGGCACACTGCGCTCCATGCGCCGGTGATGCGGTATTACAAAACAGTTTGAACACTAATTGAGCAATGGTCGAAACGATGATCCAGTTTGAGCAGTTTTCCAATACATAGTAGTGTCATGCGAAGTTCGATCTTAAGTAGAGTCCAAATAAGAGCGATTGACGATTTTCGATTGGTCGAAAGGTGATGAACACGAATGGAATATTGCGAACAGTTGCACGGGTATCTCTTTCATGAGCAGAAAGATGCTGCGAAAGAAGGCTCGCATAAAGTTGTTGGCCAGACAAGCCATCTGGCCTTAATTTTGCTCAGCTCTATTCTTCTTTATTTTGTCCAGTGCGCTTCCATGAGCGAGAACAGCAGCAGTGGAGAATATCTACGTATATTGCATTTTCAATTACGCATGCGTTAAATCTTCAAATTTGGGTATGCTCTCAAATTGCATGCTTAATTCTTGGGTTGAGGAAAAGATCTTGAGCAATGTTTAGTTTATATTTTAAAGGACATACTTTGAAGAATGTCAAACCGATTAGGTACCTAGTCTCCATTGTTCCTCAAATGTTGATATTCGCGACGTAATAATAAGCGCTACCAAGAAGTAGACTTCTCGGACAAAGAATGGAGGTAAATTTCCGGTGTTGCACAGGATGTGCTTAATCGGTCACAGTGGTCCAAGAAGAGTGGAACTCAGAGTAAAGCAATCCTTTGAATCCTGTTAGCAACAGAGCGTCACCAAAGCCAAAAGTCAGATCTTCAATTGACTAGCTTTTGGTTAGATAAGACCTGCCATTTTTTGCTCGTGAGGGTTCAGACAGGTTTCAGGTGTTGGGATGAGGTGGCAGTAGATCTTTTTTAGACCCGCCATTTTACATCATACTTGCGCTGACCTCCTCTTAAAACATTGGATCTCATACAACATTAAAATGAATTACACTTCTTTTTGTTTAAGAATTTACTACACGACAGATGGGGTTTTGGTGCGTAGAGGAGAACATCTCGTTTAAGAGCTTAACAGGTGTATAAAATGGTTCGTAAAATTTATTTATTTATTTATTTATTTATTTATTTATTTATTTGCGCGCAAATGTGCGCACAATTTTAAAGGAGAGGAAGTTCATCGGCATACCATGATGAGTGACCGAACGTGGTGAAAGAAAAAGCAATGAACGTTAGCAAACAAGGCTCAACACCGTAATGTATTATTTGCAGGAGAGCGGGAAAAATTAAAAAATTGAAGCAGCCCTTCTCATAATAAGCGAAAAGCTCGCATTTCGTGTCTTGGGGCTGGAGCTCTCTGTCTCAAATCTCATAAATGCCAAACCAGAATGCAAAAAGTACTTAGGGCTGCACGGAAAAAGTTTAGGGAGGAATTAACCTAATGGAACCATCGCGGAGCCATCGCGAAGCATGTAGCTCATTCTCAGAAGATCATTGTAGCACTTTATTGATTGACATGAATACTGATGTATTGTAGTTCATAAAGAAATAAAGAAGACAAACTAGAGCATTAAAAAATAAACGAGAAATGAAGTATGAAAATCTTTTAAATGCGTCCTGCTCTGGTGAGCAAATGTCCCCTACCAATCTAAGCAGCGTCTCCAAATCACGTGTGTTAAATTCGTTCATAAAATCCGTAAAATTAGGATATGAGTGCAAAATTTTGTTTTGCTTAATTTGCTATGAATGTCGCTTTCATAGCATTATTTTGGCTTCTTGCTACTTTTAAAGTCTCCCAGAGGGGAAATTTTACCGTGTACACATGGATGTAGAGGATGTTTTCCGTTGTTTCATGTTCAGTTATTCACAAAGTAAAATTTCATTTGCACAGGTCTGCTAAATGCAGCATGTAGTTTTCATTTAAAACGCAAAGGTTTACTCTCTCCGGATTTGTGACCAATTGAATTTGGAACTTTTTTCTGGTTTCAAGTATCCATCTCTGAAATAAACATCTCTGAAATAAATAAACAAAACTCGATATATGGGATTGTCGCGTAAATGATAACCTTTTCGAAACATGAATCGAAATAAAGTTTATCAGCGCTTTCTCTAGTTCCAATGCGCCAAAAACGAAAAGTGCGAGCCGAGTTGATGAAACCTGGTGGGATGACAGAGCAAAAAGAAGCTGCTCAACATCTGGCAGGGTTGAAAGATGAACAAAGGTCTTCTCCTCTATCTGCAGGATGCAGCACGCCGTTTTTAGAGCAGCCAGTCGGTCTCTCACTGGAGGAGAGGAGTGTACAGATGTGCGTCGGTGAGTGCTGACAGAGGTTTCGCCTCGATTATGAGATTCGGCCCGTGGCCGATGGACGCCTCTCTCGGAAATCAACGGCTCCCTCCTCTTCCGCCAGGGCCGGCCGACTCTCCAGGAATCGCGAACGACCACGAGACTTTAGACACTATGCAGATGTCCCACATTCTCGTCCCATCTGCAGATGGGAGCCAACTAGAATCATGGGGCATTTCGGGCTCTTTAATGTTACAGTGCTTTCCTTTATTTCAATGAAGCTAATGGGTCTCAGCCTGCTTTCGGATTCGTATAGCTGAGTGTGGGCAGAAACGAAATGATGTGGAATTCATAGCAGCAATGATTGGACAAGGTAGGAACTTCAACAAATTCACAGTATATTTTTAGATCGTCTGCAAATTGCCTGCCCTCCACTCTAGAGTCAAGCAGTAGGACTGGGAGGTCAGCAGTGTATATAGAAAATAGAATGGGAGATAGAACTCCTTCCTGCGGAACTTCACTAGCTACATTTCTACTAGTAGAAAACGTGTTTTTAACTTTTACTTGCAATGTTCTGTGTATGCATTCACAGAGCCACTCCTGTAAAAGAGGATATGATCCAATCTTGCTTAGTTTGAACATTAATTTAGAATGGCTCACTCTATCGAAAGCCTTTGAGAAATCAAAAAAAATCACATCGCAACACTTCTCGTAAATTGATTTAGCTGGTTCAATCGTTGAAACTCTCTATTAAATTTGTTTCCACGAGCCTTCCTTTCACAAACCCATGTTGGGATTCAGGAATTTCAGTTTTGCTCAATGTGCGCCACAATGCAGTTTTTGATAGTCTTTTCGAAAACTCTACGGAAAAAGGGTAAACGCTGACTGGTCTATAATTTGCACATTCTTCAGATGGTGTTACAAATAACTGCCTCCTTTTTGAAATCTCCGGAAACCTAAGAGAGTGGTTATAGATATAAGCTAATGGTTTTCGTGTAACGTGTACAACTTTCTGAATAAAGAGCAAGAGTAGGAAATCTGGTGTTAAACAATATGGTTTCTTCCGCTTTATTATTGTTTAATAAATTATTGTCTTATTGTCACCCAGTGGTAACCCAGTGGCAGCCCCACTAAATACCTCCCCAAAGTTCAAAACAGTGTAGAGCTTGGGCCTGTTCTACACTTTATTATTTTGGCCTGCTCAAAGAACACACACTTGTAACCCCCACAACCAAAACCATTACTATAAAAATAATAGTTTTGCTAAGAGTAAGGTTAATGGTATTAATATTTTAGATAATTTTGGAAATGACAACAAATGTAATAATTGTTCTGAAAATTGTAATATTTGTACAATGATCAATAAAACTGAATATGTTCATTCTTCAGTCACAAATTTAAGGATTAACACCTATAATAAAAGCAATGATAATTGCAACATAAGTAATGTTGTATATTGTATAACATGTAACGATTGTCAAAAACAATATATTGGAATTACAACTAGAAAATTAAAATACAGAATTAGAGAACACCTGTCCCAAATTAAAAACCCAAAAATTAATAAATGTTTATATACGCATTTTGGAAATAATTGCAATAACCTTTCAATCAATATAATTATTTTAGATTCCTTAGAGGATAATGTAGACAAACATATTCTTTTACAAAAAGAACTTTTTTGGATTAAATTAATTAATACAGCTCATCCTTTTGGTTTTAATGATCATATTAAAGGCTATGGAAATATATCTGATATTGATAATCCCTTAATGTATAAAGAAAATCACCCGTTCTATAATTTAAAAATTAGAAAAATTAGGAAAAGAAACGGCAAAAGGAATAAAAAACAAGAAAGTAATAACACATGCGATACATTCAGTCCTGATGAATTTTTTAATAGATTTAATCAAATGAATTCGATAGTGGAAATGTATCACCTGTATCACCTGTCGTCCCGTTGATCATCGACTTGCTCGAGCGGGCGCCAGCAGCGTCTCCATTCGTCCCTGTCGCGTGCCAGAGTGGTCCAATGGATCCTCCTCGCTCGAGGAACACGAAGAGCGTCATATCGGTCGTTCAGGGCTTTCACGAAGAAGTCCGACCAACGCGTTGGTGGGCGTCCTGGTGTTCTTTTGACATCCCGCGGAATCCAGTCTGTGACGGCTCTCGTCCAGCGGGTGTCTGCGAATCGCATTACGTGGCCGGCCCACCTAATTTTCGACGACTTGGCCCATGCGACAGCGTCTCTGATCTTCGAACGTCGGCGAAGCTCGGAACTCCGGAGGCCTTCTCTCACTTGCGTGAGTCGTGTCACTCCGAGCATCGTCCTCTCGATTCCACGCTGCGCGACGCTGATCGCGTGTTCATCCTGCTTTCGTATAGCCCAGGTCTCTGAGGCGTATGTTAGGGCAGGAAGAACAGTGGAGTCGAATAGGTGGGCACGGAGTCGGACGTTCTTCGTTTTCTTCACGACTTCTTCGACGCTCTTGAAAGCTCCCCAAGCCGCTCGTTTCCTCCTGCTCAGCTCTGGTGCTAGGTCGTTGGCCATGTTGACTTCGCGACCCAGATACACATAGCTGGAGCATTCGGAGATGTTCGTTCCGTTGAGCGAGAATGGGGCATCAGAAACCCATCCGTTCTTCATGAACATCGTCTTCGTAAGATTCAGCTGCAGTCCAACGCTTCCACATACACGATCGAAGTCGGCCAGCATTCGCTCCGCCTGAGTGATGCTCGGTGTTATGAGCACGGTGTCGTCAGCGAAGCGAAGATGGTGCAGTTGCCGGCCGTCGACCTTCACTCCCATGTCATCCCATTCTAGTTCGCGCATGACGTTTTCGAGGGTGGCGCTGAAGAGCTTCGGGGATATGGTATCCCCTTGTCGAACCCCTCTCTTCACGTCAATGACGACGTCGTTGTAGAATGGTGAGATCTTGGTCGTGAATCCACTGTACAGCTCTCGAAGGACTCTGATGTACTGAGTAGGAACGCCCTGGGTGAGCAGGGCTTCCATAACCGCTTCAGTCTCGACGGAGTCGAATGCCTTCTTCAGGTCAATGAACGTAAGGCAAAGCGGCAGCTTGTACTCTCGCGACACTTCGATGAGCTTCGTAATGGTGTGTATGTGGTCGATCGTGCTGAATCCTCTCCGAAATCCTGCTTGTTCGCATGGCTGTCCTTCGTCCAGCGTTCTACTAATCCTATTCAGGATGACTCGAGTGAACAGCTTGTAGACTACCGACAGCAGGCAGATCGGGCGATAGTTGCCAATGTCGTGCACGTCTCCCTTCTTGTACAGCAAGACGGTCTTGCTGGTCTTCCACTGAGATGGAACCTTGCATTCGGATAGGTAGCGTGTGAAGAGCCGCGCCAAGGTGTTGATGAGCGCTGGCGGGAGGTTCTTCAGGTGTTCAGCTCTGATCCTGTCAGGACCGGGTGCTGTACGTTTCTTCACCGACGAGATGGCGTGTCGGATCTCGGAAGGGAGAACAGAGGGGATGACGTATCCATCCTGCGGAAGATGGCGTAGGGGCAGGTGGACGTGGCTATCGAAGAGATCGGAGTAGAAGTCGTGGATGACTTTCTCCATGGTCCTTCTGGAAGAGGTGACGGTTCCGTCAGGACGTCGGAGAGCGGTCATCTTGGTCTTGAAGTTGGCGAAGTTCCGGCGGGCATTGCGGATGCTCAGCCCTGCCTCTGCTGCTTCAGCCAACACTTCCGCCCTTCTCTCCTTCAGATCTTCCTTTATCGCCGCTCTGCATATCTTTGCAAGCTCGGACGTCAGTTGATAGTTGCCTGACGCTCGTGCTGCTCCACGTTGGCGTATCAGCTCGAGAGTTTCCGGAGACAGGCGTCTCTTGGTGGTCTTCAAGCTCTCGGCTCCCTTAGCACTATCGTGGAGATGGTGCACGAAGCGATCGTATTCCTCGTCGACGTTGTCCATGACGGCATCTTCCCAAAGGCCGACAAGAGAGGTGTAGAGATCCCAGTTGATGGTCGTTCTGGGACTCCTCTTCTTGAACTTCGCGGCCTTCTCTCCTTGACGCGAAAAGCGGAACCTCGCGCGAAGGAGGCGGTGGTCCGATCCCGTGTAGAACTTGGGGACAACGGAGACATCGGTCAGGCAATACTTGCGATTGAAGATGATGTGGTCGATCTCGTTGTGGAACTGGCCACCGGGGGATTCCCAGGTCCATCGTAGGGAGGGAGGCTTCTGGAACTGCGAATTTCCATGGATGGTCTTGGTCGACATGATAAACTCAGACAGCCTTTCACCTTGCTCGTTCCACTCCAAACCGTGGGTTCCGATGTGAAGTTCTTCCAGCGACCTTCGTGGCCCGATCTTGGCATTGAAGTCGCCGACGATCACCTTGTAGAAGGTGTGATCTTCCTTATAGAACTTCTCCAGCTCCACGTAGAAGGCCTCGACGTCTTCGTCGTCGTAGTCGGATGTTGGGGCATACGCGACGAACACAGTCAAGGCTGGCACGGAGCCACATCGCTTCAGTCGCAGACGTCCGATTCGGCTTGTCAGAGACTCGTACGAATCGATGTTCATGGCCAAGTGCGTGTTGACGAGGACACCAACGCCGCCTACTCCCCTGCTGTCGCATGTTCCGAGGAACAGTTCTTCTCCGGAGTCGTAGGCGGCGTGTAGGGGGTGGTGTCTTCTCGTCTCGGTCAGTCCGATGACGTCGTACTTGATCTTCCTGGCTTGCATCATCAGGTCCTCGACGGATGCTTCCGACGCAAGCGTGCGGGCGTTGTAAGTACAGATCGTCATCCTAGTCCTTCTCAGTTTGCGCAGCCTGGTTAGGCCCTGAGATTTTAGCAGCCTCTCCGTACTCGTCCTTCCCATCGCTGCAGAAATGGGGGCTCTTTCGGGGTCAGGGGAATGAGGCCCTTTAGTGCTGCTGTGTTTGACTGGAATACAACACGGGTAGCTAGTCAGGCTCTGTCGTGCGGGCGGGGTACTCCGGGCAGCCAGCCAGACTGCCCGAAGGGACGGGGCGAGACTTAAGGCGGCCTCGAATCGCCTTACATGTACTCCCAGTCTACCGAGTGCAAGCTTTTGGCCGAGCCGACACAGTTACAATCCGCACAGTCACGGACACATCCACGCACACTGTGCACGAACATGCCGCTCCCACGCACAAGGAACGCATCGACCCGACACAGCAGGAGCAAGGAGTCCATCCCCTGCATCCCACCTGCGTCTCTGGGCAGTACACGGTCGCATTTGGTTCGCGTTTAATTCCCCTATCCACCACCCGGGGACGCGCCACGTGGCCCTGCGACAAGCGGCCCGAGATCCCTCTTAACAAGAGAGCCCGAAGGCTCTCTATCGAGGGAGATGCTATCTACATTAATAATAATACAATACATTATATGCTCTCTATCTACATTAATACCTTCAAGAAAAAATATCTTTAAAAAGTTATAAAAATAACATGTAATAAAGAACACTTTGATAATATAGATGAAAATAAATATAGAATTCTTGTTAGCATGTTGTGTAAATTCTGTTTTAACGAAAATAAAAGTAAATGTTTAAAATCAGAGCATAAACATACTAACTATGTTAATGTTGGAGTCACATATATAAATAGTGTTCTAGATAGAGTTAACTTAAATAAAATGTTTAATGATAGCTATATACGTGTAATTATAGAAAATAATTCCAATAAAAGGATGTTGCCTTTCAGATGTGTATTTAAATCACAACCTTCTTTTTCCAAGAAAATGTTTAATTATAATACAATAATAAGAAACACAAACTTGTCAGAACTAAATTCTATCTTTAATAGTAAATGCTTATGTATTGAAAAAAAGTATAAAGAGTTTATTGATATAACCCATAAACATATTATCACAGGTAACCTAGAAATAGTTTCAGATAAAATTATTAAAAATTTAATTAAAAAAGGCACAAAATTTGTTCCAAAACTCAATGTTTCAAAGGAAAACATTCAACACTGGTTTGAAAAAGTTTTTTCGTTATTCCTTGACAAAATTAAAAATAAATGTAAGTTAAAAGACTTCCACCTTAATTTGATAAAAGAGAAACTAAATATCTTGAAGAAAAAAATCTGGAAATCTTTACTATATCAAATTAATATAGAAAACAATAGATCTTTTAGAAATTTAAATACACATAATATAGAATACTTGAACTTTTTAAAGAAAAATTTTGTTATCTGCCCTCTTGATAAAGCAAATAATAATTACAGTTTCATTCGTAAGAAATTCTATTTAATCACTTTAGCCAAAGAGATGGGGATTGTTTCAGAAAATGGTGAGTTGAAAATTTCAAGATTTAATCAAACATATGAAATATATAACTCTGAAAGTGAACTTGAAATTATCAACAGACATAAAATATTATGTTTAAATAATAAAATTAAAGTTGAAGGAACAGAAATAGTTCCGCTGATATATAGTTTACCAAAATTACACAAAAATTCAGTCAAGTTTAGGTTTATAACTGGAGCTTATAATAGCTCCGTAAAACCTCTTTCAAAAGAAATGACTATAATTTTTACTTTCTTAAAGCAACATTTTATTGAATATATTAATATAATAACATCTAGAAATAAAAATTTCATCGGTTATTGGTCTATTAATAACATAAATATATCTGATAAAATAAGTAAAATCAACATCGAAAATTGCAAACTGTTTTTAGCAGACTTTACTAATATGATTACTAGTCTTCCTCACAATATAATTTTGAGAAATATAAAAGAATTAATCAAAATATGTTTTCGCAATGCAGGTAAAAATATCTTGCATATAATGGACACAATAATATATATTATACCAATAATAATACTATAAATAAATACAGATATTATACAGAGGAAGATTTAATGTTTTTCACTGAATATTTACTTAAAAATAGCTTTACAATTTTTGCAGGCATAATTTATAAACAAATTGAAGGGGTACCACAGGGAAGTAATTGTAGTCCTTTACTTGCTGATCTTACGTTATCAGTATTTGAATACAAATTTTGCAAAAAATTAGTAACACAAAAACGATACGTGAGCATACACCCATTTAGATATATGGATGATATTCTTATAATTCATAATAAAAATAATGAATATATACAAAATCTACTTAGCGAAACATACGAAAATTCTCTTTAGCTTGAAACAACACATGAGTCAGACTACGACTGCAATTATCTTGATCTCAACATCAAAATTATTAACAATAAGTTAGTAACAAAATTATACAATAAAACAGACAGTTTTAAATTTTATGTTATTAGATTCCCACATTTCAACTCAAATATATCTATAAAAATTAAAAAATCAGTCATATTTACCGAAACACTAAGATTAATTAGATGTTGCACAGCTTTTAACGATTTTGTTGAAAACCTTGTTAAGTTGATAACTAGACTTGTTAAAGCTGACTATCCAGTAGATATAATTATAAAGAATATAACGAAATGTTTGAATAGAAATAAGTATTTATTATATAAATACGATCACTACGATGTTCCACATTTCATTCCTAATTTGCTTAATTATAATATAAAGTATAAAACACAGAAATAATAACAGTCTATAGAATAGTCTACAGACTAATTGCGAAAATAACTCAGAATGAGAGAGGAATGGAATGTGAAACATTATATTGTGACTGGTAATGATAATGGTAGTGATATGCTTTAACTCAAACGTTATTCTCATTTTATTGCTATCTTTCGCGGGAAGTGGTGAGTTTACAATTAAAGAATATCATTTTATATAAAAATACAAAGATTGCACTTATAAAAAAATAAAAAAATAAAAAAATAGAAATGAGTATATAAATAAATATAAACATAAAATTTTTAAAATAAAAAAAATAAAAAATAAAAAAATTAAGAAATAGAAAACAATCTATATAATAGATAAATAAAAAGTAAACAAAAAATATTTGAAATATATAAATATAAAAACAAAATTCAAGAAGTAAAGTAAACAAACAAGTGAAATTAAAATAAAGTTTTTTTGTGTGTTTTGTGTGTCTTTTCATTTGTAAAACTTGGTTGTTGGTACATAAAGCACACTAATGTATTACCTTGTAATGTACTAACAACCAAGTTAATTAGTTACCCTCTTCACTGAAGAGCCTCGGGGTAACTAATTTTAAACATGTTTTGTATGAAGGGAGAGGCGAAAAAAAGCATGGTTAAGGTTGTGGTTGTCGTTGTTCTCGTTGTTGTCTTTCGCTTGTGATCGTTGTGATATTGAGTTTATGTTGTTGAGGAAATTTAGATACAGTTATGCAATTTATTCTATCTAATTCTATTTGATTGTTGTGGCTTTGAATTTCAAACTGTTAAAGAGCTGTGAGATTTTGAATCATCATCATTTTCATTAGCGTCTGTCCCGCTTGTTGGCGGGGTCCGCTCTTCTGGTGTGGTGACGCCAATTCTCTCGATCAAATGCTTGATCAGGGTGCACACCAGCCATCTCTAAGTCCAAGCGCAACGTATCTAGCCAACGTTGCTTCGGGCGTCCTCTGAGCCGCTTTCCAGGGACCACAAGATTCAGGCCAATCTTACACACGGTGTCGTCGTTAGCGCGAAGGACGGGCCGTACCATCGAAGACGAGCTTCGCGCAGCTTCTCGGATATCGGGGCGACACCGAACCTCTGTCGTATGGTGTCGTTACGAACGCGGTCCAAACGCGTAACTCCAGCCGTCCATCGTAGCATCTTCGTCTCCATTACACTGAGGCGGCTTTCAACTTCCTTCGTCACGGGCCAGCACTCAGCACCGTACGTCGCTACTGGGCGGACTACTGTTCTATAAACCTTCGATTTGAGGTGCTCAGGTATTGTCCTGTCGCAAAGCACCCCAGTCAGCGAGCGCCATTTGGACCAGGCTGCACTCACACGTGCATTCACCTCCATCTTTAAGCTGCCATCGGACGTGACTGTTGACCCAAGATACTTGAAAGATGTCACTCGTGAGAGCTCAGTACCATCGATCTTAATAGATCCGTGCTCATTCACATCCGTCGTCAAGTATTCCGTCTTTTTGACGTTTAGCTTGAGACCGAACAATGCCAAACGATCGCACCACGCCTGTGCCTGTCGCTCGAGTTCGGGTTTGTTTTCACATGCAAGCATGACGTCGTCAGCATACAGCAGCGTCCAAGGTGCCGCCATTTGGAGATCTCGTGAGATTGCATCCATCACGACCACGAAGAGCAGTGGGGATAGCGCAGATCCCTGATGCACCCCTACAGAGATGGGAAACTCCATCGAGGTGCCCGCTGGCGCTCGCACTCGACTCCTTGGGCAAGAGTATAAAATGCGCACCCACTCAATAAGCTCTTCAGGGATACCATGTTGTCGTAACGCGTACCATATAACATCTCGCGGAACGCGGTCGAAGGCCTTCTCCAAGTCCAGGAAGGCAAAATGCACCGGTTTCTGTTTCTCGCGGTGCTTCTCTAGCAGAAGACGAACGGCGTGAATGGCATCAACGGTGCCACAGCCAGATACGAAACCACACTGATTCGTGGAAAGCTGGACGACATCCCGGATACGTCCGTCGACAATTCGCTCAAAGATTTTCATGGTGTGCGAAAGAAGACGAATTGGACGGTAACTGGCGCAGTCTGCAGGACTGCCCTTCTTCTTCCAAATCGGGATGGTCGTGCTTTGCTGCCAACCCTCAGGCACTTTCTTCTCAGCAACAACCTGATTGAAAAACGCAGTCAGCCAGTCAGCAGGGCACCAGCCCTTCGACTTCCACAGGTCAGCTGGCAGGTCATCGGGACCAGTGGCTTTGCCTGACTTCATCTTCCTCAGGGCTGCTTCAGTTTCGCTCACTGTGATCTTCTGAACGGGACCGTATACAGGTGATGCAAAAGGAACAGCAGGATGTTCAAATTCTACATTCGAGATTTCCTCGAAGTAGTCGTGCCATCGCTTCACAGCCCTCTTACGATCCATCAGAAGATGACCGCTCTCGTCGTTAATGCCAAAGAACTTCTCAATGTCTTCTGCTTGGCGACAGCGAGCTTTGGCGAGTCGGTAAATATAACGCACACCATCGCGCGTTTCCAATTTTTTGCTGACATCAGCGTAGTATGCGGCTTTAGCAGCGGCCACTGCCTTCTTTGCCGCTTTCTTTGCTTCTCGATAGTTCCGCCAATTATGGACTGTTTTATCACCGATAAACACGTGATAGAGCCGTTTCTTTTCTCGGACTTTCTCTCTGACATCATCAGTCCACAGCCATGCCTGCTTGTCGACCCAGCGTCGTCCAGGCTTCGTTGTGGCGAGTTCAAGGCGTGCAGCCCGAGTTATCGCATCGGTAGCGTCCTTCCAGGTTTCGTCGACAGTTGTCACTGTCGGCAACCGAATGCGAGAAATAACTGCCGCTTCCTTCTCTTTCAGTCGCCACCATTTGATTCTAGCCGACCCACATCGCTCGACATGTTTACACTTCGAAGGTGTGATCTTCAGCGAGCAGATCAGTGGACGGTGTTGCGTGGCAACCGTCTCATACGGCACGGTCTTCGCGTCTGTGACAAGGCCTTGGTCGCGACGCCTAACAAGGACATAGTCAATCTGCGTTTTAGCATTCCCGCTATAAAACGAGATGAGGTGGGAGTCACGCTTTCTAAATTTGGTGTTCACGATGGTGAGGTCATGTGAGTCTGCATACTCAAGTATACGCTCACCATCGGCGTTGCGCGACCCATATCCAAAACCACCATGACAGTTGTAGCCGTCTTTCGTTGCTCCGACGTGACCATTAAGGTCACCTGCCACAACAACCATATCTTGTGACGGTACTTCCGCTGTCTTCTCATCAAGCAGGGACCAGAACTCGTCCTTGGTTTGCTCGGAACAGCCTGTCTGCGGAGCATACGCAGAAAAGAAATGGCATCGTCGCTCTTCTACGGCGACAACAATCTTCATCAAGCGGTCATCGAAACGTTCTACGCTTGCAATCGCATCACGGAAACGCTCGGAGACGATCACACCGACACCACTGGTGGTCCTGGGACTTCCACATAGAACGGCCTTGAAGCCACTCCTATGTCCCTTGACTTGCTGCAGGACCACCTCGTCTCCTGCACCGCACAGAAATCTATCTTTCTTCGCTCCAGTGCTTCTACCAACTCGCACGAGCGGCCCGTCAACGTACCCACATTCAACGTTGCTACGCGGGTCTTGCCTACGTTACGGGACTTTCGGACTAGCTCAGTTGCCCCCCGATGCCGTCCTCGCATCAGGGACCCTCGCACACTTTTCACACTCGCCGGGCTTTGCGAGTGCGCGTCGGCTCCCGCGGACGCCGTAGCATTATCTCGAGAACTCTGTAACGTCATCAACCATAATTTGATGACGTTACAGAGTTCTGTGAGATTTTGAATAATTTTGCATATCGATTTGCAACTAATTCTATTGTCTTATTGTCTCATAAATTTCCTTAACATCAAGAGGCTACTCACAATTTCTGGTTTTTGGGACACAATGGTTCGTGTATTCTAAATACTTAATCAAGGGCGCGTGTAGCGCAGTCGGAGGAGGCGCCGGCTGTCGCGTGCACCCGATACCCACCCACCTGGTTTGGATTTTCCGCCTAGGCCAACCAGGCCTTCCATCCCTCCGCGGTCTGTGAATTGGTACCAGACTTGTCTGGGAAGGATAGAGCGCTGACTTGTTTATCGGCTGGCCACCGCAAGTCATTATATGGCCAAATACGCATTCAAATCGCCTCCACGACATCCCGTAGAAGTAGAATGCGTGGCGCATCCCAAAAGGGATTGAGTAACGCCGTTCTCTATCCTTTAAATACTTAGTTTGATCGTTCACATCATAAAAAGTATGCATCAGTCAAAGGCAAATGAGCAGGAGAATAGCTAATGCTGCTACCGTGTTTGTCATTCGTCATTGTGGCTATAAAGCAGAGGTCTTGAAATTTCTAGCGGCTATGAATCGCAGCAGCCTAATAAGCCAAGGCTAGATCATAGGTATTGAACGACTAGGCGGCCAGCAATGGTTCGCTACATAGTAAGGCGTCGGTGCGTCGTCTACCAATCGCTTCTTCGCTGGGACGCTTCAAGGACTTCTCCTGCTCCTCTCTGTGGTAAGCTGATTGCTGATGTGTAATGCGAAGACGTGCTCAATAGTGTCAGGGGTCGCTGTTGTGAGAGGGAGTCAAACACTCCAAGATGACCGTTCTGGACGCCATCATCTACGCTCCATGCTATTGTGTCATCTTCTCATCATTCCTTACTCTCATTTTTTGCCGCCACTATTGAGGAAGGAATGGCGTTGATTCCTGCTCTCCTGGAAATCGCACCATAAATCTTTCGAAGCATTCACAGTAGTAATCCTTCAATTTTAGCCCTACTTCATCGATCCTATGTCCTGCTTCATCTACAGTACTGTTTCCAGATTTGGAGTCCATCAACTAAGAAACTAATGACCAAATTGGAACGGGTGCAGAAAACATTTACAAGGCCAGCGTGTTACAGACTGTCTCGTGACCTCAGTTGGCAGCACATACCACCTTACAGTGAGCGCTTGAAGCTATTCTGTCTAGAGCTCTGCTACAGAGGCGGATTGTTACCGATTTAGTGTTTTGCTACCGTCTAGTTCGTTGTGAGACAAAACTTACTCCTAGCAAGTATTGGATCTTTCGATCCTGCAGCGAGCGCATTGGAAGATTAAAACTTGGTTGTCGTATGAGTCTGGAAAGTAGGAGTCCCAAGGTCTTCAGTTTCCTTCTCTTGCGGTTCACCAGGTGGCTACAAGTGTTACCTTCTGAGCTGTTAGCCTCTAGAAATACTATTATCTTTAAAAGAAATTTGAGCAAAATTGATTTACTGCGAGTACTTGATATTGAGGATTTGCGGTAATTGGTTCAGTTTGGTAAATTGAAGCATTTTAGCACACTCTTCGTGCAGGCAAGGTTGCAGCGTTTTGTTAGCTCCATGAACTACCCTACAAATATGGTGTACCGCTTTGTAGGGATGTTTTCAACTCTTTATGCCTTTTTTACGAGAAGTAGAATTATTTTACTTTATTGCAGATCTCGCACGTGCTTGGACCCATTATCGCTGCCTCGGGCACAGTCACTCCATAAATAGCCTCACCTCTTGGATAATAGCGCAATACTGATCACAATGGTGGCTTTTCTTTTCGTAGGCCATTCCACAAGAATCTTTCCCGACTTTCTGAATGGCGTTCTCATGTTATCTCCTGTTTTAACTTCTCCTATCACTTATCCTTATTTGGCATAGTATCTGTTAATGCTCTTCCTCGAAATACCTCAATTCCTCTGGTGCAGTAGATGCCTCTCAAAAGTGTTAAATCCTATCAATCAAAAAGCTGAGCAGGCTTTTTATCGACTCTTCTTGGCTTATAGGCATTCTTCCCTCATACCTAATTTTTTATTCTTCTAAAAGATAATATATCAAGATTTATTTTAATCTCATGTTATAATATTATACCCAGTTTTTGTTCAACACTCTTATCTGGTTTTATCTCAACGCTTTATCTCCTCTGCAGGTCTCCTTAGTAGGCTGAGGTGCGTAGTAGTTTAAAGAGGATCTTGGAATAGAGAACCCGCCCCGATATGGTTATGCCAGTTGCGTGCCTATTGAGTCGTAGCACTCAATGTGGAGCGACGTTCAAGTCATATAGTACAAGTCAAGGATCATCTGTTCCTAATTACATTTCTAACTCTTATACATTTTTGGCGGCCCTCAATCAGCACCTTTTTTGTTTTCTGGGTGATCTTTCGGTTCACACAAGTAGAGTCGCAGTGTAGACCTGTCTCCTTTCCCACATATTTAGTATGGTTGAACCATTACCTCGAGAGTAATATCTTTCACAGCTTTCGAAAATTATGAGGTATTTCAGCAACAACATTATTTACAGAGCAGTCAAATCACATCAGTCTTTATACTCTTGTTGTGTTCTTGATTTATTTTATCCTTATTCTTTTTATTGCGTTCTGACATTATGATGGTGTTCTTCCTCCATTGCTCTTGAAATTTTTCCATTGTGGTGCACGCATGTGTGCATGAAATAAATAATTAAGATAAGATAAGATATTGAACAAGGACTGTAGGAAGCCTTTTCAGCTATCGCTTGTCGACATTGGTCAAGGTCAGATGTGGAGCCCATGTCATCCTTCAATTTCCAAAGTGAAACAGCCATATGATACGGGAAAATACGAATGTGCAGGTCTTACTCTTCGCTCACAACTATCGGAGAAGAAGTGCGGAAGCAGAAGCTGTCCAGAACCGTGGCAGTGCTGGAATGATGATGACGACATTCGTCCTACCAATAGACAATTTGGTAGAGAAGCATTTGTTGACTTTCACTTCACCGTTCCCACCATCTCCGTTATCTCAGAAATCGTTGACAGGTCGATAAACGTTTTGTTCACATCTAGACATCGCATCTCTGAGTCAGTTACCAGTGGGTGTATCGATGCTGGTCATGTCGTAGTCATTGACTTTAGATTCGAAGGAAGAATGGCGATTGAGCAGATTTTTTAAAACACAGACCATTCCTATAAAGAGCTTCGGTTACGAGTTGATCAATTTTCTCAAATATTCTTTACCTATTACGTGTGGCTCTAAAACGAAAACGACAAACGTTGATGTTAGAAAGAGTTTAGCAGCCATCAAAACTCTTGCGCCCGGCTGGACTCGAACCCGCATTTTCTGCTTTAGGGGCTGTGTCTTGCACCACCGGCGATGCTTGATCTAACGGATCATCTACGAAAAAGGTCGATGCTGTTCAGGGTTGATGTTCACAAATTGCTTTTTGGGGAGCGCCGTATTTCTGCTGCTTCGGAACGCCGTGGAGGTCTACCTTGTATAATGGTTTCGGCAGTCTGTGGCCGCATCAGCGTATTCTTCTTTTCAGTCCACTCTGGAGCTACTTACCGAAACGAGGGAAAATCGTTCTGCTGGTCTGGACGAAACGCGATCTTATAGTCAATCCGTGGCGTCGTGCGAGATCTCTCCTCCGGCCGACTGCTTCACCCGCGCCCGTGGTTCACAACTCATACATCCTTAAGCGAGATTGTGAGGAGTGTAGCCAAGCGCTGTCAAATACGATAAGTTAACCAGAAAAGGAGGAAAAGAGGCGATTACGAATAGGCCCATAATCTTGATGTCATTCTAGAACTAAAGGGGCTGCTGCATGACCATTCTTCTCTGGCTTGTGACTGATCTCAGCTTTTCCAGGAACAGAGAAAAAACCCTCCTCAAGATTTATTGGCCCTGAGCAGCTGTCCGTGACAGGCAGCTGCGTCCAATTCAGATGTGCGATAAGCACACGCACAGAAGCGAATGGGCTCAGAAAACGGCGCTGTTCCTTCAGAAACTGAGGAAATAGTGGGGAAGTGCTTATCACTGCATCTGAAGCGGAGTTGAAAGCCGCTTTTATTGCATTTCTTTTGCGTAAAACTTTCCGAGCCGCAAAATATCTCACAAATCGTTGTTTATCGTCATCGAAATACAGTGTAACGAACCATGGATTCATGATGTTATTGGGATATCTTTTTAGCTAAGGGTAGCGTAGTAAACTAAAGCGAATGCGAGGCCTTGTTTCCCTATTTTTTACTTTTTCTCACTCTCTATTTCAGCAAGCAGTCTCTCGACTTTTCCGGCTGGTAGTACGAACATACAAGTTTTCGCCGCGCGCGCGGCGGCTCTTGGTGCACGCGCGACGAACCGCACCTGACGTATCGCTCGTGGGTGGGCTGTTATGGGGGAACTTGAGCTCTAACAAACTCCCGAGTTGTGCTGTATTGTATCTAGATATAAGGCTTTTAGAATTGAAGCTTCTTCTCATAAAGGGAGACTAAATTTTCTCGCAATGGAAGCAGTTGCTTATTTCTCATATTGCTTACTAACTCATCCAATTCTCTATCGAAATATATCCATTTTCGCTGATTAAGTGCACCGGAGGGTCCCCCCAAATAGCTGAGCAGAGGTAGCAAAAGAAGCTTATGCAGTTGCAAGAGCATTAGACTTCATGACTGTAGCAGCACACGCTACGCAGTTGTCGCGCTTGCCGCAGCAGTCGTCGCGGCCGCCGAGCGATTTCGTATGTTCAGCTTGCTCCCCGACTTTTCCATATCTATTAGGTTGTAACGAAATAAATGGCACTGAACCACTGTATATTTAAACAGTTAATATCTCGGCTTGTAGGCAACTTTATTAATCGAAATGAAAACCTTCTGATTCTACACATCTTTGCCAACGTGACACAAGCTTTTTTATCCCAGTAGCATAAAAATCAGAAGTTCTGGAATTGACGAAATCTTCGAAGGAACTTTCGGCATCCTATTGGTATTTGAATATTTTCCCTACCAAGAAGTCGCCAAGATGCTTGAAGAAATGGTAGTCTGTTGGGGAGAGGTCGGGAGAAAACGGAGGATGTGGTAGAGTTTCAATGCTCAGCTCATTCAATTTCTGCAACGTCATTCGTGCTACATGGGGGCGAGCACTGTCGTGCAGAAGGAGAACTCGCCTTCGGTTTACCAAGGCCGGCCGGATATCCTTCAACTTTTTCATCATTTCTTCAATTTCAATGCAGTACTTCTCTGCCGTGATGGATTCACCGGAAGGGAGGAAGCTGTGGTGAATAACTCCCAGCGAACACCACCATACTGTCACCATTACTTTCTTTTGGTGCAATTCCGGCTTCGCAAAAACCTTGGGGCTCTCATCGCTGTCCACCCACTGTGCCGATCGTCGCCTGTTGTCGTACATTATCCATTTCTCGTCACAGGTTACGATGCGATCAAGGAATGGGTCCGTTTCGTTCCGTAGAAGCAGTGCGGACGAGATCTCATATCGACGGTTTCTTTGCTCCTCAGACAGCTCGTGAGGCACCCATCTTTCCAGCTTTTTGGTCTTTCCAATTTCCTTCAGATGCCGGGCAGCTGTTGTGACTGACGCCAAGAACCTTCGTTATCTCCCTGGTACCTTTGTGTGGAACCTCCTCTACCACATCTCTCAGCTTGTCCTCATCAACATCAATATGCCTCCCACGACCTTCATGTTCTTCCAAGCTCTCATCTCCATTCCGGAACTTCTGATACCAACGATACGCCGTCCGAATTGTGGAACATCCTTGACCGAATGCGGCGTTGATCTTCTCGTCCGCCTCCTTAGCTGAAGTGCTCAGCTTGAATTCATACAAGTAAATGCCTCGGATTACCCTTTTGTCCATCTGCAAAAAAGTCAATAAAACTCTAAAGTTTTCCCACTTTTACATAGAAAATTTGGTACTCACCGGTAGAGCAAAGTTTGCGCTTCTAAATGATATGCCACATGTTACGGTTTGTTCTTGATCAAACGCGTAAAGACGCGCCAAAAAATGGCGCGAGCCAGTGCCATTTAATTCGTTACAACCTAATAAGTCCGACTACAGGCTTTTCGCTGACTCTTTTGTTGCAGCAGTTTTTTGAATAGTAGACTTAACTACATACTAGAAAAACAGCTCCTAGATGGTTCTTAAAGTGGCAGTTCTCTCTCAAAGTTCAATAAGTAATTTCAGTCAATGAAAGTCTCAAGGGAGACATTGGACAACTTCTCGTTAAAAATTCAATTGCATAACTGCATCTGGGTGAAATTTGCACTATAGATAAGGAACACCGATGTAATCTTGGAGCAGAACAGCACATGGTTGCTTCTTGGTGCTATACCATATGACTATGAAGTTTTTGTAGTTATTTGAATCACGCACGCAATGCATACATCCCCTTTGCTGGCACATTAATTTTGCCTTGTGCTCTGCCGTTACCATTTTTGAGTTCTTTAAGGTCATTTATTTTAAGAACATTATCACTAAAATTTTCAAACGGTATTCTTCTCACAATTATGGGATGCACAACTCTTTTTAATTGATGAGGTGATTGTGTTCAATACAGGACTAGTTTTGAGCAGTGTCTACTTGCGTTTCCGTTCCCTGGTTTTAAACGGGCGGAACACGGAACTCAAGTGCTAAGAAGTGTCGCAAAATGGGCATTTGGAACAAGGAAACGGGAACTCTGCAGATCCCTGCCCAGGTTCGTTATGGACACACTGCACGATGTCCCGTCGTAAGGCTTTGAGACAATGTGATGATTTTGAAACCACATTAATTAGTCAGTTGAAGGTTCAAAAGCTGCGCAGACATTGGTAGGTCTCTGGATAGAGAGAAAGGTATGTGGATTACATGCTCTGTTTCCAAACAGGGAGAGCGTGAGAACTACTACGCACCTAATGAATATCTCACAAGTGGAGGGATGCTGCACTTTATTAAAGAAGACCACAATACCGTTAGAATTCTGATCAGAAAACATAAGCGCGTTTTATTCGAATCCAGTGGTGATGCGGCATGTGCTTCAAGTGCTGTGACGCATTCATTCACCTGCTTTAGCAAGACCTATGAAGATCAGGAAACTGCCACACAATTCTTTAACAGTGAGACTTCACAGTATTCAGGGTAATCAAAATTACGGACCTAGCGAGATCAAAGATCTTTAACGCTTAAAAGGATATTGTTGAACAACGTTTAGTAGTGCGTCGTTGATCCCTGATCGATGCATTCTCAAAAGAACAAGTGTTTTCTCTTATGTGAACCACAGAGTGGTTGATCATTATGCATAAAGTTGAACGCATCACTCCTATGGGCTAGTAGTGCTGCAGCGTCTTTCCATGATTAATTTGCCTTAAAATGTGTATACGGGAACCATCGTTTACAAGGAACTTGATTATTAGAATAGCATGTTATGAAAACTGATCGGTTGCTTTAGCAAGTAGCTATTGTTGAAGTGTCCAGCCAATCTCGATCATTTCTACATCGTAAGGCAACCTAGAGAGCTGCCTTTCTTAGCCATGCAGCCTACAAGAGTCGAAGTTTTGGAACTCGAAACAGCTACTTGCATCGGTATCATTAGTGATGTGCTAGCGCAGGAAGATCGCGTTCAGAGACTCTTCATCACAAACATCGGATAAGGGTGTAGCTCGGACTGAGAGCAATAACGCTCATCAACGGGACATAGGACCTGTGATGATCACATCTTGTGTTGCAAGAAACGTTTTCTCACTTCTCGAGGCTTTTATTCCAACACCCAGTGCTCAGCTGTAAAAGCACGTTTAAGAGCAAACTAAAAACTGTAAATACGCCAATCAAATTCACACGAGAAAGCCGTTCAGAGATTGCAATTTTTGAATTCTGCTGAAGTCTGTCATTTAAATTCATAAGAGGCTAGTTCCAGATGACGATTTTTCACAAGCATTTTTAACTTTTACACGACGATCCCCGAATGGTGGGCACTAGTCGTAGACTTCAAGCTCAACAGCTTCTTATCAATCATTCTCCCAATTTCCTCTAATTTTTTCTCTATTCTATACCATTAACTAATAATGATTTGAGATAGCTTATGAAAAGAATTGAAAAATCACGTCGGCTACGGATCGCCAACTTGTTACAAACGAATTCCAATGCAAACCGGACTTTTAAAGGATCGGATTGCTGGTTTTATTTATTTTTTTTATTTCGTGGCTGAGTCACATCGGAAATGAACGCATAAAAAGAGGTGTAAACAAACGAACGGAACAAACAAACCCAACTGCAAGGAACCAAAAACGTGCAAGTGAAAACGGAATAACCTAAGAAAGTTCACTTCGAATAAGGATATGCTTAAAGTGAGAGACAGATATATCAAGAAAATCCTCATTCTCACCGATGAAAAAGTTTAGCTCCCTAAGGTGTCTGTAAGTGAGGAAGTTAGACCTAGCCTGCGACCTTGCAACCGCTGCATACAATCTAAGTCTACCTGCTCTATTAATTGTAAGTGGTACGCCAAAAAACTGAACAGGATCTAGAGGCCGTTTCCTGGTGAGGATTTTGAACAACATAGTTAGGTCTGCCCTTTTTCTTCTTCTGCTGGTTGCCAGCCAAGTTGAATTTTGTCTAAAATAAGGACCCCTCATTTCACGGGTGTCTGCTGTCGTCCGTGATGGGGCGATGTGGTAGCCAATTGCCCCACATTTTGTTGGCTTTAGATTTCATCAGCAACAGTGTCATTTAAAACGGCTGTCTCCAGCCGTGTATGAACTGTGTCGATCGTCGTCTACGTCTGCCTCTATAATCGAACAATGTGTGTCTCTCTGCTCCCTAATAGTTTTCTAACCATCCCAATTCTTCAGTAGTTCTACCTAGCAGGGAGAGAAAAAGAAAGTGAAACATTGAGTGTGTGGATAAGCACTAACATACAGTGTATTTTTGTATTGTAAACTGCGAAAACTCTCCTTCATATCGAATCTCTCCTTCATTTGAAGAATCTCCTTCATATCGCAGTAGATGATCCTGAGTTGATTGCTTGGTTCAGTTTATTCTTCTATTTCACAACAAAACTGTGAGAGGTATCCATGGTTTTTGTAGAAAATACGTTCATAGGACTCATAGCCAGTCCGAAAACAAACATGCATTTCTCAATGTCTAAGCTTTGAAGAGTTGGAGCTTTCTTTAGGTTTTGGTGGACCTAATTAAGGCATTCGGAGAGAGTACACTCTAGGGAAATCCAGAATTGTTTATTTAATTATTTTAAGAATAAATCCAGCCCAGAGAGTGGGCTGCCTGTAAGGGCTGTTCATTGAGCATCTCAAGCCACCATCTCATGGAAACCTGCTTTTTGGACGGCTTACACGAGATCGACGCTCGAATTGACCGATTAGCAGGCCGCGCCGCAATCTGCCACCAGCCCTTACTACACATTCCGGTCACCCTTTGTGCTGGAGCATATTCCCAGGAAATGATGAATGTTTCGTGGTTGCCTCCTCGCTGCTTCGAGCATTTCCACAGCATAGAACTTCAACTTGTTTAACTGATAATCGTCAGCAAGTAGCTTAGATTCGTTGTATCGCTAAGCGGAACATAAACCGTGTTTCTCGACGATGAAGCGCCACCCCTGTTTCTGGTATGAGGTTCTCCAGGAATAGCTGCACAGCATTTCGTCTTTCGACTTCACGTTTTATCTCACAATATTGAACGCGGGGTTGCTTACTACGCTTTAGTTTTTATGTCTCATATTTGGGACAGCTTACAACTCCTCTATTCCGATTGTTACCAAAGGCTGGTCCTCATACCACCGAAGCCACCAATTTGCCATTGCGATAAGCACAGAACCGGAAGAAAACAGTCGCTTGCTAGTATAACCCTTGCTAAAACAGTGACTCCTACTATAGAATGATCAAACTGCAAAATTGCAAAATTTATGCTGCTGCCTAGAAAATGAAGGACAACTGCTAGAGCAGCTCCAAAGCTCTTTCTTGGAAAAATAACGACCGGACAGCGCCTGCATATATTTATAACAGTTCGATGGTGACAAGAGCAGAATGGAAAGGCGGAGAAAGGGCTCTAGCACAGCTGCGTTACTAAGGATTACTTGATCTTTTCCATGCATCAAAATACGCTTACGGTTGCAGTGTCGATGTCCGTGTAATATGTCTTATAGAGACCACTACAGATCTCCGAAACCTCGTCGAACTTTAATCTTTGTACTCCCCGCGTCAGTATCTCTCAAGACGCAATATCAGCAGCAGATGAGTTACGAAAGGAGATTAATACATAACAACCCCCGGGGCGAAGCGTGTGGCCGTCCTTGGCTTTCCAGTAAATTTGGTGGTGGGGAGCTGGGGGGGGGGGGGGGGGGGGTGGAGAGCGAGAGAAAGGGAGAGAACATTTCTTTGGATAAAGATCACACTTACCTCACCAGGGAAGGGTCTCAGGCATAAGTCTGAACGGGGGAATGGATAGTGCTGCGAGAATCTCCACCCTCCATATAATAGAAAAACATGTTTCGTTTTTGCTGAGTCCTTGAATTAAAAGAACTACGGGCCCTCGAAGGCGGGGTACAGTAGCGCACCGTCAGCGATAGAAGATTTGGGAAGGATAGATACCAGCACAAGATCTTCATGTTGCCAATGCGACAAGAACCTTAATGGGAGTAGAAACATTGATGGGAAACCTTTTAAAGGACATCTCTTAGTCAAGAAAGCTCTACATCGAACACTAGTAAGAAGTGCTGAAACCATATGTTTCTCACGGAAGGGTGAGGCTAGAATTTCCTCAATGAACTACACAATGAGAAAGTCCTGGGGGTTTCCACGAAGCGAAGTTTCCTTTATCCTTGCTGGATATTAACCCTCTAAGTCTCGTTTTGGATGGTAGAATTGTAAATAATTTGGTCATCCAGCAAATATGAGAGCAACTAGAAAGCTTTAGAAGTGTTTAACTATCCTACTTCAACGGAAGGAATATTCGAAGAAGAAATACAGGATGTCCCAAAAAATGTAAGCACTGTTTGAAAGGTGATAACCTTGCCCACATTAAAGGTACCGAAGAAATTAGAAGCTGTTATAAAATCCCAAGAAAATAGGAGTTTTCTGGCATATGGGCGGTACGGATTGCGCCATGCACTCGACTGAATTCTTGCATTTTCCATTCGATTGATTGTGTTTCACTTGAATACTTGTTGTAAAGGAACCGTATCAATTGCTTTTTTTTAGGTTAGGTTTGAAACTTAAGAACAAACTATGCCTTGTAAAAAATGCAGAGTATCTTTTAAAAAAGCAGGTACTTTTTGAAAGGTTCTAAAATTGCTGATAGCGAAGCTTTCAGCTTTAAAAAATGTTTAAAACTCATATGAAGGCACAGGGTAGCGAGATTTTTGTGGCATGCAAACGCTCAAGATTGCGCCATACCTCATCCGAACCCTTGCATTTCAGACTCGACTGATTGTGCATGGGTGACGTGAGTGGGTAGTGCTTTGGAGAAGTAGTCGCTGCAAACTTCCTTCTTCTAACTTCCAATAGCACTTCAGGATAAACCCCTTCTCCTAGAAGGAAAGCCTAGAACAGGGCATGACTCTTGTTATGGGCGTAGATATGTAGAGAGGGTTATTAGAGCGATAGCGAAAGCGATAAATTGTGCAGTCAATAAACTCACATGTCACGTATCTTTCACGTAATTGTCAAGTTCTAAACGTTACAAAAAGCACAGCGCAGGTTGTTGTGGCCAAGTAGTAACAAGACTGTAACACGCATTCAGCCCATACACAATCAATCGAGTCTAAAATGTAAGGTTTCAGACGAGTGCATGGCGCTATCTTAACCATTTTACCGGCACAGAATGTTCGCTATCCCGCGCTTTCATATAAATCTTGAACAGCTCCAAAAGGTTCATTAGCAGCAATCTTAGAACCTTTCAGATAGACCCTGCATTTTTTAGAACGCCCTACATTTTTCGCAAGACATAGTGTGTCTTTAAGTTTAAAATTTTGAAAAAAGAACAAATTAATCAACACAGCCCATTTAAGGAAAAATTACGACAAGTATTCAAGTAAAACACAATTAATCGAGTGCAAAATGCAAGAATTCAGACGAGTGCATGGCGCAATCCATACCGCTCGTATGTCATAATACTTCTATCTTCTTAAGCTTTCATATGAGCCTTTATATTTTCGCAGTATCCTTACTGTGACCAAGGCTATCACCTTTCAAACAGTGCTTACATTTTTTTTTGGACACACCGTATAATATTATTGACGAAGCGAGCATTTACACTATTTCCATCGGCACTCCAACATACAAGACCAGCTCGAAGAATGTGCTGCCGGGAAACATCTACCATTTTGAGCCGTGCCCGCCTAGCGCAGCGTGGAAGATGCCAGCATACCCAGTTCTGGTTCGGATTTCCCGCCGAGGCCAACCAAACCTCGATCCCTCAGGGGTCAGTTAACTGGTACCAGACTTGATAAGCTTCGATCGTTTCTTTACCTACACGAAACTTTGAAACTTCAAAGCTTTTATTTAAGAATAGATAATGCGTAGCCCTAGAATGACGGAAGACCTAGAGGATCTGGTTGGCGGATTGAAATGTAAGTAATCTTTATGAAAGAACCCTCATGAATGTGTCCGCTGATAAATCACCTAATGAGGTGATAGACCAAATAGAGTTCGTGTGTGGCGGTTGGAAAAGGTGCGGGTGTCGCTGACTCATCAAAAGTCTCTTGTTTTTGTTTCCTCCAAGGTCAGCCAAGCCTTTTTTCATTTCATCGTCCTAAGGCTTGTTCAGTTCGTGCGCATTTGTCTGCGAAGAATAAAACAATGGTTTGTTTAACGTACAAGGCAAATGTAGGCCAAATACGCATTCAAATTGCCTCCAGTAAGTCCAGTAGAAGTAAAATTCGTGGCGTATTCTACAAAGAAATTAGTCAACACGAACTTTTTTCTTTTATTTATTCCGCCCGTGGCAGTAGACAGTCGTGTAGTACCTCGCATTGAAGAGGAAAACGCAAGCAATAACTATCCAACACCAGGTAACCGGAGTAACAACAATAACAAGAGTACCTGGTACCGAGTCTGCGAACTTTCGTCGCACAACATAGCCACTTCTGTGACACTCAAGTCGCGGTATCTCCGTGGCTGCACAAGCTGTTTCGCCTTATAAAATTGGTCACTTCCTGCGCCTAGATTGGCAGTGTCGTTCGTCCTCGTCACCCTCGTTAGTTCCTTTTCGATCCTAGACACAGGACAGACCACCTATTTCCATCCTTACGAAGGATCCCGTAAAAGCAGGACTCGTGGGTAGTAGCTCAAATCCAGGCGAATAGCGAGAATACAGGAGGCATAATGAGGAAGTCAATATTTAATGGTCATTGCTCGTAATTGCACGAATAGCAGAATGCGATCAAGGGAATCAGACTCGGCGAGCCCGAGCGCGAAGGTGGGCGAGGATCTCGTTGTCGGTCTTGAACTGGGTGTCGAAGGGATCGTCGAACTTGCATCCGATGCGGTAGCTAACCGTCGAGTTAAGGCACTTGCCGCTGCGCCAGATGTATCGTTCTTCGGCGCGCTGAAGTGAGTTTTGAATGCAGCAGTATAGCTATTTCACTAGAGGCTTTTCAAGGTTTTTTAGCCAGAATCGACATACCTTCTCGATCTGGTACGTGACATAGTTGAAGCAGGCACGGTGACCCTGGTCGATGTACGAGATGAACACGGTGTGGGACTTGGGGCACACAAGGTCGCAGTACTCCCTCTCTACTCCTTCGTGGTCCTCCTAAAAACGTCGTTCTTTTAAGGAATGCTACAGCCAACGTGGAATTTTAGACTAGAACAAAATAGAGAAATATGATTACCTTCCAACATCCTAGGCCTTTTGGCACAGGTCGTCCTGACTCAAGCTCCTCCTCTTTCAGAGTTAGCTGGCATTCGGCTCTAAGGCAAAGCAAAATTTTAAATATCTAATACGTACGTGGTTTAAAAAAATCGCTAATTAATAGGAAACTCGGAAATCTTTAATAGCTGCGCATATAAATAACTGCCAAATTCCGTCATTTCCGACACAAAAAAATCTGCCAATGCTGCTCACCTGTCAGGGCCTCCACGAATCGTGTTCGTCGGAGTGGTGCACTTGAGCTCTCTGTATTCTTAAACGAAGCGATGTTAGACAAAACAGCGCTGAAAGCGGCGCGCTACAGCTGGAGGTGGCGAAGAACCGAAACTCGAAAGCTTACGGTGGAAGGCGATGGCCAGAGCCAATGAGGTGGCGATAAGGAGGAGACGGCGAATCATCGAAGATCAGATGGATGACACGGTTTGAGAGCGATGGTGCAACGGCTTTTAAGGCCTCCCTCCCGGATGGGCACAACCGGTCGCTCTTGCATAATCGAAGCTATACGGCTAGCCGAGACCCGTTTCTCGCCCACCAATTCATGCTTATTCGGATAACAAGCAGACCGCATACGTTCAAAGACCAGCCAAGTGATGTCAGAAGGGCGGCGACTCGACCAAACAACGCCCTTCTCAGAACAGCATATATAAGAGGTGATGTCCTATGCGCAACCAAGTCCAAATGATACCGCTACAGCAAATTCAATTCATAAAAAAACGATCAGCCAGTTTTTTATCGGGGATTTCCCTTACAGCTTCCGGAAATCAACAGCATACAAATTCTTGTGACATTAAGGAGCGTGAAATACACTCCCACTGACTCCAACGGCCCAACATACATATCTGTCACCAGTCACGTCTTCGATCCCATGATCATTTCTTCTGTGCCAGGCTGGCGTTTGAGAGCGGTTGATTGGATGGTGGCTAAGTAACGCATATGATGATTCTTTAAAGTTCTGGCGCCAGAAAGGACTAGAGCCCGACCTTGTTTATCGTGCAGGACGATGTGACTCTATACCACCGTCCTGTTTGATCGCAGCGAACATCCACAATATCCCGTCGCAGCGATCTATCAGCAATCCTCCGTGGTGTTTTTTACTTACTTGTACGCTACAAGGAAAGATCCTTCAAACAACCAAAGCACGTTAGGATGCTGCTACATCCTAACGTGGGACAAGGACAAATAGCAACGACCAGATACAGCGCAGTGAGAAGCCAGCCAGCTAGAGTAAAATATACAGAACCAAAGTAGATCCGCTCATCGCTTAGCTTGCAAGTTGTTTATAAAAATACCAGTTGGCTGTGGTACCCTAAACCTTCAAGTGTAGTAGGTCACTGTTGGTCACTTCGGAATACTGATATGCCACTTACACTCGTAGAAGCGACAAGGAAAAGGCAGAGTTACAAGTTACATTACATTAATATAGCAGCCAGTACGTAAAATCTTTAAGGTAATTTCAGATTTCAATGCTGTCTGACACTGATTGATGGTCATTTCCCCTGTATCACCTATTATCCCGTTGATCATCGAGTTACTCGAGTGGTCGCCAGCAACGTCTCCTTTCATCTCTGTCGTGAGCCAGAGTGCTCCAATGGATCCTCCTCGCTCGAGGGACACGAAGAGCGTCATATCGTTCGTTATGGACCTTCACGAATACGTCTAACCAGGGTAAAGCGTTGGTGGGCGCCCTGGTCTTCTCTTGAAATCCCACGGAATCCGGCCGGAGACGGCTCCTATCCAGTGGGTGTTTGCGAAACGCATTATGTACCCAGCCTTTTGGAGACTGCAGCACGTTCTCTATATGTTTTTGGTGGTTCATATATTTACTTGCATTATTTACTATATTTATTTACTAGTACTATATTAATCGTACAATGTCAAACGCACTATCGATCGACCCTAGCAAACCATCAGTCGACATAGTACACAATACTGTGGAAGGGCTGGCTAAGGAGTAGCTACAGAAAGGAGTGAAGGAGTACGGTGAAGGAGTATGAAGATTAGATGCTTCCTCTTTATTTCCAGCACATATTTTTCTGTATTTCCCTAATACCATCACTCATAATGTTACCATTCTCCAAACCGTGGGTCCACCAACATTCAACTGTAGACAGGTCCCTCTGCCGAACGTCACCCTGTTGCTTGGCGGCGAAGAACCGAGAGTTGAGAGGTGGAACTATGTTATCTTCTTCTCGCTCTGCTGAGCGTAAAAGTTGGCCAAAGGTCGCATGTTGTCACAACACTCCCACCAAACATGAGCACAATGAGGGTGTAGTCGTTGTTGTAAACTTCCTCCTCACGAGTGCTGCTTCCAGATCGAAGATGCTCCCTTGCACATTTTGTCTTTTCCAAGTTTTCAAGCACTGCCGAGAGAATCATTCTGATGCAGCAGGGCATTTTCCCCTTTTCCGAAGACTGTGGATGAGAACTAAGGAGCACACATCCCAATACAGATGACAGAGAACCTACACAAATCTGCTTACACTACACATATAGTGATGAACAAGATTCCAAGTGGGAAGCTACAGTAACGATACTAATTATGGCACTGCCTATAGACTGCTGACCAAGAAGATATGCGTACTGGAAAGGACGGGGAGAGAATTACATTAAAAGGCGATAGTTGCGCATTCTGGACAGAATCTGTTTAGACGAGGAGTACATAGGAGTGAAGTGCAGGGCTTAACGATGAGACGATGATTCGGATCCTTTGAACAAAGAAGAGACACAGTCATGGCGTAGTGCATGTTATGTGAGACATAAGATCCCATACTGGAAAGTAATTTACAAACACTGGAATGCCATTTATGTAATTAATCGTGAGTTGGAGCATTGCTGGTTCACGCCCGAACGAAGCGGTGTATTGTTCCTTACGAGGGAGCTGTCACATGCGCATTATACCTTTGTCCTTTTCGAATTTCGAATAAATTTGAATTTCGAATATTCGACTATTCGACTATTCGAAAAAAGTCCAATATTCGAATTATTCGATTATTCGAATATTCGAGAAAGTCCAATATTCGAATTATTCGATTATTCGAATATTCGAGAAAGTCCAATATTCGAATTATTCGTTTATTCGAATATTCGAAAGTGGCCAATATTCGAATATTCGTTTATTCGAATATTCGAATAGTCGAATATTCGAATATTCTTTATCAATCTCTTAACAAGTTAGTGGCACTCTTCTTCGAAAACCAGGGGAGTCTGACCTTATGATAAAAAACGATGTTTGAGTTTCGCGCGTCGCTCAAAGTGTGCCGAATTGTGTGTACGTAATCTGACAAGAGAAGTCAATGAACTTCCCGTGGAGATTTCCAAAATGACCTGTTGCTTGTTATAAGGGTGTGTCTAAGAAGCACCGTAGTGGTCTTCAAATGTCATGCGGGCATCTGGGTAGGTCAAAAATTACAAAAAACTGTAGCACTTCAGTGCTGGCTGATAAGGCGAGACTGACGCCTTGAATGGCCTTGAAATACTCAGAAACTAACATGCAGATGCTATAGAGCTTTAATTAGAGTTAGATGTTAGAAATCTGACAATTTATTAGGTTTCCCGAAGGGGACTGCAGGGTACATTCAAGTGAATCATTCACTGCAGGCGAAGCAGCGACAGGATGGGCGTGTAGATAGCGAGGAGAGGTCCAGGTTCGAATCTAGGAGAGGTGTTTACGGATTGCTGGGCGTTTTGGTAAATGTAGAACACATTCTCATTTTAATCTCATTTACGAACATGATCGAAATGTGTTGCTTCAGTCCATCTCTGGGATGTGCTGATCAGTTTTCGGGTTCCTATAGAGAACGTTTCTCTTGTAAATTTTACTAATTTTAGCATCTCTTATAAAATGCATCATTTTTGACCCACTCCGTAGTATTGTACTCCGTAGTATTCGTAGCATTACACCAAATACAGTACTAACAACTAAATTAATTAGTCACCTTTTTCACTGACGAGCCTCGGGGTGACTAATTATAAACATGTTTTGTATGAAGGCAGAGGCGAAACAAGAAATGTTTAGTGTTGTTGCTACCATTGTTTTAGTTATTACTTGTCTTAGTTGTTGCTTGTTTTCCACTTGTGTTTGTTATAGTACAGAGTGATTTAGAGTTCATGTATACCCCAGGTTATTTCTAATTCTACTTCGTTGTTTAGACATTGAATTTAAAACTGTTTGAGTATTAAAATTTACATATATGATTAACTTATTCTATTGGTCTTCTTGCAGCCTATTCTTCCTCGGCCACTCTCTCGCACTGACAGGGGTGGGGGGCTTTGCAAACGTAGGTACTTGTATTAATCTCCATGACTTCGTAAGTAGATAATAAAATTTCGTACAAATGTTGTCCTGAGGGTTGACTGAGGTTCTGATCACGAAGCTGGCAAACGCGTTCGGTGTTACCGTCGACCACAATAGGCGACGGTGAGTATGTGCGAGAAAAGGTGCAGAATAACCGGCCGCGTTGTACTATTGTGACTCCAAAAGTGGAGTGGAGGTCGACTTTTTTCGCCCAAACATCGCCTGTACTGTTATTTTGGACGCTGAGCACGAATATGGTATCCAATTTCGACAATTTGGCCGCTTACGATATTTCATAGTGTGTGTTCGTGAGTAAGGATGGGGTTGTCATGACCACTGATTTCGTCTTTTCCTTGCCTTAGGAAATTATTTAAGCTGCTGCCACGAATCTGTCATTTCTTTTTCTAAATTATCCATTTTTCGTGCACTACTTTCCATCTCAAAGTCGAAGACTGGAAAGCAAGTCTGATCACATATGTAGGTGAAGAAAGCGATTCTATGTACTCAAACTGATAAACTTGATCACTCATGAAAATGTGGAATCACGCGATCACGCGAAAACGTTTACTAGATTTGCGATCAGCACCTCAATTAGCCCTCTAGACGACGTTTGGGCGAAACCTGCTTTCGATCTCCCGAGTTGTGGGAGTACAAGTCCCTGAACCTTCGATTAACAGAGAGTGGTGGGGAGGCGATGAGCAGCAGGGGTGTGCGTTAAATTTTTCGGTAAATTTTTAACGACCATATTTTAACGAAAAATTTTCGCGTTAAAAAGGTAAATTCGGTAAATTCGTTAAATAAGCTTGTCCCATAGCTGCATTCAGTTTTAAACCACTGGGGTGCCTCTCAGACAATCCCCCACAGCGCTCAATAGGTCACTTATAAGATTCCCACGGGAGGTTCATTGACCTCCCTTGTGAGTTGACGCGAAGTAAGCGCTGCAAGCGCGGCCCTCCGCTGCGTTCCTGCTTCCTTGTAAACGGCCGCCGAGCGTGCTGTGGCCATTCTCGTGAATCGCAAGTGATTAGGGTTATGCCTGTGCACAGATATTTTTACCTCCAGTATACTACGGGAGAATCTTCGTTTTGTATTTCTACCCCAGTTACAACAAGGGAACGATTAGAGCCGAAGGGGCTGCGGTAGGGAGGTAGAACTTTCAGGGGCCTAGAAAGCTCCTGCTTTCTGCCAGTAAAGACGTTGAAGAAGAGAGGAAGAGCAATGGCTATGGAGTACAAGAGCCAGTCATACTCCGTTTCCTATGAAAGTGAGCCATCCCCATTTTCGCTCTAACACTGTCCAAGTCGTAGTGTCTTGTCAGATTAGATTCCAACGCGGGTCCGTTTCTCTTCAACGGAGCTAGAACACAAACTGAATGCCATTCATGAAACTCCAGTGCGCCCTTTCTGCACCAGATCGCCTTTGTGTCATTTCTCCGCCCATGATAATCATTCTTTTACCACCTGGAAGCTTCGCTATAACATAAGGAAAGATAGCAACCTATAGAGAAAGACCTATAACAATCTAGCTCTGTCTACCCAAGGTGTTTCTCTCTTCTCGGTGCACGAATTCTTAGGGAAGCAAAGCGTGCTTCATTGCCATTATACCGCTGTTGTTGTCCTTTGGTCTCGTAAAGGAAATGGATGGAGCAGCCATCCATTTCCTTCATAGTGGGTAATAAAAAATAATTAAATGTCCACCACTGAGTGACGACAGTAAATAATAGTGTTCATTTGATTATTCGAATATTCGACTATTCGAAATTCGATTATTCGAAATTCGACTTTTCGAAAATCGAATATTATTCGATCATTCGAAATTCGAAATTTTGAAAATCGAATATTATTCGATCATTCGAAATTCGAAATTTTGAAAATCGAATATTGTTCAAACATTCGAAATTCGAAATTTTGAAAATCGAATATTATTCGATCATTCGAAATTCGAAATTTTTAAAATCGAATATTATTCGATCATTCGAAATTCGAAATTTTTTCCCAAGGACAAAGGTATAATGCGCATGTCTGAACGGCAAAAATGAATACCACTACGCGAACCCCCACCCTTCACACAGTAGAAAAGTGAGTAATGTTTTTGCATCTTTCAACCCATGGAGTTAAAGACCCTCAAAGTTTACTATGAAATCGCATGCACACGCAGGTATGTCTGAACGGCGAAAATGAATACCACTCTGAGGGTCTCCACCTTTTAAATAGTAGAAAAGTAAGTTCCGTTTTTGCTAAGTCCTTGAACCCAAAGAAGCTAGAAACCCTCAAAGCTTACTACGGGATCGCGTTCACACGTGCTATACAACCGTATTCGGCGGAAATTTCAAAAAATTGATATCATCTTTGTGATGAACGCACAAGATAACCCCTTAGGCAAAGTTTGGGTAAGAAAAATTTCACTCCCTTCTCGACCTCCACCAAGGGGATTGAGGTTGTGAAAGTTCAGTAGTGCCAATCCAGATTTACCCATAACAATCCCATAGTCAAGAGATTGTACACTCCTATCACGGCAAATCATCGTGATCAGCTTTCTGAAAGATATCTCTGCACCACCATCAACAATAAGAAATCTGTATAATTAAAACTTTTTTAATTGGTCGGCTCACCAGACGAGCTCCAAAGACCATCGTCTAGTGCTATGCTATTTAGAATAACGATGACCTATTCTCAAGACTTGCTGCGACTGCAGTAACCACCTGCCCGTCATCATCAGTGAGTCTAGTTCTGCACCTTTAATGTGCACTAGGGTTCAGCTGGACATGTGCACCGATCGGCTGTCCTTCTTTGAACATGTAGGGCACATGCTAGGTGAGATTGAATGGCCACCCATGCTGACTTGTTGACTGGTGCCATCATATGCTCTCGTAACTTCTGTGTTCAGGCCTAGTTATGAAGGGTCATTCTTCATGTAGTCAAGGGTCCCATCAAAAATCTGCAGAAAATACAAGGTGTCGTATATAGGGAAGGCAGCTGATGAAAAGCTATCAGTGAACACGCACTTGGCAACCTAGTGAAATATATTCATAGAAAAAGTATGCAAAGTGATAGATACCGAACAATGAGAATACAAAAGTCCGACAAGGCGCGCACAAACGTATTAGGTGCGGCTGACAGTTCAGTTCAATACTGCACTTTCAGGTGCCCCTAACTCCTTGGGTTCAAGGACCTTGCAAAAATGAAACGTACCTTCCTACTATATCAAAAGCGGAGGTTCTTGTGGTGGTATTCATTTTAACCATTCAGGCATGCGCTTGAGACAGTTCCATGGTTAGTTCTGGCTTGACTAAAGACAGCTTTTATCTTGTTTGTTTTACCTCTTCTTGTGCATTGTAATGGGAATAATTGGGTTTTGCAAGTTACTTGAGCTACTGTTTCTGGAATATTGGAGTAACTTTTAATTTCTACCTTAATTCCTTGTAAGCAACGATTTCTATTAGGGTGTCTAGAAAGAATCTGCAAAAATACGACTTTTTTTCAAAATAGCACAATTTTTTTGCAACATTTTATTAATCAACCAAATAAATTCCATTAACATCAAATACTCTCCGCTAACGTTCCACATGGCTTCAAATTTCTCTGGCGTAGAAATCCGGCGACTTGGAGGCTAAAAAAGCTCGGAGGTCATTTTCGAGGTGGTCACGATCCTCATAACGCTTCCCTTCCAAATGATGCTGAAGTGATCGAAAAAGATGGTAGTCACTTGGGGCCATATCTGGGCTGTACGATGGATGCGGCATGACTTCCCATCCGAGTTCCAGAATTTTCTAAGAAGTCGTGTTCCAATGTGTGGGCGCGCGTTTCGTGCAGCAAGCGAATTTTGTCGAACCTGGACTGTTTCTTGCGCATCTCGTCGGCCAGTCTCTGCAGTTGGGTAGACCTCGGCAGTGACAGTCGTGCTGTCAGGCAGCAGCTCGAAATGATAGATCCCATAAACTCCCCACCAGACGCTCAGCATGACTTTCCTCGCATGAATTTCACCTTTTACGAAAGATTTCTGCACTTCATCGTGTTGGCACCACTCATATTTACAAGCGTTGTTGACGTAGAGGACCCATTTTACGTCTCCTGTAACGACGGTGTCCAGACAGTTGAAGATGCGACTTCGGGAGAGCAGCTGAGTGCATATGTCCAGACGTCTTCGCCGGTTGTCGTCGGTCAGTTCCTGTGGGAGCCACTGACCGAGCTTTTCAACCATTCCGAGAGATCGCAGTCCATTTCCACGGTGGATCAGGAACAGCCAAGAGCAGTAGCAAAATAACGCACACCTTCATATATATTTATATATATTAGGTTGTCCCATAAGTCCCCGCCGTTTTTTTCAACGATTCACTGCAGATTTCGCCGGCCGTCTCTTGCATAGCGCTATACAGCTTTCAAAAGAGAATGATTTGCTCTATCAGAATTTGTATTGCATTTCTTTTTACATCATGAATTTTGTTAATTTTTAGGTCGTTGAAGTGAAAAGTGAAAAAGTGAAAAAGTAGCCATGTGCGCACTTGTTCTCTCCGCCTAGGTTCGTAATTTTTTGCGCAGTTTTTTATAATACTTGGAAGACAATGTTCTGTAATACAAGAATATGGCTTGGTCTTATTTTCTCACTTGCCCTTTATTGATTTTTAGGCCATCAAATTGGGAATTCCGACTTTACCGTCCGAATTTTTTACCAAAACTCCGGTTCTGTGGTTGGACTTTTTTGCTTGGTGTTATATTTCGTTTGGAAGATGATGTCTTACTCAGTAAGAATTTGTGTCGCGTTTATTGGCTCACGCTGATTTCTGTCGAATATCAACAACTGAAGGGGGAGAAGGAGTTGTTGGTGAAGACGATTTTTCTCTTTTTGGCATTTTGTTGAAATTCAATAGAAATCAATAAACACAACACATATTCTTATAGAGCAAGACATTCTCTTTCGAATGACGTATAACACCAACCCAAAAAGTCCAACCACAGAGCAGGAGCTGTCGGCAAAAATAACCATCCTCCTTCAGACGTTCCAATTTGATGACCTAAAAATCAATAAAGGACAAATGAGCAAATAGCACTAACACACATTCTTGTAGTACAGAACATTGTCTTCCAAATGCTATAAAAAATTGCGCAAAAAATTACAAACCTAAGCGGAGAGAACAAGTGCGCAAATGGCTACTTTTCACTTTTTCACTTTTCACTTCAACGACCTAAAAATTGACAAAATTCATGATGAAAAAAGAAGTGCAATACATGCTCATGCTTTGCAACAGAGTCCCCAGATTCAAACTCGTAAAGGAGTACGTGTCTAATATGGGTAGACAGTTCGGCCATCGTACCGTGAAATAGGCAAGGTAGACAGAGCTGCATCTGTTATGCAGATACAGCAGGACAGTGTCTTTATATAGCACTTATGTCAAAATCTTTAGAGCGTTTTAGAAAAAATCTGGAATATTGCGAAGTTTTTCGCAGATACCTTCTGGACACCCTAATATAATGGAGATCGGAATTATATTGCACGTGAAATCTCTTACATTTTCGTAGATTCTAGTAATATAATATTGGTGAATAATAAGCCTATTTCGACAGAGGTAATCGGCGAACCTTATGAGCATATGTAATTCATGATGATTGCTCGGAGAATATTCTATTATTAATCGGAGAAATATTGCAGCATGGTGTTGGTACAGTACCGGCCGTGCCGCTTCGTCCAACCAGAACAAGCGCCGCGAAAGATGAAGAGCGGCGCAAAAGGGCGCCGGACAGTGCCGTTTTCCGCTCGCCACGCTTCACATCTGAGGCAAGTCGCGGCACCCTCAACTTCTGGAGTTAGGCTGATGGAAGGAGCCTATCTATGCGTTTGGGCGAGCATGGCCTACTGCTTCGAACTAACTGCCGGCATGGCGAGCGCTGTGAACAATGCATATAAGTCCGCCGGTGGTGTAAGGCGAACATCGCTGCCCGGAAAGCAGAAGATGCGGGTTCGAGTCCCGCCTGGCGCAAGAGTTTTGATCGTAACAAAACATCCTGTAACAACATGTAGCCTCTATATCAGCCGCTCCAGGCTTAAACAAATGTGTTCAAGCATTGTTACTAGTAAGGTCCTCAGCTTAACCGGTTCCATGCTGATATCAGCGGCCGGCCCATCCCCGTATCACGGGTGGGTGCTGACGGACCTCGAGGATATCGCGGATGTTACGTGCGGTCAAACAGCGCCGGTGGTGTAAGGCGAACATCGCTGCCCGGAAAGCAGAAGATGCGGGTTCGAGTCCCGCCTGGCGCAAGAGTTTTGATCGTAACAAAACATCCTGTAACAACATGTAGCCTCTATATCAGCCGCTCCAGGCTTAAACAAATGTGTTCAAGCATTGTTACTAGTAAGGTCCTCAGCTTAACCGGTTCCATGCTGATATCAGCGGCCGGCCCATCCCCGTATCACGGGTGGGTGCTGACGGACCTCGAGGATATCGCGGATGTTACGTGCGGTCAAACAGCGCCGGTGGTGTAAGGCGAACATCGCTGCCCGGAAAGCAGAAGATGCGGGTTCGAGTCCCGCCTGGCGCAAGAGTTTTGATCGTAACAAAACATCCTGTAACAACATGTAGCCTCTATATCAGCCGCTCCAGGCTTAAACAAATGTGTTCAAGCATTGTTACTAGTAAGGTCCTCAGCTTAACCGGTTCCATGCTGATATCAGCGGCCGGCCCATCCCCGTATCACGGGTGGGTGCTGACGGACCTCGAGGATATCGCGGATGTTACGTGCGGTCAAACAGCGCCGGTGGTGTAAGGCGAACATCGCTGCCCGGAAAGCAGAAGATGCGGGTTCGAGTCCCGCCTGGCGCAAGAGTTTTGATCGTAACAAAACATCCTGTAACAGCATATAAGTCCGGCAGAATCAATCGTGTCGGCGCGAGAGAGCGGAGCGAACATGGCAGGTTAGGCAATTTTTTCCGATTTCGGTCGACCACTGCGGTAGGATGAGGCGAGCTGACGGCATGTAAATCCGTGTGCAAGCAAAGCACTGAAAGCACTTTACATTGTCGTGCTCACAGCTCCTCAGCCTCCTAAACTGCCTTATCTCCGCCTGCCACTTTAGAGCGGCGGAAGGCAGTGGTGAGCTTTCTCCCGCCCTTACTCGCTCACATTTGAGTCTTCGAACTCGCGATGACACCGTTAAGTCAGTATCCTATATCTCAGTCTGCACTGAAATGAGTAGGTGGGTCCCAAGTGATTCCCAAAATTTTATGGTGTTTACCTTTAAATAGATGTTGAATGGGGATCGCATTTTTTTCACTTTTCATTCAGCGGAATTGCATTTTTCATCATTTGTCATAAACTTGCGTGAATTCATTTTCATTTTTGCAAAGGTCGTTTTACACGCTAAGCCCTTCTATATATGGATTCAGTATTACTATGTGTTATCAAGACGTCGTCGACGTATAGATTACGACTGAGCTCATCATAAATTTCCTTTCCAAACTCATGCTGTTGAGATATTCCGCAGTGGATGGAGATTCCGTGCAAAAGGTGATTCCGAAAGGTAATCGCCAGAAGCGCAGAATGCCGATGTTGTCTGGAATGGCTGGTTTTTCCTAATCCCTCAACCCCAAATTCTTGCAGGATCGCGTTTGCTTTCCTGAAGAAGTATGCATGTAAAAAGCCTTTTCAACATCGGAAATCATGTTTTGGAACTGTTTCGTAAACGAAGTAGAATTTCGCATTAGTCGAGTAACACATCTTCAAACTCATCCTTACAAAAGCACTAGAATTTATAGTTCAATACTCTTCCTATTTATGCGCTCCACGCATGTCGCTTATAAAGCGCTATTTTTCGGCTTTCTGACGAGGCTTGTAGAGGTGAAATCTCACCTCAAGCAGCGTATAAGCATAATTTTCCTTCATTCATACAACTAATGAGCAGTGTCTGACCCTGCTGCTTTCCGCGGCTTGCATTTGCATCCACATAAAACTGTCGCTAATAAAAAAATTTAAAAAGCAAAACTGACACAATTTTGTCTCAACAAATTTACACCGTCCTTTTCTTTATAGTATTTAAGAGACTGATGTCACAAGAAAGTAATCGAATCCATATTCTTATATCCTTCTTGTACCTACGTAATTGCAATATTTGGTAACAACTCTACATTTTGTATTTAAGGATTAATCTATTTACAGGCAACCAGACAGCGAGATTCTTCGTCCATTCTAGTTGGTCTTTTGTCGAGTTGAACGCTGAAAATTAGCTGCGAGTCCGTGTTGAGGAGCGTGTTGGCCAACACTAGAAGGGGTGAGGGAGAGAGCGGTTTTCTCGTCACAACAACCCGCTTCGGGACACGTTTCAATGTTCCGAATCGTCGACGTGTTCCCGCGGTCTGTCTGACAGCGTCAACCAAATCGGTTGTGCTCCCTTCATCGTCCACTTCACCCGCACTAATGATCCACAACAGTGAGACTTTTCTAGGCCTTCTCATCGCTCACTCCCCTTCATTCCTTTTTTCGATTTTCTTTTCCTTCTTTTCCTTAGGACACTTCCGATTTTTCTCTTAACCTTATCAGACTTTTACCGGTGCTCAAGGACAGCATTAGACTTTCCATTAAGGCGGCTCTATTCGATAGTGTTTTCACAGCTGCTATCGCTGTTTCTCCACTGGCAGGACTGGTAATTAATTGACGCTGTAAATTTGATACTGTCATTAGTTCACCACAAAAGCAATTCTCATCTTATGGTCAGCACCAGGGTTTCAAAACGAAATTGAACAAAAAAGATTGGCATTCGAATAGTTACAAAGATCTGCAGCTTTTCAAAATGTCAAACCAGGCAATCTTTCGGAATGAATTAGATAGAGAGCCATATTATTTGTAACCGACAGCCTCAGCATCAAGCAACCAATTTATGACACAAGTGTCCTCGCACATAGACTAAAGCTAGTTCTATTGATCAGCTGATAATCAACGATAATAGAACTTTTCTCTCCTATCAATTAATGGCAGCTTCTTGCAAGAGTTGCGCTTTTCAACTTTTTTCATATGAATGGATAAAATTGACTTTCAAAAATTTGAAGAGCTGAATCCATGAATTAGTTCAATTTTAGGTTTTTCAATTCGCAAAGTGGCGGGTAGTTCGCTATTATAAAGCTCAAATGATCAAGCGAACGAATACATCTCAATTTTCGTGAATTTTTCAATAACCGAGTAAGCAATCAAAGTAATCGATCGAAATTGTTAGAATAACTTTTCTAAAACGCTGTTAGGCCTAAACTCTATGCCTAACTCAAATGAACATCAGCTTTTAGGTTCCTGGGTCTTCCAAAGCAAATTTTATTTTTAGCAAATGTAATGCATGGAAATTTTTGAAGTTGAACAGCTTTCTTCGAAGAAATGCCGCATCGATCATCTTTCGCAGTGTATTCGTGCAGTGCTAAAGTCTCAAATTAGAGATAGAGACAGGAATACAAGATTCTGCATAGACTGATTCGGAAGCAGCTTACTTGTTCATTCTCCACATACCTTCACCCGCCTCCTTCTCAAGCTCGATAGCAGCCTTAATGTGCTTACAGGTTTCAAAGCTGACGCGAGGACGACGTCCTCCGAGCATAGCGTGAAACATGTGGCTCAAGACATAAGAACCGCTGTGCGCAGGAACAGCGAGGGACGTTGCATAATCCGTTGCAAGCGCACGGTACTTCACCCCCAAAACAGCGTGGAAAATACTGCACGACTTCTGAGGCTGGGCTGTGCGTTAAATTTTTTCGGTAAATGTTTAACGACTATTTTTTAACGAAAAGTTAGTGCCTTAAATTCATTAAATTCGGTAAAATCGTTAAATAGAATTTTCCTTAGCTGTAGTCAGTTGAGCTCTATTTTTGGTATGTAAAAAGCCAGATCTTTTTCCTTATTGATTTGTTCGACTACGTCTAAATACTTGACAGTTATATGACTACGTCTTCATATCCACAACAAATAACAACAGTCCATTTATCATCAACAAAATTGCTAAACGATAAAATTCGTTATAATTAATAAAATAATTTCAAATAATAAATAATAATATAATAAACGCATATAATTTCAAAGCCAAACAATAACAGCAAGACTTCTAAAATAACAAATTTCTTGCGACCTCTAGTTCGTTTAGCTTGTGGAAATCGTTCACCTTTTGGAAAGATCCTAAGTGTTCATTGCACGGCTGAAGCTTTTTTGATCGTTTTCATAGGTTATGGTAAAACTTTTTATAAAGTTAAGTAGACTTTGGAAGACCAATATTTTTCTATACTGCCATAATTGTTTCAAAAACTACAAAATATTTTAACGATCAATTCAGATCACGTAGTGATCACACCGAATTCTTTCGTGCAGTTCCTCTTTGGAAGATATTTACGAAGCCCATAGACCTTCCTGTTTCACAGAATGTTTCATTTAAGAGGGAATGACAGCAGAAAATCAAATAAACAGCCACGAGCTGTGACCAAATTTTAATCGCAGCGAGTTCTCCATTGAGTATTTTTGTCTTTGCTACCCAATTAAGGTAGATTTCAAGTGTTACGTCTTTTCTTCCCTGCTACCATGCTCTGCAGCACATTTGCTCGAGATTCGAATGTGTTTTCGGTTTCTAAATTTCTTCCCGTTTTTGTAGAGCACATTTTGAATGATGAACGGTATTATATAGCAGATTCGCATATTAGACGAAAAACTCCATAGACATAAGGTTTTTTTGCTAGAGCCAAAGCTGCGCCTTCAAAGATATACCTTCTTCGTAGAACTTTTAAAAATAAGCCTGTAATAGAATGCATGTAAAGTACCAGTATTTGTACTAACCCAATACAAATATAATAGCTAACGAAGGGTGGTCATCGGCTTCTTCTCTTTTTCGTTTTTTTTTTAGTTTCATGAACATACTTTTGATCACTATTTCACGTGTATACTGACTTGCTTCTCCCAAAGAAAACTGTTAGAGAGCCTTGGAAGAAGACGAAAACTTTAAGCAAAATCGTTGGCATGCATGGCATGCACGTGTCATACCAAATTTAACTCGTGACGATGGTACCACAGCTTCTACTGAGGAAGATAAGGCTAATCTATTGGCATCGGAATTTCAGAAGGCGTGTAACTCGCACAATGATGAATTGTCTTACTCTGCAGAGTGCAGTTCCACTCAGTTTCCTCCTATGCAGGCTCCTCTGTGGTTCCATAGGGAAGAAATTGCTGATATTCTAGAGAAGTGGCCTAATTCCTCATCTACCTCTCCAGATTTCATTCTAGTCGCTTTTATAAAGAAGATTGCAGTATATTTAGCTTTTCCTCTGGAACACATTTACAACTTGAGTTACATGAAAGGTGAGGTAACTTTGCGGTGGAAACATGCGCTAATCACACCGATTCTCAAGAAGCCGCCTATTCACGATGCCAGAAACTCTTGGCCCATAAGTATCACTTCTGTTTTTGCAAGAGTGTTCGAGAAAGTTGTTAAGAAACATATTATGGAGCATCTTTTGGACAATGGTGTCATTTCAGAGAACCAGTACGGTTTCGTGAAGGGGAGGTCTGTAGAATCCTCTGTACTTACTGCCTTAAATGACTGTTCTCAAGCAGTGGAGGATAAGTGTCGCACAGATGTGGTCTTCTTTGACTTTACGAAGGCCTTTGACAAAGTCCCGATATCCAAGTTACTCTTCAAAATGGAGATGGTAGGCATACACTTCAGAATTATAAGATGGGTCAAGGATTTCCTCTCGGGAAGAACCTACCAAGTACGTGTTAAAGATGAGTTCTCACCTTCACATCCTGCGTGCAGTGGTATGCCACAAGGCGGAGTCCTATCACCTCTGCTATTTGTTATATATAGGTATGAGTTACCTACTGCCATTTCGAGTTTTGGTGTGGTATGTAAGATGTACGCAGACGACATAAAGATTTACAAGTGTATCAAAGTGATGGATGATGTTAGTGATTTACAAGCAGCAATTGAGTATGTCGACCAATGGTCTAAACAGTGGGAGCTTCCATTATCAGCGAATAAAACCAAGTGCATGCTAATTGGTCCGAAGGGTGAGACATCGGTTCCATACAAACTACAAACCACAAGTCTCATGCCTGTAGGGGAAGTTCGAGACCTAGGTTTCTTGATTAATACTAACCTGGACTTCGGCAGTTACTACAGAACACTTGCTAGGAAAGCGAACTATACCATCTACAGTCTGTTCAGGCTTCTACGATCGAAGGATCCCCAAGTATATTTACGGGTTTATAAATCCTACGTTCGACCGATATTGGAGTTTGGAATAACTGTTTGGAATCCTTGCAAAAAGAAGGATATCGATTTCTTGGAAAGCGTTCAGAACAGTTTTACCCGAAAACTATATTTGAGATGTTATGATGTCCACTACCTGCAGCTGCCCAATGGCCTAGAAAGGGCAAAAGCACTTGGCCTTCCAACGCTGGGTAGTAGAAGAAGAAAGGCTGATCTCACCATGATGTTCAAAATTCTAACTAAGGGGCTCTCCATAAATCCACTTACGTTTTTCGGTGTACCGTTGGCTAGAACTATGAGAGGTAAACTACGGCTTAACGTCGCGGTTGAAAAGACATAGATTAGGACAAACTTCTTCACCTACAGGAACCTCAGCCAATTCAACACGTCACTAAGCGATGAAAAAATGTCGTTGGGGTTGTCTGTCCAGGCCTTCCGTAAACTTATTGAGAAGTGACCTGTTATTGTAATTCTTAGTCTTTTTTCTGGAACTTGTCCCTGATTGTACTGTTTTGGTTATAGTTAGCAGACATCACTTTGCAGTTATTCGTTCACTGTTTGCCCAGGCGTTACTGTGTAGCTATTTGTTTATGTTTATTTTCATTCGATTTCTTAGTTTTACACGTGTGATTCCACGTCTTTAAATAAATAAATCACCTGTCACCTGTCGTCCCGTTGATCATCGAATTGCTCGAGCGGGTGCCAGCAGCGTCTCCATCCGTCCCTGTCGCGTGCAAGAGTGGTCCAATGGATCCTCCTCGCTCGAGGGACACGAAGAGCGTCATATCGGTCGTTCAGGGCTTTAATGAAGAAGTCCGACCAACGCGTTGGTGGGCGTCCTGGCGTTCTTTTGACATCCCGCGGAATCCAGTCGGTGATGGCTCTCGTCCAGCGGGTGTCTACGAAGCGCATTACGTGGCCGGCCCACCTAATTTTGGACAACTTGGCCCACGCGACAGCGTCTCTGATCTTCGAACGTCGGCGAAGCTCGGAACTCCGGAGGCCTTCTCTCACTTGCGTGAGTCGTGTCACTCCGAGCATCGTCCTCTCGATTCTACGCTGCGCGACGCTGATCGCGTGTTCATCCTGCTCTCGTATAGCCCAGGTCACTGAGGCGTATGTTAGGGCAGGAAGAACAGTGGAGTCGAATAGGTGGAAACGGAGTCAGACGTTCTTTGTCTTCTTCGCCGACCTCTTCGACGCTTTTGAAAGCTCCCCAAGCCGCTCGTTTCCTCCTGCTCAGCTCTGGTGCTAGGTCGTTGGCCATGTTGACTTCGCGACCCAGATGCACGTAGCTAGAACATTCGGAGAGGTTCGTTCCGTTGAGCGAGAATGGGGCATCAGAAACCCATCCGTTCCTCATGAACATCGTCTTCGTAAGATTCAGCTGCAAAACGTTTCCACATACACGATCGAAGTCGGCCAGCATTCGCTCGGCCTGGCTGATGCTCGGTGTTATGAGCACGATGTCGTCAGCGAAGCGAAGATGATGTAGTTGCCGGCCGTCGACCTTCACTCCCATGTCTTCCCATTCTAGTTCGCGCATGACGTTTTCGAGAGTGGCGCTGAAGATCTTCGGGTATATGGTATCCCCTTGCCGAACCCCTCTCTTCACGTCGACGAGGTGAGATCTTGGTCGTGAATCCACTGTACAGCTCTCGAAGGACTCTGATGTACTGAGTAGGAACGCTCTGAGTGAGCAGGGCTTCGATGACCGCATCAGTTTCGACAGAGTCGAATGCCTTCTTCAGGTCGATGAACGTAAGGCACAGCGGCAGCTTGTACTCTCGCGACACTTCGATGAGCTTCGTAATGGTGTGTATGTGGTCGATCATGCTGAATCCTCTCCGAAATCCTGCTTGTTCGCATGGCTGTCCTTCGTCCAGCGTTCGGCCGATCCTATTCAGGATAACTCGAGTGAACAGCTTGTAGACTACGGACAGCAGGCAGATCGGGCGATAGTTGCCAATGTCATGCACGTCTCCCTTCTTGTACAGCAAGACGGTCCTGCTGGTCTTCCACTGAGATGGAACCTTGCACTCCGACAGGTAACGTGTGAAGAGCCGCGCCAGGGTGTTGATGAGCTCTGGCGGGAGGTTCTTCAGGTGTTCGGGTCTGATCCTGTCGGGACCGGGTGCTGTACGTTTCTTCACCGACGAGATGGCGTGTCGGATCTCAGAAGGGAGAACAGAGGGGACGACGTATCCATCCTGCGGAACATGGCATGGGGGCAGGACGTGGCTATCGAAGAGATCGGAGTAGAAGTCGTGGATGACCTTCTCCATGGTCCTTCTGGAAGAGGTGACGGTTCCGTCGGGACGTCGGAGAGCGGTCATCTTGGTCTTGAAGTTAGCGAAGTCTCGGCGGGCATTGCGTATGCTCAACCCTGTCTCTGCAGCTTCAGCCAACACTTCCGCCCTTCTCTCCTTAAGATCCTCCTTTATCGCCTCTCTGCATAGCTTCGCAAGCTCGGACGTCAGTTGGTAGTTGCCTGACGCTCGTGCTGCTTCACGCTGGCGTATCAGCTCGAGAGTTTCCGGAGACAAACGTCTCTTGGTGGTCTTCAAGCTCTCAGCTTCCTTAGCACTATCGTGGAGATGGTGCACGAAGCGGTCGTATTCCTCGTCGACGTTGTCCATGACGGCATCTTCCCAAAGGCCGGCAAGAGAGGTGTAGAGGTCCCAGTTGATGGTCGTTCTGGGACTCCTCTTCTTGAACTTCGCGGCCTTCGCTCCTTGACGCGAAAAGCGGAACCTCGCGCGAAGGAGGCGGTGGTCCGATCCCGTGTAGAACTTGGGGACAACGGAGACATCGGTCAGGCAATACTTGGGATTGAAGATGATGTGGTCGATCTCGTTGTGGAACTGGCCACCGGGAGATTCGCAGATCCATCGTAGGGAGAGAGGCTTCTGGAACTGCGAGTTTCCATGGATGGTCTTGGTCGACATGATAAACTCAGACAGCCTTTCACCTTGCTCGTTCCACTCCAAACCGTGGGTTCCGATGTGAAGTTCTTCCGGCGACCTTCGCGGTCCGATCTTGGCGTTGAAGTCGCCGACGTCGGACGTGGGCAATAAATAAATAAATAAATAAAATTCAGTAAAGCCGAAGCAATGCTAGTACCAGCAGCCACGCCCTATTAGTTAGGTGGGACTCAATGTTGCTTTATCGTAGTCCTTCAATCATCGCCTGATGCTGCATGAAAAACCCATCTAACTTCCGAAAAACTTGAGGGGAAGGAGGCTCTTTCTACGTTTCTCACACTCACACTTATTTGTTCGCACTGTTTGTGTTTTTTGACCAATTGGAATAAGACAAACCGATTACAACAGCTGGTTTAGCCGGACCCACGGCGGACTACACATAAACTTGCGCAGGACTAGGGGTGCACCACGCCACCATCCCCGAGCACCCACATCAACTGGGTAAGGTGCACAAGTTGGCGCAGTGGGTTCCCCATGACCTCACCGAACGCGACTGCCAGCGACGTGCCGAGGTGGCCACTCAACTGCTATCGTACAAGCGCACAGATGTTGCCTGAAGTCCATCATCACATGAGATAAAGAAGTGGTGCTTGTACGTGAACATCAAGAGGAACAGACACTGTGTTCACAAGGGTTAGCAGCCTGAACCACAGCCAAAGGATGGTACTCACCCCTCGAAGCTCATGCCTTCTGTTTGGTGGGATTACAAAGGTGTCATCAACTACGAGCTGCAGGCCCGTATCGAAACTCTGACAGCGGACTTGTACTGTCAGCAGCTGGATGGACTGGCCGCCGAGATCGCAGAAAAGCGTCCGAATCATGGCACAATCTGACTCTTGCACGACAATGCTCGACCACACAGGCTCGCTAGAAGCTTCTCGAACTTGAATGGGCTATCGAAAATTCTAGCATAACACAAGAGCTCACAAGAATTAATGCCGATGGTGTTAAAGTATATTCCGCTGATTTTACCGATATGTTCACAAGCATACCTCACAATGTTATAATGGAGAAAATGAAAAACCTTGTTATACTCTGCTTCAAGAATTCCGGTAAAAATTTTCTAGCATGCAACGGTTTCAAAACTTTTTACACAGACGTTTTAACTCAGAATGATAAATATAGATATTACAACGCAACAGATCTGTTATACTTTATAGACTATTTACTGAAAAATAGTTATTGTGTTTTTGCTAGTATAATTTTTAAACAAAATAAAGGTGTTCCTCAAGGTGGTAACTTTAGCCCTTTGCTCGCAGATGTAACAATGTCTATGTTTGAATTTGAGTATTCTAAAAACGCAATATTAAGTAGAGGTCAGTTATTTAAGCCGTTTAGATATATGGACGACATACTTATTGTTCACAACTATACAGAAGCTCACGTTGATAACATACTTACGTTGGTTTACAAAAACACACTGGAAATAAAAAAGACACACGACAGTGAACACAAATGCAACTATTTAGACACAAGTCTAGAAGTCGTAAATAATAAAATTGAAAGCAACTTATATAACAAAACAGATTCTTTCAACTTTAAAGTAAATAGGTTTCCACACGCAGACTCACAGATTTCAGTCAGAATTAAAAGCAATGTCATTTACACGGAAACACTTAGAATAGCTAATATCTGCTCAACATTCCAATATTTTTGTAATAAAGTACGAGAACTTCACAGAATACTTACCCATAATGGATTTAACACAGAATTCATTGCTACAAACATAAGAAAATGCTTAAACAAAAACAGACAAATATTATATAAATATGGCATGCTGGACAACTATAATAAAGCTATAAACTTAGTGGGAACCCTCGTATAGTTGGAAGTTTTTGCTTAGATTTACTTTGCTAATATGTATGCCCATATATAAGAGTAGATCTTAATGATCTGCCAGTGAAAGGAATGTGTAAGCAATGACATTAGTTGACATAAATGTGAAATGATGGATAATGCTGATCTAATTAAATTAAAACATAGTGTACCAATGTACCAAGAATTGAAGAATGAAATGAATACCGTAATGATAACACATATCATAATACATATCCATACAGATACCGTATAACAGATCACGGTATGGTTACTTTATATAGGAAAACCTCCATAGCCGGTTGGCACAAAGAAGAATAATACGTAAGTTAAGTAATTTTAGTAATTTCTAATATTGACAACAAATAAAGGATAAAGGACGGCGTTACTCAATCCCTTCTGAGATGCGCCAGCACATTCTACTTCTACGCGATGTCGTGAAGGCGAAGTGAATGCGTGTTTGACAATGCAGTGACTTGCTGTGGCCAGCCGATCAACAAGTCAACGTATCCTTCCCAGACAAGTCTGGTACCAATTCGCCGACCCCAGAAGGATGGAAGGCTTGGTTGGCCTTGGCAGGAAATCGACAACAAATATTTTTTAAAAATGCGTATTTGAGAGTAAATGCTATTTAAAAATAAAATAAAAACAAATAACAATAGCTAAAACAGAAAATGGATAATAACAAAACAATGTAGAATAAAGTAAAATAAAATAAAATATAATAAATAATAATAAATAATAATTAAAATTTAAAAATAAAATCTAAAAACATAAAATATAATAATAAAATTATAACACCTCCTTCTTCACTGATGAGCCACCGAGGAGGTGTTATAATAAAAACGGTCTGTCTGAAGGGAGGTGGCGAAACAAACCATTTAGGTTTGATATTATTTCTCCATAAATCTAAAGTATATTTGAATGCGAAGAGCTGCCTCACCCACCGTACAGCCAGATATTGCACCAACAGACTGCCACCTTTCCCATCTCTCCCCAATGCCATGCAAGGAAAAACGTTCGATGACGAAGACGACATGGAACGCTGAGTGGCTGGCTTTTCCGAATCAAAGCCAGAAAAGTTCTAAGCTGACGAGATAAGGAGTCTCTCTGAAAGATGGAGAAGAGTAATAGAACATGATGGCATTTACTTCGTTTCTTGACATGTCTCGCTTTTTTCTATAACTAAAAAAATGTGGTGTCTTAAAAATGGCGATAACTTCTGCAACAACCTAATAATATCTTTCCGTTAGGATGGATTAAGGATAAGTGTCATCGTACTCACATTGGAAAGGCATGTGATAAGTTAGTGTTTCAGTTCTTCCAAACACATCTGGTACCAGTTCACCGACCCGGCTGGGATGGAGGGCTTGGTTGGTCTGCAGGTGATCCGGACCAAGAATTTCAACTCGAGGAGCATGCGACAGCCTACGTCTCCTCCGACTGCGTTACCACGCGCCTTCGTCATTAAGAAAAAGTATAAGAGGCCAGCCCAATTGGGAAGTTAACCACATTTCCCACACTGCGAGAATATCTTTCCTACGAAAGATCTCCTTAGCCTTGACGCGTTTTCCTTCTTAACCTGACGTGACAAGATTTCCTTAACTTTGCCTCCTGAGAGCCCACGATTTCGAAAACATTGTACGGCCGCCAACTAAGTGGACGAAAGCACTCCTTGCTCCATTGTGAAAGTTCCGAAGAAAATGAGAATTCAATTCAGTCTTGAATCTACTGACATTTGTGTCGTGTCATGCCTACCCTCTCAGGACACTCACAAGTGCTTCTCGTTCGCCTGGATAACAGGGTGATCACACTCGGAATGCTCCCAGTGTGAGTGGCGAATTTGTGAATCGAGAAGCACGCTTCGGGGCCGAAATGCCATGCGGCCGTCGTCGGCAATTTACTCCGTGACGGCTCGGGTTACCACGTTCATAAGGGGAGCGGGGGAGACGGGCAGGCAGCAGCACGGCTGCGAAAGCGACGACGACGCACTTCTCTCCAAACTCACCGATTCGTCACTCGGCCCTTTCACCTGTGTGCTCTGCCCCCAACCCGCGTCTTTTTCCGGGGATTCTCTGAAAGTTGATTCTTTTCTCCATGTCAATTCTTCGAAGTAACATTTGAAAGTCCTCACCCGGATCCAAGGCATTCGAGCAACCTTAATCCTTCATTGCCGCCTTGCTTAAATGCATCCCTGCAGCAGTCTCGCCTAATTTTCCAACTTAGCAGTTATTCGAGTCGAACCTTTCGCAAGGGCAATTAGGAAATCTTGCTGTTCTTTCGCTTTCTGCGCGTGGTGTTTAGTTGCGTTCATGCTATGATACAATTCCAATGATCAGCATCACCTCAAGAGAATCCGAAGACCCTTACACTTCACCGAACGGTCAAGCTGGCAGGTGTTGCCGGTGTCGATAATTGTCGATACTTTCACGACGGATTAAAAAAGCATGGCGCAACTCAGAAAAGACCTCATCCTTAGCCGTTCATGAGTAACAACGTCGGCCTTTTGAGCTAGTGCTTATTGTTATGCCATCGATAGAGTATGTAGGACCCTCCAGTGGATGAAGTGAAACTAGCGATTTGTGTCAAAAGGCAGCCTTGCTTTCTTTTCTCTGTTATTATAATACTTTGAATGTATGCCGGCTCACTTGACTTTTGTGGGATATAGGGCTATTAGGTAGAACATAATGGAAAACGTTCAATTAAGGGCACCATGCCAGTGTGGGATACTATTAGGTTGATCGAAAAGACCGCAGCAAACAAGAGTGCAACACATTACAAACCAGTTGACAAAATCCTCCTCCAATTTTCGTTTCTTCACAACCTTTCGATCAGTCAGAACCACGGAGGCTGTGAAGGAAAAATCTGAGAGAACTCCTCCCCCAGTTGGTGTTGGTCTTCGGACTTTCTATCTCGGAGGTGCTGCTTTAGCACTACAAATACGTGGTGGTCGGAACGAACCGTGTTTAGAGAATAGCTAGGCGCGGTAGAGCTTCTCTCCTCAACTTTCTCGTGGCTCACGTCTGCGACTGGAGGAGCGCGCAGTTGAGCAATTGATGGACATGTTTCCTTTATGGACGTTTTTGAGTAGACTAACGCCGTTACTTTGTACCTGTCATCCAGCAAGCAGTTAGCGAATGGTTGAACTGTTCTTTGCTTTGACTGCTTCCACAGCTAAGGGCAATCAAGCCACCGACGACGATCTTCGAAAGAGATATCTCCAGCCTCAAAGCTCTGATACCAACGAGCCACTATGAAGTCGAACAGTCTCCTTGAATGCAACCCCAGGATGGAGGCGGCAGTTCTCGTGAAATGACCTTGCAGGAGTTCATAGTGTACGACAGGTCGTTGAGTGCTGCTTAATGAAGACATCGTTACTCCACCAGTGATCGGCGAGTCTGAGCACTTCAGGAAATGCGGAGCGCTGCGCTCCCTTAGCCCTTCGTCGGTGTTCCGTCAGCTTCCATTCTTTCGGCCGTGTGAACATTATTTGAAGCGCAGCTTCTATGATTACGTCTCTTATTGTTAGATTAAATCGAACAACAGGCACATGTCAACGGGCCGATTCTTCTCACGCAGTCTAAACAACTATATCCCATACCTATTCATTAAATGTGGACGGGAGAAAATTTTAAGTGATAGAAAGGAGTAAAACGTTCGGAGGAGAGCCGGCTACCGCGCGTGCAACAAATCGAGGTCCTTGGTTCGGATCCCGTGCAGGTCAATCAAGCATTCATCACTCCGTGGTTAGCTATTGACATCATACCTTTGGGAAAAATAAAACCCTGCCCCATCCATTGATTGGCTTCTGCAAGCTATTGTATAGGGTGTATAGGATAAATGCGCACTAAACTCTCCCTCTCAATATCTCTTAAAAGTTCAATGGGCAGCGCATTCCATAAAGTGGATGAGTAGCGCGGACGTTTGACGACGTTTCGCTTTATATTGGGATGAAGCGCGCTGCTCTCCTACACACAGTGAAGCACATTCAAATCATGGTAGTTTTTTTAGCGGTCACAGAGGTCGAACGCCCTTAGTATCCTAAGATTATTTCCTACCAGGCAGCTGATAACCCTGGCTGTCTCTCATAACTTCCACGAGTCTACGGAAGCTCGATATAGTACCGGAGCGGGGTTTGTGAACTTGTACCGAACCAAGACCAATTTCAGTTACTTGCGCTTCACCGATTCGCCTTTTCATTCAACCCTTCAATCCTGTACCAGGTATCTCGTGGATGAGACAAAAGCCAGCATGTGAAATCAAAACGCGCGCTACGTGAGTGAAGAGCAAAAGGATGATTTGAGTGTGCGTGTCATTGGTCATCTCACCAACGATTAGATTCTTGCAGTGTTTCCTGCCACATCGAGAAGCAACAAAGGAGCTTTTACGGACGAGTTCAAACGTCAGTGCAAATTTATTTTCATGCTCCCACTATTTTTAAAACAGGTGGGTAGCACTGCCACAGGAGGCGCAGGTCGCCCCTCCGAATAGGAGTCCATGCTTTCGGTTCCTCCTGGGCTAACAAAGCTCTCCATCCGAGTAGGATTGGTGACATGGCATTAGATTTTTCTGGAAGGGTTTTCATCCTATATTTTCTGAATGTTATTTCCAAAGGGCGCGTGGAGCGCAGTCGGAGGAGGCGCCGCCTGTCGCCTACGTCCCATACCAGGTTCCTGGTTCGGATTTCCCGCCCGGGCCAACCAAGCCTTCCATCCCTCCGGAGTTGGTGAGTTGGTATCAGACTTGTTTGGGAAGGGTAATGTGCTGACTTGTTCATCGGCTGGCCACCGCAAGTCATTGTATGGCCAAATACGCATTCAACTCGCCTCCACGACATCCCGTAGAAGTAGAATGCGCTGGCGCATCCCAAAAGGGGGTTGATTAACGCCGTCCTTTGTCCTTTGTCCTTGATTTCCAATCCCATCTTTATACTTCCAAGCAGTCTATGAGCTGAACAGTCGTTTTTTCGAAGTTTTGGGATCTATTAATGTTTGGGAGGATGTGATTTCCGGCAGCGACGTACACATAGTAAATTTGAGTTTTGAATTCATTACGAATAAATCCACGGATCTCCCTCGATAGAGAGCCTTCGGGCTCTCTTGTTAAGAGGGATCTCGGGCCGCTTGTCGCAGGGCCACGTGGCGCGTCCCCGGGTGGTGGATAGGGGAATTAAACGCGAACCAAATGCGACCGTGTACTGCCCAGAGACGCAGGTGGGATGCAGGGGATGGACTCCTTGCTCCTGCTGTGTCGGGTCGATGCGTTCCTTGTGCGTGGGAGCGGCATGTTCGTGCACTGTGTGCGTGGATGTGTCCGTGACTGTGCGGATTGTAACTGTGTCGGCTCGGCCAAAAGCTTGCACTCGGTAGACTGGGAGTACATGTAAGGCGATTTGAGGCCGTCTTAAGTCTCGCCCGTCCCTTCGGGCAGTCTGGCTGGCTGCCCGGAGTACCCCGCCCGCACGACAGAACCTGACTAGCTACCCGTGTTGTATTCCAGTCAAACACAGCAGCACTAAAGGGCCTCATTCCCCTGACCTCGAAAGAGCCCCCATTTCTGCAGCGATGGGAAGGACGAGTACGGAGAGGCTGCTAAAATCTCAGGGCCTAACCAGGCTGCGCAAACTGAGAAGGACTAGGATGACCATCTGTACTTACAACGCCCGCACGCTTGCGTCGGAAGCATCCGTCGAGGACCTGATGATGCAAGCCAGGAAGATCAAGTACGACGTCATCGGACTGACCGAGACGAGAAGACACCACCCCCTACACGCCGCCTACGACTCCGGAGAAGAACTGTTCCTCGGAACAGCAGGGGAGTAGGCGGCGTTGGTGTCCTCGTCAACACGCACTTGGCCATGAACATCGATTCGTACGAGTCTCTGACAAGCCGAATCGGACGTCTGCGACTGAAGCGATGTGGCTCCGTGCCAGCCTTGACTGTGTTCGTCGCGTATGCCCCAACATCCGACTACGACGACGAAGACGTCGAGGCCTTCTACGTGGAGCTGGAGAAGTTCTATAAGGAAGATCCACCTTCTACAAGGTGATCGTCGGCGACTTCAACGCCATGATCGGGCCACGAAGGTCGCCGGAAGAACTTCACATCGGAACCCACGGTTTGGAGTGGAACGAGCAAGGTGAAAGGCTGTCTGAGTTTATCATGTCGACCAAGACCATCCATGGAAACTCGCAGTTCCAGAAGCCTCCCTCCCTACGATGGACCTGGGAATCCCCCGGTGGCCAGTTCCACAACGAGATCGACCACATCATCTTCAATCGCAAGTATTGCCCGACAGATGTCTCCGTTGTCCCCAAGTTCTACACGGGATCGGACCACCGCCTCCTTCGCGCGAGGTTCCGCTTTTCGCGTCAAGGAGAGAAGGCCGCGAAGTTCAAGAAGAGGAGTCCCAGAACGACCATCAACTGGGATCTCTACACCTCTCTTGTCGGCCTTTGGGAAGATGCCGTCATGGACAACGTCGACGAGGAATACGATCGCTTCGTGCACCATCTCCACGATAGTGCTAAGGGAGCCGAGAGCTTGAAGACCACCAAGAGACGCCTGTCTCCGGAAACTCTCGAGCTGATACTCCAGCGTGGAGCAGCACGAGCGTCAGGCAACTATCAACTGACGTCCGAGCTTGCAAAGCTATGCAGAGCGGCGATAAAGGAAGATCTGAAGGAGAGAACGGCGGAAGTGTTGGCTGAAGCAGCAGAGGCAGGGCTGAGCATCCGCAATGCCCGCCGGAACTTCGCCAACTTCAAGACCAAGATGACCGCTCTCCGACGTCCTGACGGAACCGTCACCTCTTCCAGAAGGACCATGGAGAAAGTCATCCACGACTTCTACTCCGATCTCTTCGATAGCCACGTCCACCTGCCCCTACGCCATCTTCCGCAGGATGGATACGTCATCCCCTCTGTTCTCCCTTCCGAGATCCGACACGCCATCTCGTCGGTGAAGAAACGTACAGCACCCGGTCCTGACAGGATCAGAGCTGAACACCTGAAGAACCTCCCGCCAGCGCTTATCAACACCTTGGCGCGGCTCTTCACACGCTACCTGTCCGAATGCAAGGTTCCATCTCAGTGGAAGACCAGCAAGACCGTCTTGCTGTACAAGAAGGGAGACGTGCACGACATTGGCAACTATCGCCTGATCTGCCTGTTGACCGTAGTCTACAAGCTGTTCACTCGAGTCATCCTGAATAGGATTAGTAGAACGCTGGACGAAGGACAGCTATGCGAACAAGCAGGATTTCGGAGACGATTCAGCACGATCGACCACATACACACCATTACGAAGCTCATCGAAGTGTCGCGAGAGTACAAGCTGCCGCTGTGCCTTACGTTCATTGACCTGAAGAAGGCATTCGACTCCGTCGAGACTGAAGCGATCATGGAAGCCCTGCTCACCCAGGGCGTTCCTACTCAGTACATCAAAGTCCTTCGAGAGCTGTACAGTGGATTCACGACCAAGATCTCACCATTCTACAACGACGTCGTCATTGACGTGAAGAGAGGGGTTCGACAAGGGGATACCATATCCCCGAAGCTCTTCAGCGCCACCCTCGAAAACGTCATGCGCGAACTAGAATGGGATGACATGGGAGTGAAGGTCGACGGCCGGCAACTGCACCATCTTCGCTTCGCTGACGACATCGTTCTCATAACACCGAGCATCAGTCAGGCGGAGCGAATGCTGGCCGACTTCGATCGTGTATGTGGAAGCGTTGGATTGCAGCTGAATCTTACGAAGACGATGTTCATGAAGAACGGATGGGTTTCTGATGCCCCATTCTCGCTCAACGGAACGAACATCTCCGAATGCTCCAGCTATGTGTATCTGGGTCGCGAAGTCAACATGGCCAACGACCTAGCACCAGAGCTGAGCAGGAGGAAACGAGCGGCTTGGGGAGCTTTCAAGAGCGTCGAAGAAGTCGTGAAGAAAACGAAGAACGTCCGACTCCGTGCCCACCTATTCGACTCCACTGTTCTTCCTGCCCTAACATACGCCTCAGAGACCTGGGCTATACGAAAGCAGGATGAACACGCGATCAGCGTCGCGCAGCGTGGAATCGAGAGGACGATGCTCGGAGTGACACGACTCACGCAAGTGAGAGAAGGCCTCCGGAATTCCGAGCTTCGCCGACGTTCGAAGATCAGAGACGCTGTCGCATGGGCCAAGTCGTCGAAAATTAGGTGGGCCGGCCACGTAATGCGATTCGCAGACACCCGCTGGACGAGAGCCGTCACAGACTGGATTCCGCGGGATGTCAAAAGAACACCAGGACGCCCACCAACGCGTTGGTCGGACTTCTTCGTGAAAGCCCTGAACGACCGATATGACGCTCTTCGTGTCCCTCGAGCGAGGAGGATCCATTGGACCACTCTGGCACGCGACAGGAACGAATGGAGACGCTGCTGGCGCCCGCTCGAGCAAGTCGATGATCAACGGGACGACAGGTGATACAGGTGATGCGAATAAATGCAAGCCGTGAGTGCGTGCAGCATTCATTTGTATTTAGTAACTTTACGCTCCCCCACATTGAATCAGCAGTAGTTAGCCACGACTGCGCCCTACCCTTTTTTCTCCTTTATTTTTGCTCCCCTTTTCCCTCTTACTCATTTGTACCTCACTTTTTGCCCTTTGTGTCTCTCTTGTGAAGCCAGTTAGCACCACTGTTCTTTACCCATTTGTTTTCGCAAAAATAAAAAATTAAAAGAAATATATTCTGACTCCTTCATGATAGTTGGTGAAGAGGAAGTCACGGAATCCCATTTTAACACCGCTACACTTTCACACCGTTTACTTCACAGAGGCATAAATCTCGTTTAATTAATTTGTCGGTGAAGAGCTCAGTATCGTACAACTCTGTCGCTTCGGAGTAAGTGAAGCGATAGCGATTTTGCCTTTACTGGGAAACTAAGGCAGCTTCAGTACTGTTATGCCCGTGTCGTAGTTCAAAACGCACATTACTACTACACTTTGAAAGGAACCAATATTATGTGATATAGGCTACTAAAATGCAGGCCTGAGATGATATTGGTACTTCAGAAATAGGCTTTCAAGCCAAATTTGTAACAAGTGAATTGTTATATGTGGCAAGAACAAATCTACCTATAAAAACGCTTTCTTTTTAAATTTAGATAATTACCATTAGAGATAAAGGATAAAGGAATGAAGAACAGCATTAGTCAATACTCTTGAGGGATGCGCCAGGCACTTTTCACTGACGGAACATCATTAAGACAATCTGAATGCATATTTGGCTTATACAATGACCCTCGGTGGATCTGCTCCACAAGTCAGTACTTTAATCTCCACAGACTAGTCTGGCTCCAATTCACTGATCTGGGGGAGATGGAAGGCCTAGTTGACATAGGCGGGAAATTCGAACCATTCGGACCTTGAATTTGAGTGAACACGACAGCAGGCGCCTCGTCTCACCGCGATATCACGCGCTCCGGCTCAGAAATGAGACAAATTTGCTGTGTTGGTTTTTTCCCACAGGGCATAGCACGCGAAACATGGAGGTGATATGGGGTCAGGTCTGCTGAAGGACATTCGAAAACAAACTTTTACGCTTACGCAGTTGAGCCGGTGGACACTGCGTCACTCAATATTGTGAGCTTCATCAGGTGACTAGCAACAGCGATGTGCGAGAAGTCTGTGCAGGTAGACTGCAATCTACGCCAGCAGTTGTCCTCATTTACTTTTGTGTTTTTAAATAGCTGTGTCTAGCTGACGTGGATCTGCAGGCTCCTCTTTTGTCTTACACCATTTTCCATCCTCCACAAAGCGTTTGAATATAAATGAAAATTGATTTTAAAAGCAACAATCTCAGTCACTTCTCTTCTTACAATTGCGCTGTTTGTGCTACACGAGGTCTTTAGGTGGATCTTTACTTGCCAGAATCCGACTCTCCGACTTCTCGTCGTCTTCAGAGGCCTGAACGTGGTGCATCAGTTTTATTTGCGCTCTGTTCGACCAAGCGCTTAACACACTAGCATATCGTACTTACACTACGATCACAAAGGAGGAACAAATGGAAGAAGCGAACTCACCAATCGGATGCACCACAAGGGATGATGTTCGCTCGCGTCTGTTAGTCAGTATGTACAAAAGGGGCGTACATACTACACACCACTTTAGCAGATCGGTCCTTCTACAGTCGATAATGAGACACGAACGGCAGAAAGTCACTCGTAACAGACAGACACTCATTTCAATTGTTCATCACTGGATTTCCTGCGAAACTCCAGAATGCCTCTAACGCATTCCTTGCCGAAATGGTACATTTCACCTCAAAGTCGTCTCCGTTATGCGCATCAATCCTATGCTTTCCAAGTGGGCTGGTTAGCGACACACGTTGTTTACTTGATAGATTTCCCCTCACGCCCACTCCTAGCACCCTTCGGCTTCTTCTCTCTGTACTTGGCATTGTATCCCAAACATTTGATCTAATAAATTAGTATTCGTCTAAACTGCCACTTCGACAAAGAACGCTGTTTTTCCAAATACACCGCTGATCGAAGAGCTCATTTTGCACCAAATGCCGCCTGACCTGGCGACTCGAAACCCTATAGCCCTTCGAAATGCCTACATCTCGTAAAGGCTATCGATGTTCATTGGAGCAGGTACATACACCAGCTGCCGTTCGGAACACGTTGCTGACAATAGCTCGTTTTGCATCAGTGGGCTATGCTGACCTTCTTTTTCGTAATTCAGGTTGTTCTTAGAGCTTGGTTTACGATATTCGGAGCAGGTCTAGTCAACGTAGTGAACTGATATTGCTCGTTTAATTACCTGAAACACTCATCCATTTCTCTAGCAGTCATCTACATACATCTGTACATATGTATCTGCAGTACACTGGCGTTCAGCGGTCACGCATCGCTTGTTCAATTCTACTCATAAAGCAGACAGCAAATAGAGGCGCTAGGAGCTGAAATTGTGTAAATATTGCATTAGCGTGGGCGCGTGTAGCACAGCTGGAAGAGGTGCCGGCTGTCGCGTGCACCCGGTTCCAGGTCCCTGGTTCGAATTTCCTGCCCAGGCCAAGCAAGTCATAGTATACCAAATACACAATCAAATCGCCTCTGCGATATTCTGTAAATGTAGGACAAGTGGGGCATCCTAAAAAGGGATCGAGCAACGCCGTTCTCTATCTTTTATTCTTATGTATATTTCAGAAAAAGATGGTGAAGTAAATCACGGCAGGTCATATATGTTAGGTTTTATTTTAAAACGGGACATCAAGCAAAACATCTATCTACAACGAGACTGGGATCAAAACGTGGTATGTATGTCATCAAGCCTTCATTCGTGATCAGAATGAAGTCTTTTCTGGCTTGATCATAGATTTTCAGATGCTTCTTTTGCAGTTCTCATTCTCAGGGTTTTAGATTGGCGATTATCCTGAGGCGCATTTCAGCCGATCATTTGAATCCCGCCCCCTCGAAATCTTTCACTGCTACCCACCCGCCGCCCTGATGAGATTTTCAGGATCTCTCGGAACGCGATGGCCTTAAAGATTTATCGCGTTTTTTCACCGATACGTTTCCCCGCGGAGAGAACCATATCTCCTAGCAAGCACTCTGTTGTGGCGGATGTTGTCTAGCACGAAATGATGAAGCTAAAAAAGCATGGAGCAGGTGATTGGCTTCGCAGAATATACACATGGAGTGTGTTATCCATGGATACTCTGTTTATATCTCGTTGTGATCGGTCAATGTTTGGCATATAGGCCGATTTGGCTATGATTACATCTCTATCCTGATGTACATTCATAGGTGTTCACCAGAACAGGTATCGATCTTATCGACTTACTTTTTGTTGCTGCTTCCGACGCATCCTAAACAGTCAAAGGAATCTTTAGAAGGCACTCGTTTTACTGAAGTGAATTCTAGAGGAAATAAAGACAGAACAAGTCGATGTCACAGAAGCGATTGACGCTATGCTAGATCCAACAATCACTCTTAGCTAAGTGGGCTAGCTCATGTGCGTGTGGATGAGCTAGGTCACAGGAATGCTCACAGAATTTCCATTTCAGTACTGTGGGAAACATTCTTAGGAGTCATGCTATTTGCGGTCATTATCACCACATATTAAAGTAGCCTTGGACGCGTGTAGAGCATTCGGAGGTGGTGCCGGCTGTCGCATGCACCCGATACCAGGTTTTAAGTTCTGATTTCCCGCCCAGGCCAACTAAAGCCTTCCATCCTTCCTGGTTCGATGAACTGACACCAGTCTTGTCTGGAAAGGACAAAGTGTTGAAGAGTTCATCGGGTGGCCACCGCAAGTCACTGTATGACCGCACTCAAATCGTCCCAACGACATCCAGTAGGAGTAGAATGCGTGGCGCATCTCAAGCAGGATTGGGTAACGCCGTCCTTTATCCTTTATTATTCTAGAGAGTTTGTACATATGTATTTAATGTGAACACCTCCTCGGTGACCCTGCTCTATCTAGAGTTTAAGCTGAGATCAAGATTATTGTATTTGCTTAGATTGCGGGCATTGGGCATTGCGCGCACTTTTAGACGATAAACTTTTGGACGGAGGATGTCAGTTCGCAGTTTGAAGATTGACGAAATTGCGCCCAAGGGCGGCAAAGTTCACATAACGCAAAAGAAGAATCGGACTACGTCTCAGGAATGAAGGTTTGATTACTACCGGTGGCCCTAGGCATAGTTTATACTTGCGCCACCACGCGCGCGTCGTCATTATCGGCATATCTGTATTAAGCTGGTCAGACAGTCTTGCGCCGCTTGAAATTTATTCTTTTTTATTTTTGTTTATTCAGCTTACAATGGAAATTACTCAGAAAGTATAATCACGATCAATAGTCACTATAGCCTAAAACCTAATGGGCAGTTCAGCGATTTCTTCCTCCCATAAATGGGAGAAGGATGGAAGTCAAAGAAATTGCTGACCGAACTTTCGCCATCTTCAACATTGACAAATTTTTGCTAGAAATGCCGTGAGGAGCGAAGTGAACAATTGTTAGAGAGCAATGCCAGGGGAGCAATGTGGGTGGGAGGCCACGTCCCATCCTGCTCCTCCAATTTTCTGGGGTGGCTGAGCGTTGTGTGGAGTAGGTGGATAGAAGCTCGTCTCGGTTTTTCTCGAACAGCTTCTACCAGCTTCTGAAGCTGATGGGCGGAAATATCATTGGTGACGGTGTGCCTTTTCGGGATCAGCTCGTGGTACAACATTCTTCTAGAGTCCCAGAAGCACCAAAGGGACACTCCTTGAGGTTAAACCTCGATTTGGCGTGCGTTGGCGGGCCTTTTGATCGGACGAGCCACGGCACGACTCGTATTAGAATCGTGGAGGACCAAACCCTCATCTCTAGTAGTCGGCGTCCCAGAAACTCCTTTCAATGAGGGTGCAGAAGGAGAGACTGACAAAGGGATACCCGGGTGAACCGCATGGTATAGGTCAAGACATCATTAGTACGGGCTTTCCTGTAGCCGAGGAACTGGAGGCGAATGAGGGCTGTTGCATGGCTGCACCCATGTCTTTTCGAAAGACTTAGTGTGACTTAGACTTAGGAAAGCACAACTATGGTTAGCAGAACTATAGTGCTAACTATAGTTGTGCTTTTAAGAAATTTTATCGAAGAAACGAATGCACGAATAATTCGATGCCGAAAGATTTCAGCAAATGAGTGAACGAAATTATTCTCTCGTCCATTTTTTTTCGAATGATCGAAAATCGAATACGCCACGTTTTTCCTTTATCGAATATTCGAATAGTCGAATAATTTTATTGAACCAGGTCCTGTGCTTCAAGGTTTGAAGTTTATTCGAATAAAATCATTCGATTTTCGAATAATATTCTATTATAGGTCTCTTTCGATGCTCGAATCCGAGCGAATATTCGAAAAACTATAAATATCGAATACTCGACTATTTCAATAAATATTAGAACAAATTGTTTGAATAATTATTCGAACATTTTTTTCGAAAATTAGGTGGGCCGGCCACGTAAAGCGCTTCGCAGACACCCGCTGGACGAGAGCCGTCACCGACTGGATTCCGCGGGATGTCAAGAGAACCCCAGGACGCCCACCAACGCGTTGGTCGGACTTCTTCGTGAAAGCCCTGAACGACCGATATGACGCTCTTCGTGTCCCTCGAGCGAGGAGGATCCATTGGACCACTCTGGCAAGCGACAGGGACGAATGGAGAAGCTGCTGGCGCCTGCTCGAGCAAGTCGATGATGAATGGGACGACAGGTGATACAGGTGAATTATTCGAACATATTCGCTCTAGCACAACTATAGTGCCAACCTCCGGATCCGCTCTAACAACGTCGACGACGGAGTTTTACGCTGCGTGAGGGCGTGACTTGTCGACCGAGGGTTGCCTTCGAAGTCCGCGTCTCTTCCTCTGAAAGGAGTGAACTAGCGCTTGACAGTGCTGATGGAAGTGATGTCTTCCTGGGGGGGGGGGGGGGGGGGGGGCGGGACTTTTACTTACTTTTGGCCGCGCCGAACGCCGCGGCGTCGACGTCGCCAGCCATCCGCTGGCGGTGCGCACGAGATCTACTCACAAGAGTTCCAACAGAGAGCTTCTTGCTGTCTAGTACTGCATCAACGTGCGAACAGGAACTGGCTACTGCGAATTTTTGCTGTTACTAGCAGCAAACTAACGAACGCTAACAGCTGACTATTGTAACTACTATTGTGATAAGGTCCTTACTATTAGTAGGAAGTTAGTGATATTAGTATATCTGATAGTCTAAGATCATTGGTAGAAACCTTATTTGTACGATTTTCACGTAAAATTTCACACTTTTCACGTCGAATCGAGAATTGTTCTAGACAAGCATGATGCTTTTGAAATCAATATGAACACCTTCCAAATCAAAGCAACCGTCTTTCGGTCACACTAGAGGATCTCTAAGGAAACCAGAATAGTTGTCTGTTCAAGGAGATCTTGGTGTAATTTTCTTGGAAATTTTTTTAGTTGACATGCCGGAATGAGCGTAATAATTTTCTTCGACATTTTTATATTTTGAGATTTAATTTTGTTTTATAGCGCAATAAGGCAGCAATCTTTTAGTACATTAAAAAGGGATCGCGCCATGCATCCGATTAGCTCATCGCGTTTTTCATTTGATTGAGAGTATGAGGGGCCAAATCGAGGTTTAACCTGAAAAAGTGTCCCTTTTGGTGCCTCTCGGACTCTAGAAGAATGTTGTACCACGACCTGATCCCGAAAAGGCACACCGTCACCGATGATATTTCCGCCCATCAGCTTCAGAAGCTGGTAGAAGCTGTTCGAGAAAAACCGAGACGAGCTTCTATCCACCTACTCCACACAACGCTCAGCCACCCCAGAAAATTGGAGGAGCAGGATGGGACGTGGCCTCCCACCCACATTGCTCCCCTGGCATTGCTCTCTAGCAATTGCTAACTTTGCCCCTCACGGCATTTCTAGCGAACAAAAACTTGTCATGTTGAAGTGGCGAAAGTTCGGTCAGCAATTTCTTTGAATTCCGCCCTTCCCCCATTTCTGGGAGGAGGAAATCGCTGACCTGCCCATTAGGTCTATTGATCGTGATTATACTTTTGAGTAATTTCCATTGTAAGCTGAATAAAGAAAAAGAAAAAAGAATAAATGTCAAGCGGCGCAGGACTTTCTTACCAGCTACATCTTGAAGAGGTAGAATGCGTGGTGCATTCAAAATTGGGACTGAGAAACACCGTCCTTTATAATTCAATCTCCATTTGTCCTATCCGAGTTTCAAGGCATAAAACTCCGTGACACGAAAAAAAGCTTATCCTCCTTTAAGGACGAGGCATATGTAAAATACGGAATCCTTGTTCAGAATGCGCCGCTCATTCTGCATCTGCAGGTTGCCATGAGACCAGACCAGTTTCAATTTTAGTCATGCCAAAATGGTCTATTTGAATGTTCGAATGATTTTCCTTCTGAATTGAATATTCGAAGTAGGATGCGCTGATGTGCTCGAATTCTAATGTCCGAAAATTGTCTGCCCTCGAAGTCATTCGTTTATTTGAAAACTTCGAGGGGTCACAATTATGGAAGTGTTCTAAAGGTTTCATTCGAATGATTAATGGGAATTTGTATGCCAGTGCATTTTATGTGTGGTCGATCCCATCGTCAGCTGGTCGACGAGATTGGAAGTGAAATGTTCGCGGCTGCTGTTCACCTGCTTATTGTAATGCACTGGTTTAAGCGGTCGGCTGAATTCTCCGCCGAAGCGCTCGTCGTAGCTTGCAGTTTCTTTGAGGACTCCAGCAACTGTTGTTGGTCTGTTTAACTCGGCCGGACTTTTTCCGCGCCGATCGTCATCGAAATTCATCGCCACTCGTTCATTGGGATTTTCGGCGATTCTGAGAGCGTCTGTTCCAGCGCTGGCGGCGAGCGGCTTTGCTTGAGACTTGATGGCCTCGCCGGCGAAGTTGAGCTGAAAATCGGCAACACCTGCGGTCACCGAGCCCGCTCTCCTCTTTCCGTGGCCGACCGAAGGTCGCAGGGCCCTCGGTCCACGATCCGAATTCTGCCTGACTTCGCCGGAACCCCCGCCGGCCGATCCGTTCCCAGCCGAACCGCCGTCTTCGGACGCGGATTCGGTCCGGTCGGTTGGAGGAGTCGGACCGGGAGGTCGAATCAATGGGGGCGATTCTCATCGATGGCGGCTGACCTCTCGGCTCGGAGTGCCGGGTCAAAGTCATATTTACCCCCCGATATTAGCCGGCGCCTCTCCAGACGCGCCACGCTCTTCTACTTTCACTCCGGTATCGATCCGCTCTGAACCCACTCCATCCCTTGAACTTCTCGCATCCCATCTTCGACCTCCCGTCAGAGCTGCCTACCTCGCCTCGCTCGCCGTTCGCACGCCACCTACTCCTTTCAGCTGCACTCCTTCGCCTGCGCGCTTTCTTTTTTCCTGAAGAAAACTCGGATTTCGGACGTCTCCATTTTCTGCTTCTGAAGCCTATGAACTTTTGTTGCTGCACTGATCTTAATGATCTGCAGAGTTGTAGTGTTCTGGCTGAAGCTTCACTTTACATACAGGTGAAAGGCGAGGCGAAACCCTTAGTGACTAACACATCATCGATGCAAAAATTGGCTTTCCTATCGCCAAGGTCTTGATTTTTAGACTTATATGGAGCTCTTGTTTCAGTTGCGGCCTTTTCCGATCTCTTTTTGCTCTCGATCTCTTCGACGCTCATTAATCAATGCTTCTACATAGAGAGGGCATAGGCTGGTCAGAACTGTCCGGCGCTTTGATCGAGCAACTTCTTCTTTTCCCACTTCATTTGGTCGCAATATCGAAGGCAGATTGGGTAGTATTTCTATTGCTGCATTGGGAATAGGTATGGATTCAAGGTCACTGAAAATACCCACCATTAGAATGGTTTCTTAAATCCAACTTCCCCACGTTCTCCATTATACTCTTGAATAAAACATTATGGGATCGATTCAACACCGAAGTTCAGCATGTATTACTATTAATGATTCATTACATAGTTATGTGGAGATGAGGGGCGCGCAGTAGCGCAGTCGAAGGAGAAGTCGCCCATGGTGAACACTCTTATTCAAGGCTCTAGGCTCGCCAGGACAAGCGAACCTCTCATCCTTCTGGTCATGGTGAATTGATACCCAGCCTCCTTTGGAACAATCAGTCACTGAGCTCTCATCGGCTGACCACCGCACATCATTGTGTGGGCCAATGCAAATTCAATGCGCCTTCCCGATATCCCGCAGAAGTGGAATACGAGGCGCATCCGCATCGCAGAAAGATGGACTAAAAACGACGTTTATTCTTTCGTTTATTCCTTACATCACCGTGTTCTTGTGCAGTGCGATTGGCAATAACAGAACGATGAGGCGATAATGGAGCTGTCAACGATATTTGCTGGCGAGCGGTAGCATTAGCTGAAAGTCTTAAAAAGAGAACCGCCGGGCAAGGTCTGGAGCAGCTTGTGCTAGGAACTCATATTCTCACGAAAGAATCATGGCTTGGCTCCGAATAATGCCTCCCGCGAAGTTTCTCAAACAGGGGAATGTCCTTTGAGTGAAAAAGACGCGACTGTAGTTGTGATTTGCCATGCAAACATTTCGACGAAAGAATCTGGGACAAGAACAGAACGTGGCCGACTCAATGCACTTAAATCAGAAAAAGTAAACGTAGAAAACAAATAAGAGCCGGTACATCATTCCTCAGCCTTAGAGAACTGCCGGGATAAAATACGGGAAGCCGTTCACTAATTTAACGCATGAGTTTAGAATTTCCACAGATATTGGACGCCATTGGGTCACGGACGTAAAGAATATAAAAAAATGACCACTTAGAGGAAATTATAAGACTCATCACCATATAAAGCAGCGAAACCGATGGAAATCTGTTGAATCGAAAGTCGCTGGGTTCCTTATATAAAGCATTGGTTCCTTATGCCCTTAGGACCTCATAAATCTTATGCGTCGCACTCAGAAGATATGTATTGTGGGGTGGGATCCATTCTTGCCGCACTGTACAAGAATCATGTCCATTATCTATCAGGTTATGGACGTAATTTGAATTCTCTGGAAAAAGTGTTAGACTTTGAGTGAAGGCCAGACTGTAGGTCACTGCTGTTTTGACAATAAGGACGTGGGAATTGGACGGTTTCTAAAAACGATGCGTTCAAATCGTTACTCGTTTGAGTGCACAATTTTAGTGCAAATAATAATGCAAATAAGCAACCATTTTCTCATCGCATTGAACACTTTTCCAAGCTGGCCTAAGACTTTTGAACTCAAAGTAAACTGTTCCAAATTGAAACGAGCTTCTTCTACAATAAATTATAGGCTCTACAAAGAGCTTTTTTGAAGTTTTGACTCCTCTACCCAATAAATGAACGTATCGTTTAAACTTTATAGAATCTTTTATTTCTTTAGGAGAAATAGTGATTCAAAGCTCGTTTTAAAGAGCAGAAAGTCGGCTATTTTTAGTGCCAAACAGATTGCGCCATGGCCTCTTCAGAGGCCGCGATTTTTATTCAATTTATGGCAGAATTTGTGTTTGCATGGAGTTTGACATCTGTTAACGATGCAGCAATAACAAATCAATCAAATAAAATCTGCGGGAACCTTTTGTGTGCATGGCGCGATTTTATGCTTCAATGTGCTATATGACTGCTCTTTGCTATGCTTTATTACAAATTTCAATTTATTATTTTTTTCTGATAATAAAATTTTTATCAAATTATTATACCTACAGGAGCAGGTAAATTTAAAAATTTCAAAGAAAGTTATATCAAATTTTCCATGGACAAAAATTTTTCTTGCCGTCTTATGGAGGCTTTAGTTAAACCTGCCTAAAGGTCTTTTCGGTTCGCTAATCCAACGTATGATTGTTTGCCTAATCCAACGTGTGTTTGTTGGTATCTAGTGCATCCTTGTCAGAGCATCAATTTGCCAACATTGATCGTGCAGATTTCTCCATACTACTGTTGCACAATTCTAGTTCTCTTTGTTTGTGGTGTAGTTCGCTTTGATTTCAAAAGTCCTAAAGCTAGCTAGAAAAGTGTTGACATGAAAAAAATGCCCAGTTTGATTTGAAAAGTGTCAAATTCGACGTGAAAATGGTATAAATACCCCAATGTAAATAGGAGGATTTCAAAAGTGAATTCTCTTGCAACTTACCTAAGTTGGTTGTAACTCCTTGTTCGGTTGACGTTCCGGCATTCTCGCCTTGCCATGGTCCATTAGGAATGAACAGCTAACGTCTACCTTCAGTCTACCTGGGCTTGAGAGGGATGGACACATCATAACGCCATCGTACTGTAAGGAAGCCGAGAATTCAGCCGACCAAAGGTTTATAACATTTTTGCACAGCTATAAGAACGTCGCCCGCAACATCAGTGATGTAAACATTTATCGAGAACTATGCATGGACTTTGCAGAAACCGGCTTCCAGCTAGCCAGAACCCCGCAGTAAAGGACTATGGAAGCGGTTCATTCTCAAAAAATACTAGCGCAATCCTAGTTTGGCCGACCACACAAAATTGGGGCCACTGCTCTCTTTTCCTATGTCCCACCACTCCTCTAGATTCGCAGGGGGACTCTCACACCGTGAAGTAGCAGGAGGAGTCAGCGGATGCTGCTGCTCAAGGTAGCGGATGCTGCGAGAAAGCACCACCACTTGGGCCCCCAGCTACAACTGCACCAAATCACTTTTTGTACGCATTCAAGATTTCAGAAAAATGCTCATTTTTAAAGGAACAAAAAGCTCGAAGTTAAGCATCCAACAGATGGAGATTTTTCACCTGCCCGAATAAGTAAACTATTTATTCTTAGACTGTTTTGTTTAACGATTATTTGGTTGGCAGTACTATTCTTCCAGGTTCAAGAAGGTTTCCAGGGCTTCTCCTCCTTGATGAGTTGTTATTTTGCCCATACTGCAGTGTGTCTGTACCAACAAGTTTTACACGTGCGCTGTTGTAGTACACCACGAAAATGTCGAACTCGGGGCAACACTTTTATCCGAAGCTGAACTCGAATCGGCCTCCTCTGCTGTCACACGAAGCCGTCCTCCTTCCATCACTACTTTCTTCTCAGTAATATTAATATTAATTGCCGTAGTAGCCTAAACCCTATCCTGGAGTGATCTTAAATCTTTGCTCAAGAGCCCTCAGTCTCTATTTATTAAGCCGAAAACGATTTTAGGTGTAATCGTAATCAGAGGAATCCATCCTCAATGGGGCAATTGCGTCTTCCTTCCATGCCCTAACACTTTCCTAAACTTATCCAGGATCCCAAATGTCGTATTCAACAGTTGGGCTACCGGGCAAATTCAGAAGAGGGCTGGAGGACCGAGACCTCTTTTGCTCTGTCCTGACAGAGGGGCAGGTTGTGTTCAGGTTCGGGTTCGTTTGATGAGACTCTCATTCTGTTCTGCTGCTTCGAGCTTCGTAATGGACGCATCTCAGCGGCATAAATCTCCTCGTTATGGACTGCTCGTTGTTCGCAAAAAGCCGACAGATGTTCTTCGAGGTTCAGTAGATTTAAAGAATCTATGCCTTCGGTTTTACTGTCGCTGGAAAAAACGCTGGCGTTGAGTTTTCCGACAGTTTCGCAGTCATCTTCCCATTCTGCACTTTGAATTCAGCGTTGTTTCATCGCTTACGCTTTTTTTTTTGACGGAATCCTTGGAACTCTCGTAGTGCTACCGTTGGCCGTTCCATACATCTGCCAATATTACTTTGCCATTATTCTTCCAGTAAGGGCGTAGCCCGTTCACAGATTGCAATTAAAACGAGCACTACCAGGCAGCTTGGGTACCTGAGTGTCGTCGTCTCATCAAATCATTACACTACAACTGGCTAGTTTCCAAAATGTTTCACAATTGCTAAGATTTCTAAACGAGATGCTACCGTCACTCTGAAAAAAGTGTTATTTTTGCGTTGACAACTGATAATATAAAGTTAATGATGCGTGGGTATCGCAGCCGAAGAAGTCGTAGGGCATGCACCCCGACTGAAGGTTCGGATTCACAGGTCAACTATGCCTTTCACTGGTAGAGTCGGCTTGTCGGTACCAGACTTCTATGGAAAAGATGAAACGGTGACCTGTTCACCGGCTGCCCATAGCAAGTCATTGTGTACATAGACCAAGCGTGTATTCAAACTGCCTGCACGATATTCTGTTGTGGTAAAACGCGTAGCACAACCCAAGAAGGGATTGATTAACATTACCATTATCCCTTATAAACTAAATGAATAAATAGACAGCTATATTGGGGCCAGTGTCACTGCTTAAGACGTGAATACGAGGAACAATTGTCCAAGGGATTTCCCGCTGCCATCGGCTTAATGTCGTGTGACTCATTCTGACGACTCTGTTGTGAAGACAAATGACCACAAGGAGCAATTGGCGTTCCTGTGAATTGTGAAAGCTGCAGACAGCGACAAGGCAAAGGCTAAAAGATAGGGATTTCCCGTCCCGCCATACTTCTTTTGACGCCTTTTTATGGGTACAGCTCCGAAAATGGTGCTGACCAACGAGAACATTATTAAACGAGAATAATCACAGCAGTGATCATTTTATCCAAGTTTTACTCCTCCTCAGTTTACCAACACTGCCCGCTTACGAGTCTTGCTCGAAACTCCAGCAACCATGTCACAAGTATGCTGTACGTAAGGCGATGTCTCCACAGTGTTTCTTCACTGAAATCAATGTTACTGTGGGGGCTGGCGTTAGCCGCTGTCGTTTCAGACATGGTGTTTCCAATCCTGAACCTTGCAGTTCCCAGTTTCGACATTAATTAAGTGTCGTGCTTCAAAGACTCCTTCATTCTCGTCGTACCTCACTGAAGCATGATTTTTACAGTAAGCAAAGGTTTACTCGCTGCGCATATTCGCCTTTGCCTCTCTTTATTACGAAAAAAAAGAGACACTCTGATCGTCCAAGGACCTTGAAAGTAAAGAAAACAGAGTAGAGGAAAGCGATATTATTAATTCTTTTTTATAATGGCTTGGTGAACGAAGCTGGAGAATAAATGCTACCTTTACTGATTTTTTCACGACATCTGTTCATTTCATTATAGTGCACTATGAGTTCAGAAGACTTGCACCGTGCCTTGTCTTTCATAAATCCTTTGAAGTTCCGAGGCTCCTGTTCGCATGCAGGTCATTCCTAAGCCTAGAAATGATGGAGAACATTGTGGGGTCGCGTACTCAAAATGCCGCTCACCCTTACGAGCGAACTCTTATGGCTTGTTAACTGATGCAACTCTTGTTAACTCATTGCAGAAATTCTTACCAGAATTTGAATTTCCGTAGTATTGAGTATTTTTATGCTTCAGATAATTTTTCTGAAAGTTGTTTCTTACTCAATAAGTGGCAATTTGCTCGCAGATTCATTAGGAAGACTTTTTTGCGCAGTAGTTTTTCGAGAACTCGTGAGATAATGGCGCTAAGAAGTTCTTGACCACTTATCATTGGTGGCCTAGGCTTAATCAAGGCTTGTATGGAGGTAATGGCCTTTAATGTTCTCTCCTTTTGAAATATTGTTTTAATAGCCCCATAAATATTTTCCAATGACTATTACGCCATGCTTTACTTTGTTTTATTTAAATACAAATTTTAAATAATGTGTAGCGCGTGTATTTGCTCCTGTTAACAATTCTGATGACATTCTCCACCTAATAGCTACTCAGGCGAGCATTTGACTTCTTAAGGAGCGAAGGCGTCGCAATCAGGAGTAACCCCAGGCTGCTGGCGGGTTAGGCTAGGCCTAGACAACCAGCCAGCAGGCTAGGCTATGTAGCGGCTTGTGCGCAGCACGAGGGCCCGTTTCGGTGGCGTATCCGTTCGCCGGTGATGCGATCGCTCTCGCTTCGCTTCGCGCCACCACCTCCGTCGCGAAAGAACTTGCATTCTGCGGTTCGCAATTTTATCTTCGGTTTCAGTGAAACGAAAGCGACTGACACTGCCCGATAAGCGAAGGCGTTTTCAGCGCCCCGGCTCGGCTTCCCTCTCTCAATTTTTGAATCGCAGCCACTTTTCGAGTTGCTTTGTCTCTCTGCGAGAACGCTTCCAATTTGCAGAGATTATGGCTGTCGCCGAGGACAATGCTCTTAGTGGATTGCACCAATTCCTCGCTGCCAGTCAGGTAGAGCACCACGATTGTATACTGGATAGTCTGGAGCTTGACCCTTTTCTTGCAGCCACTGCAATCTCTGCATCGGTCCCCAGACAAGATGCCCACCATGGACGACATCATGAACACCGTACTCCAACAAATTCCTGCATTCAACTATCCGGTAAGTTCCAATGGGCTGGGTCGAATTAGGTTTGATTATAAGGTCACCATATGTTTTGATTTATGTGCAGCGTCAGACAAAGCGGCAAATAGATTGTTGCTGCAGCATTTGCTTCATCTCCTACCAAAAATGCGTCTGGATTTTTTTTTGCATCTGATATTTCAAAAAAAAAGGTTTCCTTGATCACTTTCCGGAACTGCGCTATGCAGTTTCTGGTATTAAGGTTAGTTGAACGGCTGCTCGCAGTTCATCTATTCTGGAGGGATAAAACGAAATTCCTTGCGCTTCGTACTACTGCGCCACATCTGCTACGAACCAAACGAGCATTATAAACTTGAATTTCAAACCCTCAGGAAACTAACTGAGCCATCTGCACTTTTAGACGAGCCTAATCCGAAGTGTGTTTGTTGGTATCTAGTACATCCTTGTCAGAGCATCAATTTGCCAACATAGTTCGTGCAGATTTCTTCATACTATTTCTAGTTCTCTTTGTTTGTGGTCTAGTGTGATGATTAATACTGGCAGAGAGTGCTCCATCCATGGATTGAGTTCGGACTAAGAGGACGTGGCGCAGACGTCATCCACTATCCTATATATTATGTTCATAGTCTTGTGCTAATACATAATACCCATCGGCAGCCAATATCGATTGAGTTTATCTATTTTTGCAAGTTAGCCACTTCCAAGTGGGAATCGCGCAATTATATCCAACATATATAATAAGAGAGGACTATGTGTATGCCTGGAGGTCCGCCTGCACCTTCGAAGACGAGAGTACACCTGGGAATAGGGACCGTTTTGAAGACACGCTACTACCCTAGCATATCCAACTATCCAATTCTACCACCTTTATCAGCTGTCGTCCCGTTGATCATCGAGTTGCTCGATAGCAACGTCTCCATTCGTCCCTATCGTATGCCAGAGTGCTCCAATGGTTCTTTCTCGCTCGCGGGACCCGAAGAACGTCATATCGTTCGGTCAGGAATTGCACGAAAAAATCTGACCAATGCGTTATGGCAGGCCAGGAGTTCTCTTCACGTGAATCCATGTTCTTACCGTAGTAAAGGTAAAAAGAGATTCGCATAAAAGGCCAGTAGAGCTATTTCATCAGAATACTTTGACATATTGGCTTAAAATAGATACTAAATAGTTCTATATAATGATCCTGATTTTTCAATGGATTCTAAATTTAGCTGCTTCTGAAGCGATTTTCGCCTAATGACATCCTTTTGTGAAGTCGGCTATAGTGACGAAATGAATGAGTTTTAGACTCCGATAGATGCAAAAGCGGCTGGGTCATCAGACAGCGACACTCCTCGTAATCAGAGCCCGAACAGTGACAGCGCTACGGAGACACAGCCGGCTCTCAGCGGGAAGGAAACGAGGTAGCGGAATTAACATCACTTCTAACTCTTCAGCAAATGCTGGGTGTCTTTGAGAGCGGTTATAGTTTGTTAGTTACTTTTACGTATAGTTTTAGGCCGTACCGTCAGGAGCCGTGGCATGAGTGCTTCACTACCGTCAGCAAAAAGGAATTCGAAGCTCTGATATATTCGCTTTACGTGATGGCCAGAGACGACAAGAAGTTAGACGGATATGAATAGTGAGTTCTTTAGGAACCATTGAAGGAGTGGTGGGGCTTTTGGAGCGGAAGGAAGGCGTAAACATTCTTTGAGCTCAAGAACCTACAAGGGTAGTAGGTCTTCAACGGAAGTTTATGTTGGGGAGTACCCTCCACACCAAATTAGCTGCGAAATTCGAGCTGTAGAGCTGCCAAAAAGATGTTCTGCGACGATGGTATCTCCATTAGGCTATCGGGTGCTCGACGATATTCAAACGATACTGAAACGCTACTGAAACGGATTACGAGCGCTGCTGTAATCCTATTGCAAACGTTGCTTCTGTTATTATCGGTGTGGAACTGTAAAGCAAGCCTATTGTGATCTAATGGCTAATGCGGTATTACGAGCGCTCCTTATTCTGCAGACGAGAGGTGGTAGTAGTGAGGGCTTACCCATCAGACTGACAACGAGAACGGGAATCGCCGGCAAAGCTGGAGTCAAAAGTGCGGCTAAGTATTTAGTAGCTGGTGCAGGCGTATCACCGGCAATGCATCTCAAAACGAGTAGGCTATGTCAGCCAGACCCCGGAGTTCGTTCCCCTGCCTAACTCTGTGCACAAAAACCCTGTTGTGATTGTTCTACGAGTATGGGCACTATGGATGCGGGCACCAGCCCGCTAGGTACCTAAGGATCTTGTTCAGGTATAGAAACTGTTCAGCCGCGGTTTGTTCCACATTCTTTATCTATCACGGTACATGGCACACACACCGGAAAACAGTGTAGAGGAAATTGAGAAGAGTTGAGCGATGCTTCAAATCACCACATCCCAAAAAGCAACCAGGGGCTGAAAGAGAAGGTTTCCATGTCTTCGAAAATAACTGCGATAGTAGCCTATTTATTTATTTATTGCTGCACCCAAAGCGCGCCATAGGAAACCAAACAAACAAAGGAAGACATAGTGGACATCAAATAACAATGCTTAGCCTAAAAGAGATAACACCAACAAAATCGTGAGCCACTTGGAAAACACTATGAGCTGCAACAGATAGGGAGAAATGTCTTCCAGATTGTTCAGAACACTCAGTGCAAAAGACTAGACTGTCCCCCTCCCCCCCCCCCCCAAAAAAAAAACCAACGAGAGCATAACGGAGCAAAATAATATATCGAGTTGTTTTAAATGAGGCTGATTAAAATCAATAAAATTTTATATCGGCATAAAAGATGCAGGCGCTGGCATTCAGCATAACTATGGCGAGACTTCCATGAGTGTGGAAATCACTTTTGAGCATCGTTGACGAAGGGGAAACAACCAGGAGTCCGGCCATATATCCGGACGTACCAAGGCGAGCAAATACTACATTACGTTACCTCTCCGCGATGCTTCCATAGGAACTGAAGAGGCCTAACCGCACTTGTAGTGATATATCTAGGAAAGTGAAGACGAAAGTAAGTCTACACACTAATTAACCAGCAGTTTCTAGACAGTATGTATCTGTCCACGACAGCCATTGCAGAGGGCTTATGTGGAAGTTACCCGTGACAGACATGAAGAGCTTTTTTAGGTAAATTGAGTCTTCCTTCGACATAGCGGGATCTTATGGTTAGTCTAGACATCCCTTTTCTTATCTACCGTTTGGCATAATAACTGATTTGTGCTAAAACATGGTCGGTATTAGTTTTAGTGTGAAATCGACTTCAACGTCTCGAGCATTTCAATTCCACCTTTCTCGAAAGGTTTAAAATTGCTGCTCTGGCCGGTTCAACTGCACGTCGCATATACGTTTTGTAAGCAAAGAGGAGCGTTTTAGGAGTTCGGCTTTCAGAACTTGGAAGAGGCCATATGAACGGAAGTTTACCATTTTCACCGAGAAGCTGTGACACATATCAAAATTGAGCTTCCTACTTATGAAAAACCAAGTCTTAACGTCGTCAACCACTTTAGAAGAGATATCTCATATCCTATAGGCAGGATTTCCTTCCTTATCGTTTTCCCGTATATATGCCACTTTCAGGTATATTTATTTATAAAATTGAGCACTTTTTAAATCAAATTGAACACTTCTTAAATCAAACTGGACATTTTTCTGAGTGAGCTTTACGCTTCTGAAATCAAGATCAAATTGAGCACGTCAAATCAAATTAGACACTCCCAAGTAAGTTTGAAGGTTTTGAAATCAAACTGAGCAACTTACAAGTTAAAGCTTTTTTGTATTACATTAAAAACTCCTGGAAAGTTAGAATGATTTTTTGTTAAAAGAAAATTTAGTATCAGCTGCCCCAGTGAGCGAACCCACAGCTCGAAATTTTAAAAAAATTATTCTTAAGGGAAAATCGTAGCTTAAAGTTTATTCTAGGACGGGAAGGCAGCAATATTTTAGTATATTGAAAGAAACGATGCGCAGATGGCGCCATGCTCTGCAAATCGTTGCGATTTTTGTTTGATTAATAATGTAACGTTGTTTATTTGAAGCAGCGAAGTGAAGGTGTTGTTTTCTTTAACAATTGCCTTTGTTGCAGCGTTGACAAGTGTATAACTCCCAGCAGGCAAAACTTCTGCTGTCAGTCTTCTACTTCTTAAAAATATTTATCATTAATGGTTTTTATTCATTTTGCCATTCTGGTGACCTCGTCATGCCAACTCGGATGCGTTTCCTTGTTAATATTAAGTAGAAAAAACAACATGAGCTTCTGAAAGAAGACATAATTTGTTAGCTCTGTATTTTTTCTCGTCTTGCATTAAAAATTTTTTTGAATGAATCGCTACACCTATAGGGAACCATTTTGCTGTCGTCACAGTGCTTTGGATAAATGTTTGCAGAAAATACGATCTGTTCAGTGGCCTTTGCCTGAAATGGCCTTCTTTTCATGATAAATACCTGCTCGATAAGAGGCTGCTCTGTGTCCAAAATACATGCGATTGTTCCATCCAGCTCCATTTCAGCTTCGAGTGCATCAACCGCCTTCAAAGTAAATGCCGCTACAGGGTGAGGGCGAGGAGGATGAACGAGTTCATCATTGTGGAGGAGCGCGGCGCTCACAACCATGCGATGGAGCCAGTGGGAACACCGGGTACCCACGCAGGGTTGCCGAAGTGAGGGATTCGACAGAATTGCCTCCAGGGGCCGGATTCATCAACGACCTACAGCAGTTTAACAGAGAAAGTGCTGCCGACATCCCTGGTAGCGCGGCGAAATGTTTCACCATATCGCTTGATAAGCCGAGCTATCCGAGATTTCGGCTGTATTTTCTCTGTTAAATTGCTGTAAGTCGTTGATGAATCCGGACCCATCTGGCCCTTCCCCAATACAACTATTTCAGAACTCTGAGGGAGATCGTGGACCGCTCTTTCTATGAGGACTGGAACAACGCTGTTCGACAGGAGAAGCTAGAAGAAGAGGTGAGCCGACCCCTACCCTTCCAGCAGGCTAGCTTCACCAACAAATGTCCCCCATATACTAGGAGACCAACGTGGACCTCTAAAAATACTTGGATTTAGGGGAATTGTCTAAAGAAAAATCAATCACTGATGAATTGCTAGAGATGAGAACGAAAACAATTAAGCGAGATCGATCTAGTGCTCCTCCACTATTGAACTCGAACTGCTTTGATTTATCAGGCCATGTTTGACATCCTAGGCTTGAATTGGATTAGAAAAAATCCTCCCTCCTTATCCACTCGAGCATAATCAGATCCAAATGAAGTTTTGCTGAGCAGTTCTTCTTGCAGGTCCGCCGCCTTGGGCTGCCGCATAATCCACGCCTCGGAAGACAGGTTGACAACCGCATCGCCTACCTTCGAAGGGTTAAGAATCTGAACGAAATGAAGAAGATTCAGGACCAGGTATGTTAAAAGAACGGAGCGACTTCCTCCAACAGGTTTCTTCCGTACCTTCCTTATCACTCCTTGACTTCGTCTTCCCTCGCAGCAAACAATGTACCAGCCACAGCTTTGCAGGAATGAGTTCAAATAGGAAATATTTACATTTGTTCAATGGACCACAATATTCTACGTAAGAAGTCTTGCATCATATTTAAAATGACCGTCCCTAGGTTTGTTAGTAGCCTTCAACATCTTCCGAAACTTCCGAGATGTGCGCGACTACTTCCGGTATCCAATGCCTTCATCAAGGTTCTCTTCGTCGAATCCAGTGACTTTGAAGGAGCGGATTTTTTCTCCAATAACAAACGTTCTGAGCGGATTACAGAACCCAGAGATTGAGATCGGGTGAGCTATAGTCACTTATCCTTTTTCGGAAACCCGAGGCTTGGTTTCACCATCTGGTGCCTTGAGGAGGCACTGGAATTCTCAAGCCATTTCAGCGCCCTCTCAGCGCATCGGCTAATGCTCATTCATGTTGGATAGTCAGGTCGATGTCCTGAGCATTTTCTTTGGGTCAAGGAATCACTGCACCCTCCATGACTTGACTGAATGATTTGAGCTTTCTATATCTCGTCGCACTTGAGATGGATCACTCTGCAGCTTATCATGACACCGACTGGGATATGCAACGCGATCTAGTTCGTGCTCTGTTTCGCACCTAGAGCAGCCGAGCCTTCCTTATCTCTGCATAGTCATTGCAGCTATCTTACCTGGATGGATAGAAATTGATTAACCAGCTTATTACAAGTACCTGTCAAACCTGCGCACCCAAGGTGTTCGATAATGTCAAGCAGTACTGGAGGTTCTTCGTTGTTCAGCATTTCTGCACTACCTATAGGAGCGTCGAGCTCCTGTCTATAAGGAACATGTTTGAGTTCATATCTACAGAACACATCTTTATGATCCCGCGCGGGAGACCGCTCCAGCGCTTTTTTACGCGGCGCACCTTGACCTGCCGAGGTGAAGGCAGAGACCAACACTAAAGCTCTGCTAAATAGTCCCAAATTTTTTGCAGTCTTGGGTGAATGAATGGAAATAAAAAAGGTTTGGAAGGTAGAAGGTAAAATGTACATTCTTCAATTGCAAGACTTCATGTGAATGGCATCTGCACTACAAATCAAGTAAACATGATAGAGCGAGTGCATGCCACGATTTTAATGTCAAACTCTTTGAACGGTTTTCGCTTTCGCGATGTTTAATATAAATTATAAATCCCTTTGCAACTGTTGCAACTGATTGAAGTTCTATGCCTGTTAAAACAGTCGCAGCGTTTATTGGGACGTGATTCGTTATTATTAGGGAGGGGGGGGGGGGCAAAAGTAATGAGACAAAATGAAAAAAATCTTTATCTCTTTATAACTCAATTACAACTCAACGATGCCGAGGAGTGTATTTGCCATTAAGGGCAAGGGCCTTGCTGCCATCAGCAACTTCCTGATACCATCCTTCCAGTACTGCTTGGGCCTGGTGTTGATCAACTGCTCGACATGGTTGTCAAGGACTGCTTGGGTTCTTGTGTCCCTTCCGACTAGGAAGTCCTGTAGGCTCAAGTAGTAGTGGTAGTCGCATGGGGAGATGTCCAGCGAATACGGTGGCTGAGGCATGTGAACGTAGCTTAGCTGGCCAAGCTTATCCGTGGTTACTTGTTCCCGATGGGGTGCGGCGTTGTCGAAGACGAGAACCTTCTTGAAGCGCCGCGAATGAATAAGAGCGAGTCGCCCGCCCATCTCCTCTATTTCGTTCACCATGGCCTTGGAGTTCATCGTAGTGCTCTTGGGAAACAGCTTCCGGTAAACCTGTCCATGGGCGCAGACCCAAAAGCTCCAAAGATGCTTCTCGCCGTGAACATCTCGCCGAACGAAGGTCGGTAACAATTCACCAGGCATCACCCAGACTCGCTGCTTGGCAGGGTTAAGGAAGAAGACGTACTTCTCATCTTGCGTGAATATTGAGCCCAGGCTGCTCGGGGTTGGGAATTGGGGGAGATTTGCGCGACACAGGTCGACTCGTCAGACTGGGGTTTCGGCATGAGACAGCATGGGGTTTTTGGCATGCTTCTGGAAAGGGCGGAAGTGGTAACTTCTCAGATAGGGTTCATTAAGTAGCATACAAACATACACATACGACAAGCACGAAACCAGAATCCAGCCACGAAAAATACGGACACGGCATGGGGTGTCTCATTACTTTTGCCCCCCCCCCCCCCCCCCTAATAGCTCTGTAACCGTCCCAAATAATGGGGTAGCAAATCTGCTAGCGTCATTTTACAGAGCGACCTCAAGTCGATGTTTGCTGTTCAGATCGCCCCAGTGTCTAATGGAGACGCACCCACTGAAGACGAGACGAAAACTACCGGCTTATCCGATGGATTGCCGCCAACTCCCGCCCCGACAGCAGAAAACCCTAGCCCTGCCGACTTTCTGCAGATGATGATGCAGGTACTGTCAACGGCTCTCAGTTCCCTTCGTCTAAGCACACTAGCACAACCGTGGGACGATTGGACGGCTCTTAAATACACGGTATCACTTTTTCAGGGCGGCCAGTTCCCCGAGCTGAACCACGAGACCCAGGCGCAGTTGATGGCACTAATGATGGGTGGTGCCGCTCCGATTCAGATGGACGACGCTAGTGGAGCGAGCCCGATCGTTTCCAACCCTTCTCTGGTCCTTCCACCTTTCACCAGCGAGTCCATGGCCCTGATGACAAATCCATTCCTGCACATCTCGTCCTCAATGCCGAGTCTGATCCCATCGTCTATCGCTAATTCTGTCGACGCCAGCCTTCCAGCCGAGGAGTCCGTTGACATGGAAGAAGACGATGACAGCAGCACCGAAGACGGCCAGCTCCGGATTGATGCGGGCCTATAAAGTGCTTTCAGAACGACGACCTCCTACTGCTACGTGTGAATTACATATCTGAAGTCGGTATCTCAGCTAACGTTGTTGCGTAATACTCCGGAATTAGGCTGAGATTTACTCATCTGCGTTGTGTATATAGGTGTGTTTGTATGGCGCTTGTTCACTCAGACAATATCCTCCTCATTTCTAATTCTCAATGCCTTTCACTACGGGACCGCTACTCAAGGCCTTTTCGTCTTTACCCTCTGCTGCCGAACTTAGAGAGCACCTCTCAGTACATCGATCGTTAATTCCTGTGTAGATTTACTCACGTGCTACTCATTGTATAAAACGTTTCCGTCGACGATTTTCAAAGTAGAGGAGAACGTGTAATTGGAGATCGAGCAGTGTTTGGAAGACCCCAGTGCAGAGAGGCGATCTTACCCTCGTTGCGGAATTTTCTGTCCGCGGCGCGGGAATGTTTGCTTGAATTGAAAAAAATTGAATTAAAAAAGCCGTCAAAAACGTTCTTCATTTTCAGTGTTCTTACAGACTAGACGACTTTCTACGAAAGCTAGTGTGAGTTTTTTGAAACTCCAAGGTGATATAAGCCGTTTCTGAAATACTCGAGAAGGCTTGCTCCTCTAACCTGAAAGTGTGTCTTGAAACTGAGCGATGTGCTAGCGTTCTTCGTAAAACGATTTGCGAGGTCTGTGTTCATGTTGTTGTATTCATTTTTCGTTGTCGTCTTGAGAACACAGAGAATGTGGAGCTCTGACTAAGCACGAGTAGCGCCCCGACCGAGATTGGTCCACCAGACCAATTCGAGATAGTATGTGCTCAGATTGTTGTGTCCATTCCGTTACGACGAGTGGATTTTCACATCTCACCCATTCCTATGCCAAAGTGGGCAGTGGTAGTTGAACATGATGACATCTTTGATGAGACGACAGTGATGCAGAGGCGAAAGCACCGTCACTCGAAATTCAAGCAGTGTGAATTCGACTTCCATCTGGCGCAAGGATTAGAGAGAGGTTACCGGGATAGGGCCATTTGCAATACGGAGAATGACTTTTGACTAACTCCGAAATGTAAATGTGCTCGAAAGGGGTGTTTTTAGTCCCAGGGGCCGTACACTCTTTTCGTAAATGACTGTGCTTTTAGCTGAGCGCACTCTTGCTCGAGTGTATGGAGTAAATATGTAAATAATTGTCTCCACAACATCCCGTATATATGGAATGTGTAGGCGTGTGCAGCGCAGTCGAAGGAGGTGCCGGCTGTCGCGTGTACCGAATACCAGGCTCATTGTTCCGATTTCCCGCCTAGTCAACCAAACCTTCCATCCTTCCGGGGTCGGTGGATTGGCACCAGACTTGTGTGGGAAGGATAAAGCGCTGACATGCTTGTCGGCTGGCCATCGCAAGTTATTGCATGGTGAAATACGCATTCAGATCGCCTCCATGACGTCCTACAGAAGTAGAGTGCGCGGCTCATCCCATAAGGGATATACTAAAATCGATCTTTATCCTTATGTTAACCATAACATCGTATATTTTTGACCTTTGGTGATCGCTGCGTACTTTATGTGGTCTTTCTAATGATTCTCAATCCTTACTAATAAGGAAGTGTGCCTTGCTATCAATTTTTTCCCAAAATGGTCGAAAGTGTTGATTTGTTGTGATGCACGAAAACGCCTCTTGCAGAATGGGTTCACACGTTCTCTGAAGCCACCTTAGAATCTCCAACCTTGTTACGACATACGGTTTACGACCTATGATTTACGGCCTACGAAATTTCGGATTTCATTTAATCTATAGTTATGCATACGCAAAATATTCGCTTATTCGAATGGTTTCGAATTCCCGCAATTTTCGAGCATTCGAATTCGAATACATTCGAAAAACGCGACTTTAGCACTCGAACTCGAATACTCAAATTCGAATAAGAATCATTCGCCTATCTATTCGAATAGGTCATTCGTGCACAACTATAATTTACTCACAGCCCTGGTTTGAGGGATATGTGCAGTCTCCATCCAGTGGTAATGTTTATTTGCAAAATAAAACACCAATTAAATATGTCTATCTCGGATGATTTGAAATTATTCGTCTCAATACATTCTCTGGAGAAACCGAGGACAAATCATTCCGAAAGATTCCTTCATGAGTGCTTCACTTTGCTGAGTTTCAACCGCGGCACTGTTGGCTCCTTATCCAAAGAACGAAATCTTATCCTCTTCTGCTTCAGAGAGGGAGGCAAGGTCACGCTTCGAGGATAAAAGGCCTCAGGGTAGGATCGATGAAGGGGGCAAACGTATCCAGGAAGCGAGTCTGACTCAGGATCTGACCGCGAAGACGCCACGTATTTCTCTTCGAAGGTTCTCTTTTGACTTTTTCTGTATCTTCGCCCTCTGGATTGTTGACGCTGTTCCCAGGCCGTGGTGTAGCACACGGAGAGGAAGCGGTCGAAGCATCGGCACCATTTCTGAAAATTCAAAGGATTCGTGGCGGAGGACTCGACGCGAGGATTGGTAGCGCCTTTTTTAATGGCGATCACTGTGAAATGAACTGATGTCCAATGAGTTTTTCGACCTAGTCAGAACTAGAAAACCACATAACTCTTAGACATGAAACCTTTATACCAGATATCAGGTTCGACATGAGAGCTTTACCATCCAAATGTTTTGACCTTCAGCAAGCTGCTTTATGAGGAACCATTGTCACTGTCGCTTTCTTCATGAAAAAATCGGATTTTTTTGAAGGCGCCTATGAGTTGTGCTGATGACCTTATTTGGAACTCTATTTCTTGTTCTCCAGACAATGTTTTAACTGTGTTTGACTCTTGCTTCGTTGTGTACTACGTTCTTTGCCGTGAATTCTGTAGGCACAAAGAGTTCGCTGGACAACTACGCAAAGAAAGAGCTAGGCGGATCTGAGTGATGGATATGTGGACGAATCGCGAACTAAATGCGATCGTTTACTGAACAGAGATGCAGGTTGGATGCAGTGGGTTTACTCCTTGTGGGAGTACATCGTAGGACGAATCGAGGGCGCCTGGAAAGTCTAGCCCATCCTTTCGGGCACTCCGTCTGCCTGCCCGAGTTCTTAGCCCGCATGCAAACCCGACTTGCCACCTTTGTTGTACTTCAGTCAAACACAGTAGCACTAAAGCCCCTCATTCGCTTGACCCGTATGAGTCCCCATTTCTGCAGCGATTAGGACGTGTACGGAGAGGCTGTTATAATCTCAGGGCCTATCCAGGCTGTGCAAATCAAATTAAGAAGGACTAGGATGGCACCTGAACTAGGATGACAGCTGGAGGAGAAGACAACGCCCGCATGCACACATCAGGAGCAACCGTCGAGGACCTGATGATGCAAGCCAGGAAGATCAAGTACAGCGTCATCGGACTGACCGAGAAGGCGCCACCCCTTACACGCCGCTTACGACCAGAGAAGAAGTGTTCCTCGAACATGCGACAGCAAGGTAGGCGGCGTTGGTGTCCTCGTCAACACACACTTGGCCCTGAAAATCGACTCGAATGAATCTCTGGCAAACGGAGTCGGAAGTCTGCGACTGAAGCGATGTGGCTCCATGCCAGCTTTGACTGTGTTCGTCGCGTATGCCCCAACATCCGACTACGACGACGAAGAGGCTTTCTACGTGGAGCTGGAGAAGTTCTATGAGGAAGATCATTCCTTCCACAAGGTGATCGTTGGCGACCTCAACGCCAAGATCGAGCCGCGAAAGTGTCTGGAGGGGAACGAGCAATCTGAAAGGCTGTTTGAGTTTATCATGTCGACCAGAACCATTCATGGAACGGCAAGCCTTGAGAGATTTGGCTACCACAGAAGAACAGTAGTCTGACCCAGAATAGGAGAATAAAGCCGGCCTTCCAAATCAGCGCCTTCAATCCCCTTGAACGAGGAGTGACAACCATGACAACCTTAAAGCCAATATAGTGCTGAGATTATGCGAGGGAATAGGTGTCATACTGCTCAGGACAACTGGAAATTGCTCTCTTAACGAGCACACCAATTCGTATTCCCAATTGTGAGGCACACCGACTATCGTCTGAAACCTGCCACTTAAGCACAACCTCCACTGGCAAGATATCTCACATCCTAACCAATCTCGCCTCCACATTAGTCGACGTATGCATAATTGGAACCTCGGGCAAACGCAGCCGTGATTTCGTCTCGGACGGTCAGACGGTAATTTTCTTCTTCACAGGTTCCAACGCTGACACCTGGCGCACAGCCGCCGTCTTTTCGGCGGCGTATTTTGCACGGGTAGTGGTGCGCGCTCAACGTTGCCGTTGACGGGCGATTATCGACAGTGAAAGCAGTGGCTCCCGTTCAACAACACCGCACTGAGAGATTCCTCCAAGCGAGGCAATTTCTGTTTCTCAATGCCCTTTCGACCCTATAAATGCAACTGCACTCTATTTCACCGAAAGAAAAGCGCAGTAACTAACCAGACAGTAGCAGAAGTCCTTGCAGTAAAGGCGAATAAGGATGGGAACGAGCACACATAATGCCAACAGTGTGAGCCCGACGATGAGCGTCACCCAGATCCATCTGAAAAGTAGCATGGGATTGACGGGATTTTGCGTTGTATATCTGAAAGCCTGTCATCAATCAGTGCACCCAGTAGCAGAACATGAATGTAATTGTGATAGACTGAAAACTGACTCAAAGTCTTTTTCCATAACAGTCCCCAGAAAAGCATATTGTTTGTAAATTTCTGAATCAATATTAAGAGAATTTTTCTGCAGTGATCTGAAGTACAGAGGCGGTACAGGGCTTATTCTGTTATGGTTTCATGAGCTTTTTGTAACAGTGTGCCTCCTACAATTAATCTCCATAATATCAGCCCATGTTATTATACTTTCGAATATCAGCCCGGTAATTTTTTCGATGTATATGATTTTAGACACGGTGATGCTGCATAGATGGCGCAAGAAAGGAAAATACAACGACTAATACAACTGAACAGGCCTTCGTAATCCGGCGAGAGTGCTGCAAGAATGGACTCCGCATCAAAGAAGAAGAGGACGAAGTGTGGTCTCGCTTGGGCACAAGATATCAATCAATCGAAAAGGGACGCAAGGTTTCAGAGACGTTGCTTAACTCAGAATATTTTCGCAAAAATGAACGCATTGTTTATGTGGCCGTGAAATCCGTTTACGCCTAGTTGCGTCGGAGTTTTTGAACAGAAGCCGGGAACAAATCATTCCGAGAGATTCTTTCATGAGTGCTTCACTTTGCTGAGTTTCAACCGCGGCACTGTTGGCTCCTCCGTGAATCACTAATCATTTTGTTGCTCGGTTTTTATTTAAGTGCTTCCCTCCCGACTAGGATAAATCCGTTTTCTCTGTCTATGCGTTACAGTCCCGCTAGCGTATCTATACGACAGTACATATGGTTAGGCACTGTCTAGGGGATAGCGCGTTCCCTTTCCACACAGAAAATACGCACTATTTATCCCAATGGACAACGATCATAAGTCAGTTTTCGTGACAACCAAAAGTCCACTGCGCAGAATGTAAGACGACTGTTCGGCTTCTTCCAACCCCGCTTACAAGTACCACTGAGAACGCAGCGCAACATGGTATCGTAGGGGAGCTGCACATTTTGTGAACGACATCGTTATATTCTTGGACACTACCGATGAAGCGAAATGGATGCCTGCCGAATGAAACGAAATGCAAAGAGTTGTCTATGAATCGGAGAACGAAAAAACAGGGACGTGAAAATAAAGGGTAAAGGATGAAGGACGGCATTTGTCAATGTCTTTTTGGGATGTGCCCCGCACTCTACTGAGCAGACAAGCATGGCACCAACTAACCGTTCCTTGAGGGATAGAAGGTTTGTTTCGACTAGGTGGTACGCAAACCAAGAAACGGGTGCACGCTGCAGACGGTATTTCTTCGGACTGCGCTGCCACGCACGCAAAACGCGAAGAGCGGGTACTAATAGACGTCATTCCCTGCAAAAATGGAAGTAAATTGACCCCTTCCCCTTACAAGCCTAACCATAAGTCTGCTGATAGCGGGAGCAGTTCAACTAGAAGGCATTGAACTCAATGAAGAGTCAATCGTTGTGCCTCGGAAGATGAACATAAAAATGACATGAGAGACGAACTGCAGTCGTTTTGAAGGTGAATAGCCATGACCCTGTCACATAGTGAGAGGGCAAGACAACTGATGGACGAAGAGGGCACTAGAGTGGTCGCCCGAGGAGAGTTCCAACAAGGTGGGCCGACGGATTGTTGCAAAGTGAACCAACTGTTATTTCGCATGGAAGGAATTAAAGTGCTGCTCCTCAGCAGTAGCATCCTGGACGACAGTGGCGGGACAAAGAAAAAAGTGTAAACGTAACCCGCACGATGAGGGAGCAAGAATTGATTACGTAGTTGAAGAACGTTTCCATCGAAGAATAATGCACTGCAATTTTTGCATGTTGAGGAGATCTATTCCGGATTTTCAGTTTTGACACGGTATTGAAGCTGAAGATTTGGAGTGTCCGCGCCGTGATGGAGTTCAATACATAGCACTGCGCTCACTTGCCCCATCGTATTCAGCCAAGTCGCTTTAAAGGTATGATCTGGAGAAGATAACGATACGCTAGAATAGAGGTGGAATTTCTACCAGGCCCTTCTTGGTAGAATCATTCTGTGGCAGTAAATATTGCTTTGACCTAACGAGTTCCCATTCGGAAGATTTTAGACTTCTTCCATGACTAAGGAAAAATGAGCTCGCCGAGACAAATTCCTTCGAAATAAATCTATTAGATAAAGGACAGTGACGTATGATGGAAACTTTGGGTCAATCGCTTAAAAATCCTCGTATTTAAGGCTCACATACTATTTATTTTATTTCCATTAAAGAGGCCATTTATTTATTTAAATGGTCGAATTGTAGTTTATGTAGAGATGAGCATGACTGATCTTTAAAATCAAGGCAACTGTCATTCGTGCAAGATAGAAATCAGTACCCACGAATGAGAGAGATTGAATGGAAATTGGCTATGAAATCAAATGCAAAGAGGCGGCTCATGTTTTCAAAATACGAACACTCACAGATCGTCGTAGCTGTTTCTAATCTCTCCTGTCCAGGTGTTACGGAATGCCCAAGGGTCATGAGGATCGTACACGCTTCGCTGCCCCATGGTCCGCTGGTTCTACAGAGGACTGTTGTGTAGGACTAGCATCGAGTATCCCTGAAAGTCACGGATGTGAGCTAACATCAAGGGATCGCTAGCGAATGTACTAACTGGAGGCCTCAGCAGAGATGAGGTCATGGAAATCGAATGCATACTGCCACGGCACGGATTATCTTTACCTAGGCAACCGACCGATCTCATCAAGCAGTTGCCTCCGCCATGCTCAATAATGGGCTCCTATTTGGCCCGTGCTGCTGCTGTGACAGCCTTGTGGGAAATGCAGAGGTACGAAGACGTGGCCTGTACCTACCAGAAGGAAAATTACGGTACGACTCCCTTAAGGTCTGCTAGCTTCCTCTCCACAGACGCTTTAAAAATCCTTTGAAGAAGTGTCTCATTATCCACGCAATTCAGCTTTCAGTTTCAGCGCTATAATATTATTTGTAGTAATATACTGTAATTCCACGGATCTCCCTCGATAGAGAGCCTTCGGGCTCTCTTGTTAAGAGGAATCTCGGGCCGCCTGTCGCAGGGCCACGTGGCGTTTTCCCAGCTGGTGGATAGGGGAATGAAACACGAACCAAATGCGACCGTGTACTGCCCTGAGACGCAGGTGGGATGCAGGGGATAGACTCCTCCTGCTGGGACGGGTCGGAGCGTTCCTTGTGCATGGGAGCGGCATGTTCATGCACAGTGTGCGTGGATGTGTCCGTGACTGTGCGGATTGTAACTGTGTCGGCCCGGCCAAAAGCTTGCACTCGGTAGACTGGGAGTACATGTAAGGCGATTCGAGGCCGCCTAAAGTCTCGCCCCGTCCCTTCGGACAGTCTGGCTGGCTGCACGGAGTTCTTCGCCCGCACCACAGAGTCTGACTAGCTAACGTGCGTACTCCAGTCAAACACAACAGCCCTAAAGGGCCCCATTCCCCTGACCCCCAAAGAGCTCCCATTTCTGCAGCGATTGGAAGGACGAGTACGGAGAGGCTGCTAAAATCTCAGGGCCTAACCAGGCAGCGCAAATTGAGGAGGACTAGGATGACGATCTGTACTTGCAACGCCCTCACGCTCGCATCGGAAGCATCCGTCGAGGACCTGACGATGCAAGCCAGGAAGATCAAGTACGACGTCATCGGGCTGACTGAGACGAGAAGACACCACCCCCTACACGCCGCCTACGACTCCGAAGAAGAACTGTTCCTCGGAACATGCGACAGCAGGAGAGTAGGCGGTGTTGGTGTCCTCGCCAACACGCACTTGGCCATGAACATCGATTCGTACGAGTCTCTGGCAACACGAATCGGCGGCTGCGACTGTGGTTCCGTGCCAGCTTTGACTGTGTTCGTCGCGTATGCATGCTCCAACTGTGTTCGTCGCGTATGCATGCTCCAACATCCGAATACGACGACGAAAAGGTCGAAGCTTTCTACGTGGAGCTGGAGAAGTTCTAAGGGAGATCACACCTTCTACTAGGTGATCGTCGGCGACTTCAACGCCAAGATCGGGCCACGAAGGTCGCCGGAAGAACTACACATCGGAACCCCGGTTTAGAGTGGAACGAGCAAGGTGAAAGGCTGTCTGAGTTTCTCATGTCGACCAAGACCATCCATGGAAACTCACAGTTCCAGAAACCTCCCTCCCTACGATGGACTTGGGAATCACCCGATGGGCAGTTCCACAACGAGATCGACCACATCATCTTCAATCGCAAGTATTGCCTGACCGTCTCCGTTGTTCCCAAGCTCTACACGGGATCGGACCACCGCCTCCTTCGCGCAAGGTTCCGCTTTTCGCGTCAAGGAGAGAAGGCCGTGAAGTTTAAGAAGAGGAGTCCCAGAACGACCATCAACTGGGACCTTTACACCTCTCTCCCCGGCCTTTGGGAAGACACCGTTGCGGACAACATCGACGAGGAATACGGCCATTTCGTGCACCATCTCAGCGATAGTGCCAAGAGAGCCGAGAGCTTGAAGACCACCAAGAGACGCCTGTCTCCGGAAACTCTCAAGCTGATACGCCAGCGTGGAGCAGCACGAGCATCAGGCAACTACCAGCTGACATCCGGGCTTGCGAAGCTATGCAGAGCGGCGATAAAGGAAGATCTTAAGGAGAGAAGGGCGGAAGTGTTGGCTGAAGCTGCAGAGGCAGGTTTGAGCATCCGCAATTCCCGCCGGAACTTCGCCAGCTTCAAGACCAAGATGACCGCTCTCCGACGTCCTGGCGGTATCGTCACCTTCTCCAGAAGGACAATGGAGAAGGTCATTCACGACTTCTACTCCGATCTCTTCGATAGCCACGTCCACCAGCCCCCATGCTTTCTTCCGCAGGATGGATATGTCGTTCCCTCCATTCTCCCTTTCGAGATCCGACACGCCATCTCGTCGGTGAAGAAACGTACAGCACCCGGTCCCGACACGATCAGATCTGAACACCTGAAGAACCTCCCCTCAGCGCACATCGACACCCTGGTGCGGCTCTTCACGCGCGACCTGTCGGAGTGCAAGGTTCCATTTCAGTGGAAGACCAGCAGGACCGTCTTGCTGTACAAGAAGGGCAACAGCACGACAGTGCCAACTATCGCCCGATCTGCCTGCTGTCCGTAGTCTATAAAGCTGTTCACTCGAGTCATCCTGAATAGGATTAGCAGAACGCTGGACCAAGGACAGCCATGCGAGCAAGCAGGGTTTCGGAGAGGATTCAGAACGATCGACCACATACACACCATTACGAAGCTCATCGAAGTGTCGCGAGAGTACAAGCTGCCGCTGTACCTTACGTTCATCAACCTGAAGAAGGCATCCGTCGAAACTGAAGCGGTCATCGACGCCTTGCTCACTCACGGTGTTCCTACTCAGTACATCAGAGTCCTTCGAAAGCTGTACAGTGGATTCACGACCAAGATCTCTCCATTCTACAACGACGTGTTCATCGACGTGAAGAAAGGGGCTCGACAAGGGGATACCATATCCCCAAAGCTCTTCAGCGCCACCCTCTCGAAAACGTCATGCGCGAAATAGAAGGGGAGCACATGGTAGTGAAAGTCTACGGCCGGCAGCTGCACCATCTTTGCTTCGCTGAAGACATCGTGCTCATAACACCGAGCATCAGCCAGGCGGAGCGAATGCTGGCCGACTTCGATCGTGTATGTGGGAACGCTGGACTGCAGGTGAATCTTACGAAGACGATGTTCATGAGGAACGGACGAGTTTCTGATGCCCCTTTCTCGCTCAGCGGAACGAACCTCTCCGAATGCTTTAACTAGTGCATCTGGGTCGCGAAGTCAATATGGCCAACGACTTAGCGCCGGAGCTGAGCAGAAGGAAAGGAGCGGCTTGGGGCGCTTTCAAAAGCGTCCGAAGAAGTCGGCGAAGAAGACGAAGAACGTCTGACTCCGTTCCCTCCTATTCAACTCCACTGTTCTTCCTGCCCTAACATACGCCTCAGAGACATGGGCTATACGAAAGCAGGATGAACACGCGATCAGCGTCGCGCAGCGTGGAATCGAGAGGACGATGCTCGGAGTTATACGACTCACGCAAGTGAGAGAAGGCCTCCGGAGTTCCGAGCTTCGCCGACGTTCGAAGATCAGAGACGCTGTCGCGTGGGCCATGTTGTCGAAAATTAGGTGGGTCGGCCACGTAATGCGCTTCGCAGATAACCGCTGGACGAGAGCCGTTACCGATTGGATTCCGCGGGATGTCAGGAGAACACGGGACGGCCACCAACGCGATGATCGGACTTCTTTGTGAAAGCGCTGAACGACCGATATGACGTTCTTCGCGTCCCTCGAGCGAGCAGGATCCATTGGAGCTCTCTGGCACGCGACAGGGACGAATAGAGACGCTGCTGGCGCCCGCTCGAGCAAGCCGATGATCAACGGGACGACAGGTGATACAGGTAATATTGTAATTGCTAAAAACATTTAACAGTGTAATTTTAAAAAAATCGAAATAATTTAAAATGAAGCGAAAGAGCAGAGAAAGTTTTTGCAGCTGTGTACACTGCTTGATTTTTTAATGGGTTTAAAATACTACAAGATACAATATAACACATTAATACGTATAATACGTTTCTGGGTTTAAAATGCTATGAGGTACAATTTTAGCCCAAGTAAGAAAAATTTCTTCTGTGAAAAGTCAAGCACTTGCTGAAGGCTCCATAATTGATTCGAAGAGAGCTTCAAAAATCCTTTGTACACTAAAAAATCTTCTTAAATCTTAAAAAATCCTATCAGCAAATAACTTGGGAAATGTTGCGAAAGTGCAATTCCAGATCCAGATGTCATTGCTTTGGTGTAAAAAATGCGACATGCTGCTAAAATCGGCAAAAAGTTGAATCTGCCTCGATTCATTCGAAGACAGTCGTAAAAATTATTCTTTCTAAACAGGATTCAAGTCCAAATCACCTAAAAAGCTAAAAAATAAACAAACAAATATAGGGTAAGGGATAAAGGACGGCGTTACTCAATCCCTTTTTTAGGATGCGTCACGCATTCTAGTTTTACGGGATGTCGTGAGGGCGCTTTGAACACGTATTTGGCTGAACAATGACTTGCGGTAGCCAGTCGATTAACAAGTCAGCGCCTTATTCTTCCCAAACAAGTTTGGTGCCAATTCACCGATCCTAGGGAAGGAAGGCTTGGTTGGTCTGTGCGGGAAATCCGAACTAAGAACCTGGTATTGGGTGAACGCGACAGCCGGCACCTCCTCCTACTGCGCTCCATGCGACTACAAAAAAAAACAATAGGAAGAATAATTAAATTTCCTTAGGAGAGTGAAAGTATTTATGATTTTTTTGTTGCAAAAATCGAACCTCATGCATGATCTTGGTTGAAACCTTTTTAAATAGCTGGGAGCTCTTCTCCTTCAGACACCGAGATCATCTGTAACAGAACAACCGTCGCTCCTCCATGCAGATAGCTGGAGTAGATATGATCGTGATGTTACAGTTCTCTCTGCAACTGCAAATGCCCTAATCGATTTAGCAACCGCTGATAAGGACAGGTCTTTCATGCTCCGCAATGTCCGTCGACGGAAGCGGCAGCTCACACTCCGGACGGTAACTGTTTTTGGTGTCTCTTGCTTCAAGTTCAGTGTTTTGATGCATTAACCAGTTTCGCTTTGCTGCCCTGATACACAAGAAAATAAAATCAAATTGAACCGTAAAATGAAGGCTAAACATTCAAGGCGTGTCCCTCGCTCATAGTGCCTTTTCCGGGTCTGTTCTGGAGCACAAAGAGCAGCATCCCTGAGCGGAAAAAGCTAACAACTTTAATGAAACATACACCACTAAGGGCCAAGAAAGGGTAAAAAACATTTTCATTAAATGTCTCACGACCACTTTGACATGGGCACTAGTGTCACGTCAGGTCAGCGAAACTTGGAATGTGAGCACTCTTCGCAAAAGCTCATGTTCCACATATACTCATGCTGTACTTGAATACAATCCAAACAAACACCTAACTGACAGATACACTTGGACCCTAGGTCTCTCGGATAAAAGATAAAGGACGGCGTTGATTAGTCCTTTTTGGGCATGCATTCTGCTTCTACGGAGTTTCGTGGAGGCGATTTGAATGCGTTTGCTCTATACAATGAACTGCGGTGACGAGCCGATGGACAATTCAGTGTTTTATCTTTCCCAAGCAAGCCTGGTACCAATTCACCGACCCTGAAATTAAAGTTTAAGGCTTTAAAGTAATGACTGTGTTGTACTTGGATAGAAATGTGAGAGTCCCACTCAGCATTCAGAATATCCCCCGTTTCCAGACAGTCGCAAAGGTTTCATAACTTCTGAAATCTATATATAGTGTCTTAAGTAACCGCATTTCTTTGCCTGCAGGGGTCGACGATCAAATGCCCCAAATCATATGTTCGCCATTGGATGGCTAACCAAGTCTTCAAGTTGGTTCCGATTTTTGGAGAGACATTCATTCAGTGATACATTGCCTTCTGTCTGCTTTCAAACAAATCGCGTTGTTTCTAAATCTTTTCTAGCTTTCCATTCTCAAAATCAGTCACCCAACATTTGTAGTTTTCTATTTTCTAGATTCTTCTTCTTCAGCGTTTGTCCCGCATCGTAGCGGGGTCTGCTATTCTGGTGTTTTGACGCCACCTTACCCGATCCAGCACCAGATCAGGGTGAACATCAGTAATCTTCAAGTCCGCATGTAACGTATCTAACCAGCGCTGCTTCGGGCGCCCTCTAGGCCGCTTTCCTATTACATCGAAGTTAAGGCCTATCCTGCGGACGCTTTCTTCTTCTCCACGCAGAACGTGGCCAGGCCCCCACAGAGTTCTGCGGCAACGCCGCTCGCCGCAATGGTTAAGGATAGGGCAGGGACGCCGCCGGCGGCGAGCTCTGCGTCTCTGCCCTATGAAGAAGGATAGGGCAGCGGCAACGCCGCAGAACTCGGGGGGGGGGGGGGGGCGTTAAGCGAGCTTCGCGCATCTTGTCAGTTATCGGTGCGGCACCGACGCTTACAATCGAGTCACGAAATCGTTCGGAGACGATTATTCCGACACCACTGGTGGTCCTGGGACTTCCGCATAGAATGGCCTTGGACCCACGTCCTACGTCCCTTGACTTGCTGCAGGACCACCTCATCTCCTGCATCGCACAGAAATCAACTCTTCTACGCTGCAGTGCTTCAACCAGCTCGCACGTCAACGTACCCACATTCAGCGTTGCCACGCTGGTCCTGCCTACGTTACGGAACTTTCGGACTAGCTCAGTTGCCCCCCGATGCCGTCATCGCATCAGGGACGCTCACATACTTTCCACACTGTCGGGCTTTGCGAGTGCGCGTCGGCTCCCCCGGACGCCGTAGTACTACCTCGAAATATGTGAGCTGACATACACCATGTGATGTGACATGGGTCTTCGTAGGCCGGCCTGTCACAAAAGCTGTCGCCTGCAATCGAGTGTCCGTGATCGGCTTAGCTCGCAGAGGGAAAATTTTCCAGTGGCACCACGTGGAGGAACGGACATCGCCACCTTTCTATGTTCTAATAATTATTTTAAAAAACCTTTCACGTAAAGATATTATTTGGGGTGTTAAATATGAGTCTGATGTTTCTTTGCAGTGTGCACTCATTTAAGGTAAAGAGGTTCACAGTGTGTAGAGTGCACTCAAGTAGACTCTACACACAGTGAACCCTTTTACCTTTCTAATGCAAGGAGACGACTCGTCGGAGCACTTGATACCTTGATACCTCAAACCTTGATTTAATTTTTGGAAAATCCTAGGGCCTGTAAAGCATTCCCGACCGGTCAGCAAAAGGTACGGGTTCGAGTCCCGACTGGAGCTAGAATTTTGATCATGCAAAATATCGTTATGAGAGCTTACAATCGTCAGTTTTTTCTTTTGACTATTCCTTTGGACGATCGTCTATTCTGAGCGCGGCCTTTCGTGATTTTGAGGTCGTCTATCCTGCCATTAAGTGTCTTGTGTGCTTTTCTACCAAAATTTTAGATAAACGCATGTAGCGCCCAAATCTCGATTAAATTCTGAAGCATTAAAACAGTGGAATCTTTCGATCTAACCTAATACATCTGCCAACTAAAAAATGACTTCAGAAAGCTTGTTTCGTCAACCACGGTTTTCTATTTCAAATCCGCAATCTACTGAAATGTCCCGTTGGCGTTGGGGAATTTCCAGGACCTAAAATCTTGGATACAATGTGCACAGCTTACATACTCTGCCACCACTTCCCTGTGTTCGTCTCTAACTATTAGGTTGGTGAAAAAGTGTTGCACCACAGCGCAAATTTTTTTTCAAAATTTATTGCTTCATTTGTGAGCGACCCCAATCAACAAAGTAACTACCGTTTACATCTACAACCTTCTGCCACCTGATGGGGAGATCATGAATTCCTTTCTTCCAGAAGGAAATCGGCTGTGACCCGAAGAAGTGCGCCACCTCGGATTCCAGTTCGGTTCGGTCGTTAAAGCTCCTATCCCTCAAGTGTTGCTTTAAAGCTCGAAAGAGGTGGTAGCCCGATGGGGCAAGATCTTATGAAAACGGTGGGTGGGGCAGCACCTCCTACCTAAGCTCCTGTAGCTCCTGGCGAGACGACTTTGCAACGCAGGGCGAGCATAGTCGTGAAGAAGTTAAACATTCTTCTGCCTTGCCGTTTCCGCGACATGACCTCACTCAGCTTCTGCAGTTGTGTAGCGTAGATGTTCGCTGTTACTGTGGTTCGATCGTTAAGGAGCTAATGATAGAGCATTCCTCGAGAATCCCACCATCAGCACAACATTACTTTCCTCTTGTGGACGTCCGCCTTTGGTAGCTTCGGAGGTGGGAGCCATTTGGCCTTCCGAGTATGGTTAACGAAGATGACGCAAGATTCATCTCCCGTGACGACATTCTCGAGAAAGTCCTTATTACGAAAATGAACAAGGAGACACTGAGCGATAGTCAGTCGCCAAGCCTTGTCCGAGTCACGGAGATCGTGGGGTACCCAAGTTGAGACCACCTTGCGAAATCCAAGAGCGTGAAGATGATGTGCAACGGAGGTGTGATGACACTGAAGACCCACTGATAATTCACGAGTGGTTGCGCTTGACGTTTCTTTCAGAACGAGCCGCAATGCGTCGTCATTCACCGCCGACTGGCGTCTTGAGCGTTGCGCATCTTCGAAGGACACATCTCCGTGTCCTCGAACCGCTTGAACTATCGAGACGCCGTCCATCGTGTAACAACGTTCTCCCCAAATACAGCACAGATGTTAGCTGGTTCTTGGCCTGCCGAGCGACGCTGCAGGAACTCGTAGAACATCACTGGTCGTAGATCGCGCTGACCGATGGACCGTGGACCTAAGCCATTGCTTTCTCTTCACAGCAGTCGTAGTATTTATATACCCTCATAAGCAACTTGCCACGCATGAGAAATATTCTAGGATGTTTGTGCTACAAGTACGTGGCACCAAACACTACTTGGAAGTCTCCCTTAAATCCTGAAAATTTTTCAAAATTTTTGGTGCACGACTTTTTCACCAACCTAATATTTAGGTGCTTGATAGGTTTCTGATTTTGTTTTCCAGAAAGTTGGACATCAAACATGATTCAGTGCGTTGAGCCGCAATCATTTCGTTTGCCTACGTACTTTGCCTTCCAGAAAACGAAAGGTGAACATTGTGGATGACGAAGAATGGGGCGATGACGTTTCCATAATTTCGCGAAGTGACAAGACATCGGTGAGGAACAGTACTCTGCATTTTAGTTCACATCTTGCATTGTGTTGCTTGCAGCTATCACTAGTTCGTGTAACTCCTGTAGTCTGAAACGGTTTGTGTCTCTCTAGTTTTTGGGTTGACAACACTTTTTGCTTTTTCAAAAGTGAGCGACTTTTGCGACTGTTTTGAACTATAAGGAAAATTGATTCCCTTTACTATATGTATTTTAAAAATATGTGGATGCTATTCGCTTTCCAGGAGCTGCTCAGAACTGCTTTTATTACGGTTTCGTTTCAGGTAGGAACGATTGTCCTGAAGCTCTGCCTTGGGCTCATCTTCATCGGTTCGGCCACAGGCGCCATCGTCTACGCAGTTATCACTTGTAAGTGAAGACGTCATCTCGCTGTGGTCGTAAAATTCCACGTCCGTGTTTTACGGTCCCTTTCAAATACCCGCGCATTAGCATAGTCCTAGAATTGAAGACTGGGGAAGTAATGAACGCTACAAAATGGGAAAGACGCATGTCCCTACCACCACTTGTGCCATGGAACAACACCGGTGGTATTAAGGCACATTTTTTAACGCGAAAAGCAGAGAGTGTTTGTGGAAGTCCAGTCTTGCACAAGGGGTTCTTGATCAAAACAGACCATCCTTGTAAGAATTTGCAATTTCTAGATGAACGGCTCGAGGTTAAGAAAAAATGGGGTAGAAGGACAAGTGCACCAGGGCTTTATATAAGTTAGCCATTCAGCTTCTTTCGAGTGCATTTCGCTGCCCAAGCTCCCTGTCTCCTCACTCTTCATTTCGTGCAGATTCTCGACCTGAAGAGGAGTGGTGCCCAAAATTTTTCCTTGAAAAATTACACTTTTCCTTACAGAAAAGCTAATTAATGAACAGGCATTGTTATCCATCAGCCACCTCCGACAAGTTGTGTACCCTTTTTCATCTGCACATCATCCTGATGATGATTCGATAAGCTTCGCAACGAGGGATGTGGCCATGTTGCTGATGTGCCCTCTCTGAAATTCTGCTTGTTCGCGTGTCTGACCTTCGTCTACCACTCTTCCCAGTTATGAATACTCGGAAGCGGAGAACCTTGGAGAAGTGTCTCAATTGAATTCCGAATCTCGTAAACCGTGCATAGCTCATGATTACGATGAATCCGTCGAAAGCGTAAACCAGACAAGCTGCAGAATACTGAGATGTTGTCAATATGCGGAATTGTTTCTGCCCTCTCTGATGCGAATGGGTTCGATCATCTCTATCACCTCAAAGCGAAATCTGCCAACATTCTGATCCTGGTTTCACGTTGTCTTGAGGAATCGAAGCCATGAACACTTAAGGCATGTGAACTGCTGCGAAACCACCCAGAGCAGAAATAGAAATCTAACTTTGCTTCTGACGAAGCCCACACCTAACAGGAAAGCTATTATATGTGGACTTAAGTCGAGCAAGCGCTTTGAGATTCTGTTTTGCCCTATGTTTGACAATTTCCACCACGCCCTCAACCCTAAATCCTAAGCTGGCCATGTTCAATGAGCTGGGATGAGTTTATTTCGGAGATGCTCGCCATGTACTGAGAGCTATTGCTGACCTCAAGAACTTGAAAACCGACGTGCATGCAAGCTCAGTGGCGCCAATCAGAAGTCGGACTCGTTCACGTCAGTCGTTAGGTACTCGGTCTCCTTCACGTTCAATTTCACTCCGAACATACCAAGCGGTCGCACCAAGCTTGCACCTGCCGCTTAAGATCACCTCTGTCTTCGCAGGTGCGCATCACGTAGAATACACAAGGCGATAACTATTAGGTTGTAACGAAATAAATGGCACTGAACCACTGTAAATTTAAACAGTTAATATCTCGGCTTGTAGGCAAGCTTATTAATCGAAATAAAAACCATCTGATTCTACACATCTTTGCCAACGTGACACAAGCTTTTTTATCCCAGTAGCATAAAAATCAGAAGTTCTGGAATTGACGAAATCTTCGAAGGCACTTTCGGCATCCTGTTGGTATTTGAATATTTTCCCTACCAAGAAGTCGCCAAGATGCTTGAAGAAATGGTAGTCTGTTGGAGACAGGTCGGGAGAAAACGGAGGATGTGGTAGAGTTTCAATGCTCAGCCATTCAATTTCTGCAACGTCATTCGTGCTACATGGGGGCGAGCATTGTCGTGCAGAAGGAGAACTCGCCTTCGGTTTACCAAGGCCGGCCGGATATCCTTCAACTTTTTCATCATTTCTTCAATTTCAATGCAGTACTTCTCTGCCGTGATGGATTCACCGGGAGGGAGGAAGCTGTGGTGAATAATTCCCAGCGAACACCACCATACTGTCACCATTACTTTCTTTTGCTGCAATTCCGGCTTCGCAAAAACCTTGGAGCTCTCATCGCTGTCCACCCACTGTGCCGATCGTCGCCTGTTGTCGTACATTATCCATTTCTCGTCACAGGTTACGATGCGATCAAGGAATGGGTCGGTTTCGTTCCGTAGAAGCAGTGCGGACGAGATCTCATATCGTCGGTTTCTTTGCTCCTCAGACAGCTCGTGAGGCACCCATCTTTCCAGCTTTTTGCTCTTTCCAATTTCCTTCAGATGCCGGGCAGCTGTGTTGTGACTGACGCCAAGAACCTTCGCTATCTCCCTGGTACCTTTGTGTGGATCCTCCTCTACCACATCTCTCAGCTTGTCCTCATCAACATCACTATGCCTCCCGCGACCTTCATGTCCTTCCAAGCTCTCATCTCCATTCCGGAACTTCTGATACCAACGATACGCCGTCCGAATTGTGGAACATCCTTGACCGAATGCGGCGTTGATCTTCTCGTCCGCCTCCTTAGCTGTAGTGCCCAGCTTGAAGTCATACAAGTAAATGCCTCGGATTACCCTTTCGTCCATCTGCAAAAAAGTCAATAAAACTCTGAAGTTTTCCCACTTTTACATAGAAAATTTGGTACTCTCCAGTAGAGCAAAGTTTGCGCTTCTAAATGATATGCCATATGTTACGGTTTGTTCTTGATCAAATGCGTAAAGACGCGCCAAAAAATGGCGCGAGCCAGTGCCATTTAATTCGTTACAACCTAAAAAAAAATGTGTGTGACTTTGCAATACTGAACCATAATGTGTTTCAGGCTTAATGTTTCGTTAGAAAATGTCTGCAACCTACTTGGGCAGACTAGTTTATTAAAATTTTCATATGCCTTCACATCCTTTTCAACCACTAAGGCAAGGAAATTAATGAAAACTGGCCTCCTCTCCACCGCGAGTGTTCGACTTCCTTCAGTTGGTTTGAAAGTTCACAGAATTCCTAATACCCAGCTCTGGAGTCAGCATCTCCTTTCATGCATTCCACAATGAAGATCTTAGATGTGTTGATTGCAGAAAGCGAATCCTTACACCATTTACTACATTCTAAAGGGCGGTCTAAGGTGGCTTCTAAAAGCTGTTCTCCACTTAGTAAGCGCTGTGAATGTTAGCAACCGCCTACTTGATAACGGTAGCGGCATAGGTCATAATGATTTCGTGGTATTAGCCACTGAATAAGTCGGTGTTTGCGCCACTGCAAAGGAGCGGATCACTAGATAGGGCGCAACGATGAATAGGATCCTCAGTTGTTGTAGACCTTGACCCGAACTAGGCTATCACGCCCCAGCCCGCCTGCCTGTGCTTCTCCAACTGCGAGCGCAAAAGAAGAAGATGCCACACGAAATGCCCGGAGGAGACATTCGGAGGGTCCTTCCGAGATCGATGAACTAGTACGAAACTTTTCTGGGAAGGATAGACCAGCGGGTTGTCCATCCGCGGACCACCGCAGCTCATCCGATGTGCGGAGCATGTATTCAACGACATTATCCATGATATCTCGAAGAAGTAGAATGCCTGGAGTGTTCCAAAGAGTTATTAACTAAAGGCGACTGTTAACCTTCATCATTGAAATCCCATCATAGCTTATAGTATTTCGCAGCGCGATCAGGAGAAACTTCGTTGTACAGGATTGATTCTATTTCTCCTAGTGATGGAAATAAATAAAAAATTGATGGTTCCATAAACATTTTTTATTCAGCAGAAGAGAGTCAGAATCAGCCCATCGACGTGAACGCAACTCTCTACTTTCCATACGACATCAATCAACAATGTCCCAACGGTACGCTGACGATGCTCTATCGGAAAGGAGTTGTGAACGGAGAGGAGCAGTATACGGTAAGCTCGGTATAGCTACCAAATGTGAACGTTGAAGTGGTCTTCTCGAAGTTCTAGTCGGTGTAGATGGCGGACCTCATTATTCTTAGAACGGGAATGCTTTAGCCCTAGAAAGTGCCTTCAGTTGGTTCTATGAAGAGATATGAGGAACTTCGTGCCAAACAAGCTACACACTTATAGGGTGCACCAAATGGATAAGAGAGCGAAATTTGTTGAGTTCTCAAGCCAATTTCAAAAGGTTGCTTTCAGAACAGTCATCAGATTCGGATTTTGAGCTTTTAAGTAAGACAGCTAACAAAATTGAAAGGAAATTGTTAGTCAAGCACAACACACTAAACCTAGCCCACAAAGGGACGTGGTTTGGAATTTTTGCCCAGGAGAGACCACCCGAGTTCGATTTGCTTTTCTAGGCATTCCTCTCCCTCAGCCTAGAGTAGATTATTTCGTACGATCCATCATTCCATATTCATTATTTATTCGGATGGAAATCAATGTAGTGTACTCGCATAGCACCTCTTGAACAATGCCTTTCCCGATTTCTAGCGGCTTAGAAAAAAGCATTTGTAGATTTTACTCAGGAACCTGCCCGGTTCGCCGGTAAAAAATTATAAATATTTCCAAACAGACTATATCAGGAACATTTTTGGGACTCACACTAGAAGAGCAGCTTGTTCACTTTAAAAATTGAAGGTGTTTTTTAATTGCTTTTGTAAAAGCTAACTCTACAGTTCCAAGTGATTCTTCTATTCTAAATTGGATTGTATTTATTTCTCCGATTTGTTATTATTATTTTATTCTAAATTTCTATTTATTTCGCGAAGGTCATCTAAGCTTAGATGGTTATAGATGCTTTTGATGCTTCATTAGAGGATTTGAAACTGCAAATATGCACCTGTTGTCTCTAAACATGTTTCGGCGGTTGTGCCGTAGTGTTTTCACATCGTTTTCATTCCAAAAGCACCTTAGAATACAAGAGCTCTTCAAGGTGCTTTCTGCGCTTCCACTGGTGTTGTTCTGCGAAAGAGTGGCAATCTTGTAAGAACTACCGTGTACTAGAGTGACTAGCCTGTCGCGCTGTTCTCACCCTTGCAATGCTTTGAAATATTTTGTTGAAATAGAAAAAATAGAAATATGTAAAAATACATATGGAAATATGAAATAATTTGAGGAAGCTAAGGCTTCATAAAAGGCCGTACTAAGAGAGCTGAAATCGAATAGAGTCGGAATAGGAATCGCCCTAGAACTTGGAGAATCCACCGCCAAATAACGTCCTTGGACCTGTGTTCGTTCAAGGAAAAAATATTCAATAAAGCTTTTGTTATAATAACATGTTAACAACATGTTTACAAAAGTTTGCTTGTGTGCACATTTGCGTTTTTATTAGTAACAAATAACAGTGACTTTCGGAGCTTGAGCGCATATGTGTGAACCATGTATGACATTTCCACCTCAGATTGGCACCTTTGAAATCCCCTTGATCAGTATGGACCTCTTCCAGAAATATGAAGGCACCGTTGGAATTTTTCATGAAATTTGCCACTTGAGATAATAATGAGTATAGGCTTATTTTAGTGTTTGAAAAAACAGGAAAACTTTAGCTTTTTATGGAAGTGGATAGGCCATGCACTCGTTCAGCTCGTCTAAAATTCTTTTACTATTAATAAAATAAAAATCGAGTCCTGCATTGCGCAGTCTACTATCAGCATTATACAGTAGTAGATTGCGCAATGCATTTACAACACAATGCAGTAGTTTTTTCATACTTTTTGTTTTTACTTTTCTGCACTTCAACGTATTCCTGTGATTAGTCACACAGCTAAAAGAATATTTTGAGTACTCAAACAGTGTACTCACAATCCTGGGACGGTATGCAAAGAAAACAGCCTAATTCTTAAAGTCGTAGTAAATTCTTTTATCCTGAAAAGTTGCTTCGACCTTCTTGGAGCGTGACCAGATATGATTTGGAGGGCGTCTATTTCAACATGGAATGTGTTCCGATTCACTTCGTAAGTCTCCATTTTGCTTTGAAAGCATGCAGCTCGTGGCAGAATAAACTCTGACGTTTCGCACTCTTCCACAGTCCTTGCTGACCATTCCATGTTTTTCCCTTTTTTACAATTCAGGCGTTTCATACCGCAACGCTTTCCTGCAATGTTGATCCGCAATTCACTCACATTAAAGAACTGTTCAGTATGTCTCGTACGACACTGCCTGGGTGCAGGATGCCACCAAGAAGCGGCTCTACCATCGCGTGGGTCTGACGCCAAGTGACTGGCAGTATTCGTACTACGTCTTTCAAGACATCACCTACTTCCAAACGAAGGTGCGCTGCACGCGCATGGACCAGGGCTACAGCGAGTTCATCGAGGGGTCAGTGATTCTCGTAATTTCTCAAACTCTAATCGTACTTATGAAACCCACTGTCCTTTCGAAGGAGCACTAAACCAGTAGGACTGCTACCCTTCGTGCGGTTTTTCACCTAATACTTCGCTTTCAGGATGGGTTTAACGTATATCAGGAAACAACGAGACGAGCAAGTCTCCCTGAATGGTAGGTATAGGGAGGTAATCGTCTACGAGGGCGAACCACCAGAAGACGTCGACATCAACGGACGACATCCGTCGCTCATCCGCGGCTACTCTTCGGAACAGAGAAGTGTGTTTTGATACTTCGTCTTACCTGTCAGGATGTACATAAAAGCTACATACGTGAAGACTTGGACCAAACCAACGCCGTTTAGATGTGACATACGGCTGGGAGCTGTACTTCCCGCACTCCACCAACTTCTCGCTGTACAAGCAAGAGTACTGGTATCCGACGATGAAATCGAAGGAGCCCGACTGGAGCATCTTCAACGACATTCCGGATTCGTGCATCAATTCATGAAGACAGCTTGAAGCGGCCAACTGCTTGAACGTACTGCTCTGTGAGGACCAGCACTTGACTATCAGAATTTTCGACGGCTAGGTCAAGGGCCACAGTGCACCTCTGAAACAGTCTTTGAAATGCTTCATACGTAATGTTGTGTACATAGACATAAATATTTCCTATCCAAAGTCGTTGAGTCCAAGAAATAATGAGTCTTGTAGACCCAACGAATGAATGAACGACGCTTTTTATTTATTTATTTATTTATTTCTTCATACACTCATAGGTGTGCCAAATTTGAAAACTGTAACAATCCATAGGGAAAGAACATCATCGTGGTATCAAGAAAGGAAAAGAAAAAGGAACGATCAATAAGGGATTAACAACAAACCGAGACTCAACTAAGTAATAAACTGAAAGGTTTGTTTGATGCTTTTGTGAATTGGGCTGATCCTAAAATACCTCATAAACCTAACGTAAGATAAGATCTTCTTATTGAGATCTCAGAACGTTACATACCAAGCACTCTTCTCCCGGGTCCTTTGAAGTCTGGACGGTAGCCTTTGGGATCGGTCAATCTTCATGTTCATTAATCACAAAAAGCTCACACTTGTAAAAAAAATAAATCAGAAAAACAAAGGGAGCTAAACGGATAGCATTAATTAACAGCGTTTCAAGCTGAACAGCACAAGTCGAGCGAGAATGCTGGAGAGTTTGAAGAGGATTCCCGTGCAGCAGAGAATTGGCGGGTGGGCGAGAAAAAAACAGCACAGCCTCAGAAGCCGAGATTAGGAGAGTTCGTCAGTACAAAGGTTGTCAGCGAGGGGAAGAAATAAAGCAAAATAGCAGATTTGACAAACGGATGCAGGAAAACGTGCGAAAGGCGAAATGCGGGATCCAGGCTCTAGTTTTAGGTTCGAGAATCGACGGGAGGGGTACTGTGGCGTCGTTTTCATTGGGGCGGAGGGTTACCCTATTTTCTTGATACGTTGTTCCTTCCATCCCTTAATAAGTTGTTTTTGTCTAGTGTGGCTTCGCCAATGTGGAGTTCACGTGCAGTTCCGTTTTCTGAAGTTAAGAATATGAAATTGAAGATTATAAAGATCTAAATGCTTATTGTCCCACAATTTCAAAATAGAAATTCCCTGCCGGCATATTTCGAACCAATTCGAAGTGTTCGATTTTTTCAGCTTTTTCCTGAATGTCATGGACACGACAAATTTCTACCTGAATGAGCGACATCCACGTCCGAAATTGCGCTCTACAAAACTTCAAGTTGCTAAGGATGACATAAGTGCTTCCTCTACAAGATTTTTCGAAGTGCTGTTCTAATCACTGACGGAATATAGGAATGGACCTCTCGAAGAAATAGTTTTCTACCTTCTGAGGGAATTAACATCAGAACGTGAAATTGCACCATATAAAATTTCAAGCCCTGCTTGACACATAAAATCACGTCCTTCTGAAACGTCCTTCTTTATAATCACGCCTCTGCCTCTCGATTTTGCACCACTTGCTCAAAGAATCGACCCTCTGTCACATGGAAGCTGTTGAGTTTCGAGCCCACCTTTTGTAGAATCTACATTTTTTAGTTTTCAATGCTCTATGAATTTTTCGGAGGTTCCAAAAAATCTGCGAGTCATGCAGTTTACGTGCGGCAACTACGTTCCCTGATACCATCGATCGCATCCTAAGCATGGGCTTGTCACGGAAATAATTTTCTCCCATCTGAAGGCAGGAACATCTCAGTAACATTGTGCCATATAAGATTTTAAGTCCTGATTATTATACAATAAAGCTCCGCGGCGATCTTCAATATGAATAGGGTGGATAGACGAATTCTAAAACTCCTCTTATCTGTTTTAGCTTCTGAAGAACGCGGTTACTCCAAAACGTAAGCCGAATAAAGCTTTCATAAAAATTACCTACCTTCTGGATGTTTTTGCAGCGTTTATATCGATGACAACAAAATACAATATTTACGAATAGTGATTGTCAGAAACGTCAACAAAGAAAAATGCTGTTGAAAAGTTGTCAAACTCGTGGCTACTAGATATCTCAACTGCTATCATGACATTGCTACAATACCGACCTTATCTTTTGGTCTTTGGCGGAAAAAGCGAAAAATGCCTTTTCTGTCGCTTTTCTGTGGGGCTCTTCAAATTGAGCGCAATGTAAATTGAAACACATTCGTGATCAGCACCGACCCCTCTTCCCGATGAGCTGTGAAGCGCCTAGCGAGCGCTTGAAAAGTAGCTACGTGACCTAATTTCTGCCTGGAGGGAGCTGACCTCTTCGCTCGCGGGAGATAATTACACAATTACCTCCTAATTAGCTAATGAAGAAAGAGATTAATCCTATTAAAGCCTACTTCTACCATATATATATAGTAAAACATAGTTCTCTTGGTTTCCCAGTTTTTTTTGCGATCAAAATGATGTAATTTTTTAAAGGATCTGATAATCTAAGTGCTATTATTTTCAGAAAATATCTCCACTTTTGAGGACTCTAATTTGGTGGAAATCAAGCTGCGAAATAGGGATCTCTAGGTTCGATTTCCTTAGTAATTATACGCTGGCAAAGGTGGTCACACGACATTTCTTCGCAGTTAGCCGCACACTTTCCCCATGATTAAAGTGACCACAGAATCTTTTCTTTGAAGAAGGATAGATTGTGATTTGGATATGAAGACTCCTTACCTCTTCCATATGTGAGATTTTGACTGGGCTAGAGGACATTTTGACCATTCAGCTACGCAGCAAACTCTACTCCAAATAGGAAAAATTGTCATTTAAAAATTGTTACGAGTTACTTGTCTGGCAATACTGAAAAAAACGGAAAAATAGCCTACGAGTGCATTCACCAGTTAGTTCTGACTTGAGGAGTAGTTCAATTTCAATTTTTTCATTTGATCGTGTTTATTAAGAGTCAAACGTCTAATTGTCCTGATCGGGACGCAGGTGAGATCTGGATCATCCCTCTGGCCTGCCCTTGTGACTCCTCGCGCCATCTGAAAACGCTTCGCCTAACTCGGTTCTTCACACTTCCGGTGTCGCGGCGCGATATTGATCAACCACACGAAGGTGAAGAAGAATACGCGGCGTACACCAAAGAAGGCTTGGATAACTACGGCCTCTTCATTTTATTTAAGATGCTTGCATTTTTTAGCTCGTATTTACGCTTTTATGCTGGTTGAATGCATGGCGCATCCCAGAAAATCTAAACGAATTCGTTCTCCTTTAACAGCGCCCTCACAACTCAGGACTTTGACTTTCACCTACGGTATATCCCAGGCCGTCATTTCTGTTTGAGTGTTGTTCTTCACTATACTTTTGCAATAAACGTACTTATTGAGATTAAGAGACCGACTTAATCAAACACTTCTGACCTCGATACGAGTTACTTGTCTGGCAATACTGAGCGAAATTTGAATTTTTCCCATTTGGAGTGAGTCTGCTGCGTAGCTGAGTGGTCGCAATGTCCTCTAGCCTAGTCAAAATCTCACATATGGAAGAGTATAAGGAGTTTTCATAGGCCTCCAAATCCCTATGCTTCCTTCTTCAAAAAAAATGATTCTGTAGTCATGGGAAAACTGCGCGGGTAACTGCAAAAATTGTCATGTGGGCAACTTTGCTAGCGTATAGTTACTAACGATTTCAACCCTACAGGTTCCACTTTCGCAGCTTGATTTCAACTATAACGTTTAGCGGGACAAATGAGTACAAGCACACATAAACTTTGTATTCCAAAATTAGAGTCCTCCAAAGTGGGCACTTTTTCTGAAGACAATGTTAATGATATTACCGAACCCTTTAAAAAATTAAATCATTGTGACCGCAAAAAAACTGGGAAACCCAGGGAACTATGTTTTACCATATATAAAGTAGAAAATAGGCCTTCATTAGCTACCTAGGAGCTGTGTGTGTAATTACCTGCAAGAGGAGGGGTCAGCCGCACCAGGCAGAAATTAGGTCCTTGAACTATTTTTCTGGAGCTCGCTAGGCGCTTTGCAGCTCATCGGGAAGAGGGTTCGGTGCTGATCACGAATATATGTTTAAATTTTATTTTTAAATTTACAAACATTTCGTTTTCATTAGGAGCGGCAAGGTTAAATTGCACCAGTCAGCTATGTCATTTTTTAGAACCTGTTTACGCTGGCGGTCTCGATTCCGAGAGTCACATTCACGAAATTGCGACAAATTCGTCCAGGAGGTTAAACTTCATTCTAGAACCTTTCAAAATGGAAGATCTTTCCATGATTTTCCGACTACTTAATCGCTTGTTGGATCACCGATCTCGTCGCCGCAAAAATAGATTTATTACAGAAATTGAAAAGCTCTAACAAAGTTCCACACGTCATTTATTCAGCCGCGCTGGAATAGTGAATCTTTCGTACGAACAACGTTTATCCCAACTTATCGCCGATTCTTTAGAATTCAGAAGAAAATCGCGGTCTTGCGCCAGGATGTACAAATGGTTTACAAATGAGGTCAGCCTTAGCATCTCCGATATGTTTTAAGTTTCCCGGAGAATTGCTGTTATTAGAGGGCATCCATATCGGACCAGACCCAACACCAAATATGAGTCAGTACAAAAATTCGCTTCCTTCAAGAGGAATAGTTATATGGGATAGTTTGCACGGCGTCCTTTTCATATACGGAAACTTCCATGTCTTTCAGAGTCGTCTAGCCCAGGAACAGATGAAATTTCTAGTTACCGTAGAAATAAAAGGAAGGCAGAAGGAAACGAGCGGCTTGGGGAGAAGACGTCGTGAAGAAGACGATGAACATCCAGCTCCATGCCCATCTATTCGACTCCACCGTTTTTCCTGCCCTGTCATCCGCCCCACAGATCTGGGCCATACAAGAGCAGGACGAACACGCGATCAGCGAGGAATCGAGAGGACGATGCTCGAAGTGACACACTCAAGTGAGAGAAGGCCTCCGGAGTTCTGAGCTTCGTCGACGTTCGAAGATCAGAGACGCTGTCGCATAGACCAAGTCGTCGAAAATTAGGTGGGCCAGCTACGTAATGCGCTTCGCAGACACCCTCTGGACGAGAGCCGTCACCTACTGGATTCCGCGAAATATCAAGAGAACACAAGGACCCCACCAACGCCTTGATCGAACTTCTTCGTAAAAGCCCTGAACAAACGATATGACGCTCTTCGTGTCCCTCGAGGGAGGAACATCCACTGGAGCACTCTGGCACGCGACAGGGACGAACGGAGACGTTGCTGGCTCCCGCTCGAGCAACTGGATGATCAACGGGACGACAGGTGATACAGGTGATACTGTAGAAATCCCTTTCATCACTACAGAAATCATGAATTTGTCAAGTTGTAATGTCGGTTATCGTAATCAAAACACCAAGTGCCGCAGTGCACGTACAGTTAGCGAAATATCCCCAAGTTGAATGGATGAAAGTCTCCTCCTCATACTGTGTGAATCTCATTTCACAAGCTAAGGACTGTGTACTATCATCTATGTTGCCAAATGCAGTTGGTCCATTCATCCATTCAACGTGGGATATTTCGCTAATGGATATGAAGAATCTGGGCTCAACAGACTCACAGAATCCCGCAGCACCTATGGAACAATTGCTCTACAGCAGGCCTTGCACAAGCAAGAACCGTTCTCCCAAATTAGAAATATTAGGTTGTTGCAGAAGTTTTCTTATTAGATTGTTACAGAAGCCATTTTTAAGACACCACATTTTTTAGTTATACAAAAAAGCGAAACATGTCAAGAAACGAAGTAACCGCCATCATGTTTCACTCTTCTCCACCTTTCAGGCAGAATCCCTATCTCGTCAGCGTAGAACTTTCCTGGCTTTGATTCGAAAAAGCCAGACAGCCAGCGTTCCATAACGTCCTCTTCATTGAACGTTTTTTCTTGCATGGCATCCGAGAGAGACAGGAAAAGGTGGCAGTCTGTTGGTGCAATATCTGGACTGTACGGTGGGTCCAGGTCGAGATCGAGGGTTCCAAGGTCGAGAAGCTTTTATTTATTTATTTATTTATTTATTTATTTATTTATTTATTTATTTATTTATTTATTTATTTATTTATTTATTTATTACTCCACCTAAAGTGCGCTTGTTGAAAACAGAAAACAATAAACATTATCAGTCAACACAATCCAGACTAAACTTCAAAACAATTAAACCTGAACAAAATAGAGATTAGGAGTTTGGGAGTCTAGGTAGCACTATGAGCTGGAACTAGAGAATTAAGAGAACTTTCTTATGCAGCTGTTCGACAGACCCAACGTAGACGACTGGACAAAAAAAAATAAAAAATAGCGTGCTCGGAAAATGCGAAAGAGTGATTTATGTAGTATAGTACGTTTAATTGTATTAAATTGGTCAAACCTATTTGAAAAAAATTGATATAGTTGTAGTGCTACGAGCGTGCGTCATAATTCAATATGGCTATGGTGTGATTTCAAGTGGGCGTGGCAATCACTTTCGAGCACCATAACGAGAGGAGAGCACCTAGGATATAACCGGTCATACCCAGGCGAGCCTTAGCTTCATTACGCTCCCTCTCGATGATGCTTCCATAGAACTGAATTATGTCCAACCGCACTTGTATACCGGATGTATCAAAAAAATAGAACTGAACTACGAATAAGTAAGAAAAATTCAACAATATAGGTATTAAGTAACTATAAGTTTGGAATATATGTATGGGTCCTCTTCACTAAACTCTGAACGAACTGCAATCACAATGCATAAAAACAGCAGAAATAGTGCTACCGAACAATCAGCGTGAGAATGCAAACCGAAACCAAACAAGAGAAAGCTTTTGACGAGTCATTCTTGTAATGTGTGGTCGAACACTGTCGTGCAAAAATCGGACGCATTTTTCCGATCTTGGCAGCCAGTCTATCCAGCTGCTGACAGTACAAGTCCACTGTTAAGACCCTCCCAGACTTCTGCGGCGTTGCCGCTGCCCTATCCTTCATCATAGGGCAGGGACGCAGAGCTCGCCGCCAGCGGCGTCCCTGCCCTATCCTTAATCACAGCGGCGAGCGGCGTTGCCGCAGAAGTCTGTGGGGGCCTTTAGAGTGCCGTTACGGGCCAGCAGCTCGTAGTAGATGACACCTTTGTAATCCCACCAAACAGAAAGCATGAGCTTCGACGGGTGAGGACCATCCTTTGGCTGTGGTTCAGGCTGCTTATCCTTGTGAACCCAGTGTCTGCTCCCCTTGATGTTGACGTACAGGCACCACTTCTCAACTCCTGTGATGACGGACTTTAGCCAACTATCTGTGCGGTTGTAGCAATTGAGTGGCCACCTCAGCACATCGCTGGCGGTCGCGTTCGGTGAGGTCGTAGGGAACCCACTGTGCCAACTTGTGCGCCGTACCCAACTGATGTCCGTGCCTGGCGATGGTGGCGCAGTGCACACCCAGTCCTGCGCAAGTTCACGACATACCCGTTGTACGGATAGCGGGAGCGGTACAAATAGCGAAACGTTGGAAGAGTATCGTGATTTTACTTCTGTACACAATTCGGGATGGTTCAGTGGTTTATCATTTATGTATGCAGGGGAGGGAGATACGACTATTCTTCACAACCGCATAGGAGAAGTCTGGCGTGCGCCGCTATCTTCTGGCCATGGTGACCCGTTCCGCTCACGTACAGTAGACGGTTGAGGCCTCTTCTGGTAGAGACATCGTCGTCGCCGACGATACTGCCGCCGGTGCCGAAACAGGGATATGTCTACAAACAAAAATGTGCGAATAGCAGATCACTTGTAGCAGTCGAACGGCCTTGGTAGTGGAAGTGACAGCGTGAAGGCGATTGAAGTCTGCTCGGAAGTTGACGATGGGTAACGGGTTGTTCGTCCTAAGGAGGTGGGAGTGGTGGCGGAGTACGGCTTGTTGAAGGTTGAAGACAGCGAAGAGGTGGAAGTGAAGGCAGGTTGATATGGACTGAAGGAATACGACGACGAGTTAATGACTTGACTTCGGATTTTTGATTTCGAGGTATTGTCAATGTTTTGGCGACCATTTTCGGTAGTTTACGGGGATTATTATTCATCCCATTGTTTCCTAAGACTGATGTCACCGCGTAGCTAACACTGCTACTTCCACCTTACTTTTGCGAGTTTACTGGACTATTTCTCCCCGATATTTGACTGGAATTCCATGAACGTGGAGGGAACTTCGGAAATTTCTGCTTCCTTTCGTGCACGGACTGCTATGGTGCTGTTCACCGCACTGAGAACAGTCGGGAATTTGACACTCATAGCTGGAGTGGTTGGTTGAACAACATTTCCAGCATCTTCTACCGTCTGTTAGGATCTTGCGGCGTTTTGCTTGATCGGTGACCGTTCTGCAAGTCATTGAGTTATGATCCTACTATATATACGTGAGAACGGTCGTTTGTCTGCGGGTGAGTGAGTGTGTGTGTGTAGGTGTGTGTGTTTGTTTACACAGAAGTGCTGAAGGAGTGTGTTGGGAGGAAGTATGGGGAAGGGGGGGGGGGGGGTGAGGGTTGTAGTTGTCACCAGTTGTCAACTGTTGTAGTTGTCGACAGGCGTCCATGTTCAGATGACATGTCACCAATGTCGCGTAAAGGACGTTCAGGTTGAGAAGAGGTGTCACCGATGTAGCGCAAGGGGTGTTCGGATTCAGACGACGTGTCACTGATACTGATGTCGTGCAAAGCAGGTCCGGCTTGAGAAGACATGTAACCGACGTCGCTCATCAGGTGCCTGGATTCAGAAGAAGTGTCACCAATGTCGCCAAGGGGTTTCCATATCCAGACGACGTGTCACCGATGTCGCGAAAGGCCTTCCATATTCAGACGACGTGTCACCGATGTCGCGCCACGGTTCCGGATTCACACGACGTGTCAACGATGTCACGCAAAGCACGTTGAGAAGACATGTCACCGACGTCGCTCATCAGGTGCCTGGATTCAGAAGAGGTGTAACCAATGTCGCGAAAGGCCTTCCAGATTCAAACGACGTGTCACCGATGTCGCCCAAAGCACGTTCGGGTTGATAACACATGTCACCGACGTTACTCAACAGGCGTCCGGATTCGGAAGAGGTGTCACCGATGTCGCGCGAGGATTCCGGATTTAGATGACGTGTTACCAGTAAAGGTGGGACCAGTAATGGGGACCGGTGAAGGATGGGGTTCCAGTAAGGGGGACCGGTAAAGGGTTAACCAACAAAGGAGGGACCAGTGAAGGTGGGACCAGCAATGGGGACCTGTGAGGGGGGATTCAGTAAAGGGAGAACCGGTGAAGGAGGGAAGAGGGGTCCAGTGAAGGGGGGGGGGGGGCGGTAAAGGAGGGGAGGGGTCCAGTGAAGGTGGGACCGGTAGAATGTTGACCAGTGAAGAGGGAACCAGGTGAAGGGGGACCGGTGAGGGGGGGGGGGGGGGGATTGGTCCAGTGAAGGGTGGACCGGTGAAGGAGAAGGAGCGGTCCAGTGAAGAGGGACCGATAGAAGGTTGACCAGTGAAAGAGGGAACCAGGTGAAGGGAGACCGGTGAGGAAGGGACCAGTAATGGGGACCGGTGAGGGAGGGGGGGAAGGGGTCCAGTGAAGGGGGACCGGATAAGGGTTGATGAATAAAAGGGGAACCAGTGAGGGTGGGACCAGTAATGGGGAAAAGGATAGGATTACCAGCGAAGAGGGGGCTAGTAAAGAGAGGTCCAGTGAAGGTGAGAGCAGTAGTAGGGGCAGACGAAGGGGGAGGGAGGACCAGTGAAGGGTGAACCGGAAAAGGCTGACAATAAAGGGGAACCAGTGATAAGGGACCAGTTAAGAGGGTCCAGCCAAGGTGATGGACCTGTTTTGCCCTATTCCGCTATACAACTCTATACAGCAAAACCAGTTTTTTCAATGAATGAGAGAAGGCCTAAAGAGGAGAAGAAGACGTTCGTGGTGTTCTATTCTCCGGGTTTGGGGCGAAGCCCCAACCAGACGTTTGGCGGCCAGCAGGCCGCCAAACGTCTGGTTGCAGCACGCAGCAGAACGTCTGGTGGCGATGTCCGATCCTCCACGTGGTGCCACTGGAAAACTGCTTGCTTTTGCAAGCCGAGCCAATCACGGACAATCGAATGCAGGCGACAGGCCCTAGTGACAGGCCGGCCTACGAACATTCTGTGTCACATCATATGGTTGATGACGTTACAGAGTTCTCGAGATAATGCTACGGCGTCCGCGGGAGCCGACGCGCACTCGCAAAGCCCGGCGAGTGTGAGAAGTATGCGAGGGTCCCTGATGCGAGGACGGCATCGGGGGGCAACTGAGCTAGATCGAAAGTCCCGCAACGTAGGCAAGACCCGCGTAGCAACGTTGACTGTGGGTACGTTGACGGGCCGCTCGTGCGAGTTGGTAGAAGCACTGGAGCGAAGAAAGATAGATTTCTGTGCGGTGCAGGAGACGAGGTGGTCCTGCTGCAAGTCGAGGGATATTGGCCGCGGCTTCAAGGCCGTTCTGTGCGGCAGTCCCAGGACCACCATTGGTGTCGGTATGATCGTCTCCGAGCGTTTCCGTGACGCGATTGCAAGCGTAGAACGTTTCGATGACCGCTTGATGAAGATTATTGTCGCCGTAGAAGAGCGACGATGTCATTTCTTTTCCGCGTATGCACCGCAGACAGGTTGCTCGAGCAAACCAAGGACGAGTTCTGGTCCCTGCTTGATGAGAAGACAGCGGAAGTGCCGTCAGAAGATATGGTTGTTGTGGCAGATGACCTTAATGGTCACGTCGGAGCAGCAAAAGAAGGTTACAGCTGTCATGGTGGTTTTGGCTATGGGTCACGCAACGCCGATGGTGAGCGTATACTTGAGTATGCAAACTCACACGACCTCACCATCGTGAATACCAAATTTCGAAAGCGTGACTCCCACCTCATCTCGTTTTATAGCGGGAACGCCAAAACGCAGATTGACTATGTCCTTGTTAGGCGTCGCGACCAAGGCCTTGTCACAGACGCGAAGATCGTGCCGTATGAGACGGTTGCCACGCAACACCGTCCACTGATCTGCTCGCTGAAGATCACACCTCCGAAGTGTAAACGTGCCGAGCGGTGCAGAACGGCTAGAATTAAATGGTGGCGATTGAAGGAGAAGGAAGCAGCTGTTGTCTCTCGCATTCGGTTGCCGACGGTAACAACTGTCGAGGAAACCTGGAAAGAGGCTACCGATGCGGTAACCGGGGCTGCACGCCCCGAACTCGGCACAACAAAGCCTGGACGGCGTTGGGTCGACAAGCAGGCTTGGCTGTGGACTGACGATGTCAGAGAGAAGGTCAGGGAAAAGAAACGGCTCTATCACGTGTTTATCGGTGACAAAACAGTCTGTAATTGGCGGAATTATCGAGAAGCGAGGAAAGCGGCAAAGAAGGCAGTGGCTGCTGCTAAAGCCGCATACTACGCTGAAGTCAGTGAAAAACTGGAAACGCGCGATGGTGAGCGCTATCTTTACCGACTCGCCAAGGCTCGCTGTCGCCAAGCAGAAGACATCGAAAAGTTCTTTGGCATTAACGATGAGAACGTCCATCTTCTGATGGATCGTAAAAGGGCTGTGAAGCGATGGCGCGACTACTTCGAGAAAATCTCGAATGTAGAATTTGAACATCCTGCCGTTCCTTTTGCTTCACCTGTATACGGTCCCGTTCAGAAGATCACAGTGAGCGAAACTGAAGCAGCCCTGAGGAAGATGAAGTCAGGCAAAGCCACTGGTCCAGATGACCTGCCGGCCGACCTGTGGAAGTCGAAGGGCTGTTGCCCTGCTGACTGGCTGACAGAGTTTTTCAATCAGGTTGTTGCTGGGAAGAAAGTGCCTGAGAGTTGGCAGCAAAGCACGACTATCCCGATTTGGAAGAAGAAGGGCAGCCCTGCGAACTGCGCTAACTACCGTCCGATTCGCCTACTTTCGCACACCATGAAAGTCTTTGAGCGAATTGTCGATAGACGTATCCGAGATGTCGTCCAGCTTTCCAATAATTAGTGTGGTTTCGTTGCCGGCTGTGGGACGGTTGATGCCATACACGCCGTTCGTCTTCTGCTAGAGAAGCACCGCGAGAAACAGAAACCGGTGCATTTCGCCTTCCTGGACTTGGAGAAGGCCTACGACCGCGTCCCGCGAGAAGTTATATGGTACGCTTTGCGACGACACGGCGTCCCTGAAGAGCTTATTGAGTGGGTGCGCATCCTCTACTCGTGCCCAATGAGCCGAGTGCGAGCACCAGTGGGTACCTCGATGGAGTTTCCGATGTCTGTCGGAATGCACCAGGGGTCTGCGCTATCCCCACTGCTCTTCGTGGTCGTCATGGATGCAATTACACGAGATCTCCAAAAGGCAGCTCCTTGGACGTTGCTGTATGCCGATGACGTCATGCTTGCATGTGAAGACAAAGCCGAACTCGAGCGACAGGCACAGGAATGGTGCGATCGCTTGGCATTGTTCGGACTCAAGCTAAACGTCAAAAAGACGGAGTACTTGACGACGGGTATGAATGAGCTCGGATCTATCAAGATCAATGGTACTGACCTCTCACGAATCACACCTTTCAAGTATCTCGGGTCAACAGTTACGCCCGATGGCAGTCTAAATTTGGAGGTGAATGCGCGCGTAAGTGCAGCCTGGTCCAAATGGCGGTCGCTGACTGGGGTTCTCTGCGATAAGACGATACCCGAGTACCTCAAGTCGAAGGTTTGTAGAACAGTCGTTCGCCCAGTAGCGACGTACGGTGCTGAGTGCTGGCCCGTGACGAGGGAAATTGAAAGCCGCCTCAGTGTAATGGAAACGAAAATGTTAAGGTGGACGGCCGGAGTAACGCGATTGGACCGCGTTCGCAATGACACCATACGCCAGAGGTTCGGTGTCGTCCCGATAGCCAACAAGTTGCGCGAAGCTCGTCTACGATGGTATGACCACGTCCTTCGCGCTAACGACGACACCGTCTGTAAGATTGGCCTGAATCTTGAAGTCCCTGGAAAACGGCCCAGAGGACACCCGAAGCAACGTTGGGTAGACACGTTGCACTTGGACTTAGAGATAGCTGGTGTGCATCCCGATCAAGCATTTGATCGGGAGAAATGGCGTCACCACACCAGAAGAGCGGACCCCGCCACCAAGCGGGACAAACGCTACTGAAAATGTTGATGAGGCCGTTGAACGTCTGGTTAACTCTATGGCAGAACAGGTACTGACTAGCGGCAGAGTACCGTCGCATGGTGCACTTATCTCTTCATGGACTCAGCGCAGTGCTTTTTCTGTGACCCATCTTGTTCTCCACGTACGCTTTAGCGGCGATCTCTTTCTTTACACGAGCTATGAGGTCACCAATTGTTTGGTTATCTTACGAATGGCTTGATAGCAGAACTGGTTTGACCACATCGTGAGGAAATTTCGCTAAGATGATTTCACACCACATCGGGTCACAAGTTCTATGGAGATCATAGCCTGTGGACATCGTCTGGTTAATCAGTATTTGGATCTGATCGAAAACAGACGAGCAGCCTTTCGCAGAACTGTTAGCTAGCTTTAAACTGAGCAGTTTGTGCACTACATGTGATCGATTTACCGGATGATTACAGTACTTTTCCTGTAGAGTTTGAATAAACCATTCATATTTTTGAGGCACAATTTGTATTCCAATTACTGAGCATTGTGCCTTTCCTCTCAGACTTTCCTTGAGCAGGAGGATTTTCTCCATAACGTCAAGCTCCTTACTCTTGTGAACAAGGGTCTCGAAAATTGCCCAGAATTCCGAAAAATCTTCAGCGCTGCCGTAAAAATTTCGGTAAGGCGCTTGGGGAGGTTCTATTGAACGACATCGTCGTGCCTTACTTCGTATAACATTATCAGCTGCCGAATTTTGAGAAATATTGCTGTCCGCAATTTCAGTCGGCTCAGTTTGATTTGCCCTATCTCCCTGCGGACTAGTACTGCACAAGTTCTGCAGTATTAAGGCTCTCTGTGAGATAATAATAATAATAGTTTATTATCAGCAGCAGGTTAAAAAAAAGAAGTACAACCTCAAATTAAGACAACGGCGATAACTGTGGAACTGAACAAAATAATACAGGGTGCGTAAAAAGTATTGACGCACCTACTTTTTGTTTCAGCTCCAGCTTTCTGTTTCTACCCCTCTAGGTTTTTATGTGTAATTTTTGTTGTCTGTATTGTGCTCAAAAAAACACTCACGAAAAAACTGAAGAAATATATCGTCATCGTTACGGTGGTCCTTTTTTGTCTGTTACCCAAAGAGCTTAATACTTCCTTAACAAGAGAATTAGGCGCTGTTCGAAACGGTTGGTGAGGAAAGAGGTCAGCAACCCAAACGTCAGCCACGGCTCTGTCATAACAGATGATGATTACAAGATGTTCAAGCACGATAACGTTCAAATCAAAAATTGTCAACCTCTGTCCCATAACGGCAAACAGATAACGCGCGCAGGTGTGAACAGCTTCTCAGGCGAGCACAGCTTAAACGTGAATCCGCTGGATCACTCTTTCTAGGCGATTTTGGAGAATGAGGTCTGGGCTACTTTCAGTAGAAGTGACCAGTCGCAGAAGGCCACCCTGTTCAAAGCACGGGCCGAAATCCAGGCAGAGTACTTGCGGCGCGTGCTCATGAATTTTCCCGTCGATTTCGCTTCTGTATTCACGGTAAAGGAGCCAATGTCAATTACGAGTTATTCTATCGTGTTTGCAAGATCATTTTCCATATTTCTCAAGTGAATATTTTAAAACCTACTGCGCATTACTATTTCCACAACCGCCATTTACTGCGTCAATACTTTTTACGCACCCTGTAATAACATAAAACAAGTGAAGAAGCGAGAGGTGAAAACTTATATACAATCCATAAGATGAATAAAACGCACTGCTGAGCAAACAAGTCGGAACCAAGGGCGGTGAACTGATGGTGAAGGGCAGTGGGCGGCCAGCACTGCAAGTCGTATATGTGGCGCGTACGACTCCGGGTACCAACTTAGGCATCTGTTATACTCCCGCGGGGGCATCCGCGGAACGTCCGCTGACCAAAGGTACACGGCGGAGGCGGGCGTGGCGAGGCGCGGCGATTGGCCAGGTGATGAGTCTCATCGCGATTCCCGCCCTTCCGCGGATGCTCCCGCGGGAGTATAACTCAGGCCTTAGTAGGCCCGCCAACACCACCAAGACCGCACGTTACGGATCCGGGAGAACTCTTCTGCAGTGCTACTCCTCAGCTGATTCGATGTAACAGATCATACGCTCCAGAGCTCCCGCAACAAGACATAGCATCATTTCAACAACCGAAAAGAAAAGCTGCCTGAAATTATGGCGCAGCAGTTTATGTGAGTCAAAAGATAACAGAATCAAAAAAGATCCCTCTGTTTTAGAAAGCCTTCAAGATGCCGACTGAAGCTATATGGAGATGATGACATCAGTAAACACTTTGGGAGTTGGTTCCATGTACCTATCACTCGGCACCAAAAGGACTCTGCATAAAGCTGCGTGCGGGCTCTTCCTGGAAGTAGTCGAAGACGGTGTCCTCTTGTTCTAATGACGGACTGTGACATTATTAGTGGGAAATCACAGCTAATGTCAACGTATCCCATAAACAGCTTAAATAGAAAACTTTGGTCGTACAACACCCTTCTCAGTTTTAGAGACTTCCACCCAATCGAGTCAGTCGCTCACGGTAACTGAGGAGGAATTGACCGTTTCTTGCAAATATCTCTTTTGTGAATCTTTTTTGAACGTCTTCAATTTTAAGATGTACCCTAGTTATACGCTCATCGTGTCTGTCACGCACTTGGATTCCCCATGACGTGTAGTTAGTTTATAAACTAATTTGTCCGCACTAGCTAGCTCTTTATGCAGCTGTGAGCCATCTTCTATTTGCTCAATTTCTAGCAATATGTCCTTTTTATCAGACTTATTTCTACAATTTGTGTACTCTTCTCGAGGCTCTTTATAAAGCTTTTCGAGCTTCTCTTTTCCCTCTTTTACCTGCTTTATACTACTTTGTAGAAGTGCAGTAGTAGACTTAAATTTTTCGTAAGTATTTTCATCCGTTAGCGGATAGTCTACTTTTACTGTGTACTCTGTGTACGTTACAACAAGGTCTTTCAGCGTTGACGCGCTGCTTATGATCGGGACTCTGTGGAAGTGCAACGCCATTTTATGCGGGACTTCTCGTGGGTCTCTTTGAAGTTAAGAGATGCTCCTCCTAGTGTGTTGGACACTGGGAATTTATTTCGGTGATGAAAGAAAGGTTTCTAGTGCTATTTGCACAGAAATTTGCTCCTCGTTATAAATACGGGGATCTAGCAGTCTCTTAATTAGAGGCTTTGGTCGTTACTGGACCAACTCAAGGCGTGAACGGAGAGTGATTCTCTTAATTAGAAAATACGATCTGCAATAGATCGACTTGCGGCTCTAGGCGTTGTACGCGAGAGGCTTACGATTCCCTTTAGTATAGGGAATGCGATCTGCAATATGTCGACTTGTTGCTCTAGGCGTTGTACGCGAGAGACTTACAATATCGCTTATTAGGCCGATGGACCAAAATATACCCGTTGAACGGATAGCGGGAGCAGTACAGATTGCGAAACGTTGGAGGAGTAACGCGATTTTACTTCCGTACAGAATTCAGGATGGTTCAGTTGTTAATCATTTATGTATAATGAGCAGGGGAGGGAAATACTATTCTTCACAACCGCATAGGAGAAGTCTGGCGTACGCCGCTATCTTTTGGCCATGGTGACCCGCCCCGCCCACGTACAGTGGACGGCTGAGGCCTCTCCTGGTATAGGCATCGTCATACACGAGCAGTCCACCGTGGGTCCGATTCCACCAGCTGTCGCAATCAGTCGTTGTCGACCTCGAATTCACGTCCTGACCTGAGCGAATCTTGAGGGTAGCGGATCGAACTTACGAATAGTCATCGCGACTGCGACAGCCACCGCCGCGCCTTAATTAGCCCCTGCTGCGGCGCCACTGACCACCGTCGCATGTGCGGAAGCCGCTGCCGCGAACGCGTCGACTACTTCTTGAGACTTTGCTAGAATCTCACAGTGGTTCTTGCCCAGCTATTTAGCCCACGGAGGTTCTTCTTCGTCAGAAAGGCCACTGGCTACCTTCTGAGTCGTAAGGAGGACGAGTAGGCTAACTAATCATAGCTGACAAGGAAATAGGAGAGGACGCTAAAGACGGGATCGAACGAATACCATGCACCAATGTGTCGGACTTGAAATTGTTTTTGAAAGATAGATCCAAACTATTGAGGGAAACCTAAGGAGAAAAATTAAGGTTTCAAGCATAAGAACGGCTGAAAATATTCCTGAAGAAGGGGAATAAATGGAGTGAACTGGTAGAAGTAAATCAGAAGGACTACAGGAAGGCCTAATGAGAGTACTTTTAGATCTTAAAGATTCTCAGGCCCCTATAATGTGTAGTAGAAATCTATCTGGTTCTTCTTCACCACTCGTCTGCCCAATACACCTGAGGATGGTGTATTGGGTGGAGGATGCTGCGGTGGAGGATGCCGCGGACTTACCGCGTTGCGACATAGGTCGCCGCAATTAGCGATGACATTCGTAAGTTCAGTCCCTCACCCGAATCTTGAAGGTTAAACTCACCTTTGCGAAAGCGTGCGAACCATTCTCGTGTGCAGTGCGTTCGGACACTGTGCCCTCCCAAATGCACCATTGATACGACGACAGAAAGCTGCTGTCGCAACAACCTAATACCTTACCCTGTTCTCGCTGCAGAATGTGAGCACATCCCGTCCCTTTTGTCATTTCGCTTTCGTCTCAAAGCACCCCGAGAAGCTCCGCTGGAACCCTGAGCTTTTAAAGTTCAGTGAGCCGGCCTTCCAAGTGTTGGGTATAGTTCCCCAACCCTACTGCCACACAGCAACTAATATTTACTTCCCCTAGGCAGAGAAGACAGAAAGGCTCTTTGACCTTTAGCCGCTCTACGGAGATTTGAACAACGTTCTAAGCCCGGTGTTTAGCGGAGCGTTGTTCTGTGAAGTGTCGTTGGCTGAAAATCTTGTTGCATAATTCAAAATATGCTACTTAATGCTTTCTAGCGAACTGCTCTGACCAAGTAGGAGACCACCAATTTTCTGGAGATCAGTTTTATGAGCACACTAAGGACTTCAATCTCGTTTTCTGTTTTCACGGCCCTGGTGTCCCTGGTCGTCCGTTCCTTCTGTCAGTACTTGCACTCGTTGCAAAATTTATTTTTGGAGGTCTCCTCATGTAAATCCGACATATTCGCGGTTTCATATTTGTTATGCTCTTCTTTACTTACGCAGTTGTAGAGTCTATATCTTGTTTTAAGGGATTTGAGATGGCTCAACCTTCTCCACCGGCCGAGGCGTCTGCCGCTCCCACAAAACCGTCGACTAATCCGGGTTAGCCGTTTTTTTTTATCAAGGAGATATTTCTAAGTCTTGCAGTTGGCTGTATTATTGAAACAAACGAGGAAGAATCCCACTTTGGGAGAACCGCACGCCGCTTTGTACGACCGAAAAATGGGTGCCCAGCGGCTAAGTGGCTGCTTCGCGGTGTCAGGGGCTGAGGAAATTTCTACGGTACGAGAGTGGGTCAGTTGCCCAAACTGTAGGCAGTTTCCCTAACCTGGATTTGGCCAAAAATGAGATTGAGAAGAGAATTGGATGAAGCTACCTTTTTTGGTTTTACCTGCTTTATATCAGCACCATTATTGTTCCGAATTCCCGGTATTTATCGGAAAACAATGATTCTGTTATGCCGTCAAAATTTCGGCTGCGATCAAAGCTCGATCACCATTCAGGACTGGAACCCGCATTTCCTGCCTACCCGGCATCATACTATGCCATTACACTGTAGCCAGGAATGCCGATTTGAGTCTCATCTGGCGTCAGGGTATTGATCGCAACCAAATGTCGTTGTAACGGCCTACAATCTGTAACAGCTACGTGAAGTGTGAAACTTTAAGAGACTTGCATCTTGGCGAATCCGAAGGTCTTGTTAAGATCTCTATGTCACCGTTTAAACATTTTCAACCTGCGGAGCAGTTCTGTGGAAGGTTTTAACTGTACACATTCATCACTTTAGTGCTTTGTGTTCTTTATGCGTGTAATTCACGCCTGAAATAAATAAGTAAATAAAAATGAGTTGAAGTCTGATATTTTGGCTATCTAACGCATCTTTGTTAAGCTTGGACAGATCCTAGGGCGTTTTCTTCTGCTTAGTTCAGTAAAGACCTCTGTCATGTGTCTCTTCTACGCGTAGAGCTTGAACTCTGGGTAAGAACGCAAATCCAACTACTGGTCGGACATACTTACCTAGGTCGTAGACTGGGAAGAAATATTTGGTGCCAATCTGCTGCTAAAGCAAAGGCTCGCCCGTTGCGATGATAAATCTTTGACGTGCTCACAAGATCTCCTTCCGTCGTCCTTCGATTCCTTAAATCCCAACATTTGAACTTTTGGGTTGCCGTCTGCCAGACAATTGCAAAGTTCACAGACATAAATGCAAGCGTGGAAGCCTTGGTCGCTTTCTAAGTTCCTCTTACCTGGTCTGGTGGATTTCTGACGCTGTCGCATCATCCTCGGGACACTCTATCTCTCTCTAACAGAATAACCCTGGCAGATCAAAACACGCGAAATGAGGTATGTAGTCTTCTGCAGATCTGTTGCGCTGTAATCTCCTTTTCAAGCTTTTTTTTTTTGAACTTACTTCTTTTCTTCGGCACATTGTGGGCACATAGGTTCCAAGGTGCCGATTTTTTCCTGTACGATAAAAGCTTTATACTTCCGCTATTATTATACTTCAAGAGTTGATTGTGAGCAGTGTTCTAACCAAAATTACCATTCGATGCTTACTGCAGCCAGATACATTCTAGCGAAACAACGGGTGTATTTTGCTCCAAATAGACGTTTTTATGTAACGACAGCCATCGGTTTGGTGTTACATTATCCTTTAAGGAACTACACCAACCCCTTATTTGGTCATTACTTGGTCTACAACTGAAACTGTATTTTCAAGAAGGGAATTACAAAATAGGTGAAATGTGTCACCTATCTCCCAGTTGATCGTTGATTTGCTAAGTTGGGACCTTTCTTCATTAGTCCCCGTTTTAGAGTGGGCTAATAGGTTCTTGTTCAAGAGGACCAAAGAGCTTCCTTCTCTTTTTAAAGCAAGGCGTTAGACTTGTGTTTCTTCTTGGGGTTCTGGTGTTCTTCAGAACTCCGCGTAACAATCAATTAGAGCAGGGATGTCGACTTTTGGATATCAGCGAAACGGTTATCTGACTGGTCCACCCCTCTTTCGATGACTTGGCTCAAGTGACTGTATCTCTGCTCCTCGATTGTATTTTCATCTCCTTTCGTAGGGCCGAGGTGTACTTAGCGCGGGAAGGGCGTTGGAGCCTATTGGGCAAGCACAAGCAAGACGATCTTCGCCTTATTTACGATTCGTTTGTCGCTTTTAAAATCTCTTCAAGCCACTCCTTTTCCTCTTCCCGTTCGCAGACTATGATAGTCGTTGGCGGTACCCACTTGGCGAACTGGCAGCACAAAGGGAGCATTCGGGGAAGCCAGATAAATGGCAAGTGGTGCCCGAAGGTTTCTTCGCATTTTTGCGGTAGAGGCTCCTACAAGTTGTTAAGCGAGGTTCACTTAATTACGATGTGAAACTGAGACTGACCCTCGTGAAGATGTTTACAATCGGGCTTCATTAGCATTGACTTGGTCACAGGAGCATTGTCCTCAGACATCTTCGCTGTGCTAGTTTCAGATTTTCAGGTAGCTTCGAGGAACTCCATCGTAAGTGCCGTGATGTCTTTCCGATGTGTTTTGAGGGGGCCAAGGTCATGGTCACGAAAGGGTTGAGCTCTCATTTTCAGGTGGGTCCTCTATGCAGTTTGTGGTATCGTTATTTCCTCATTGTATTTCTTGATTTCTTTTTCTGTTTTATTTTGATTTCTCCTATCAAACTTTCTTCAATGATGATCGTATTAAGGTCTCTCATACTTTATCGATTTCACCTACAAATACTGGCTATCGATTCGGTGCCACATACGTGGGCACGAAAGTAGCCGGGCCGCAGGAACAGTATCCAATCTTTCTCGGGGACACCGATGTCTCTGGCAATACCACGGCAACAATATTGCATCAGTTTGGTGGGAAAGCGAAGATTCAGCTACCTATCCTCCAATCGTCGAACGAATTCCTCTTTTAGGAGACAATTATCGTTTACGTTTGCAAGCACAGGTTCAGCAAAGTAAAATTGTAGGAGCTCAGGGAGGCCTCGAGAGAAGGTATGTGTGCATTTATAGTTTGCTATTCTTTTTACTCCACTTACTCCATTTTTCTAAGGCTTTGATTTGATCAACCTTTCTATCCGTATCCCTCTTCACTAGGATATGTTTAGTGTATGAATGTTTAGTGCACTGAATGGCGCTGTCTCGTTTTTGCTAGTGGGACACGAACACATTCAATACCTTCGATTCTTTCTTAGAAGTGCACATTATGATTCATGGACGTACTCGGTGTCGAGTTGGTACGACTTTGGGAGGGGTCTAGGTATGGAAGGGGCAGTTGCTGGATCGTTTGTAGTTTTGCTTCGAATCCAGGACAGTTGAACTCCTATCCCTCCGAGATCGAGGACATGGGACTACGACAACAACCATTTGCAATACAAAGAAAGTCTAAAGAAACATTGAAGAGTACTTTGTTGATGTGGCCGCCTCTGTCAGATGACGACAGGTAGGTTTGCGCTAATGAGCCCAATGGGAGACAACCGTATTGCCCACCCTATAAAGTGATTAGGTGGGATATAGGTCCTTGCCTTGAAGGACATGTATAAAGCCTTGAAAGCAACGATAGGAAGCCCGCACATGGTAACAAGGAAAGTGGATATAGCAGGTGGATTTACCAGTGGTAGGAACTAAGTCTGTTGCTCGTCTTGCTCGCAGCTGACTGCTTTGTCAAGCATCTAGAAGAAGGTTCGCTCAGGGCCATCCGCAACGCGGACAACGCTTTGATAGTGCAGGACGAGTTGGATGAGAATGTACAGTTTTGACAGAAAGCCCCCAAAGACGCCTGAACGTAAAAAAATAGCAGGTTTGTTCGCTGGGAACAATGAATGCACTGGACCAATGCTGTATTGTCGAGAAGATGGAGCAGCTCCAATGTCTCGACTGTGCCCTATCTGATTGTGAGGACGGAAGTATTGAGCAGATCGTCAGGAGGCCGATTAACGCAACTTGGCTCAAGTAGAGGGTGTTCCCTGAATCCTCGACTGTAGACACTCCAAAACACCCAAAGTTCTACAGAACAATATTCAGGCCTGCCCTCCTATACGATAGCGAGACCTGGGCTCTAGCTAAGGCGCAAAAACGGCATCTGCAAGAGGCTACCAAGGTGGTCATGCGGACGAAAGCAGAAAGATAGGTGCTGAATATTAGTATTAATATGTCGGCAGTAATTACGTAGCCCCAGACCCCATGAGGAAGCAACGTTTGGGGTGGTTTGCGCACTTTTTGCGAAGACCAGGGAATCTCGGGTTCTATCTTTCCCCTGAAAGGAATTCTGCGTATTGGTTGCGGTTCCTGAGAGAATCTCGTCACTAATGGTTTTTAACAACTGAGTTGAAGTGATGAAATGAATTACATCAAGCTCGACTCCGAAAGTTAAAAAGGTTCTGAAACGGTACGATTACGGCTCCACAATGTCTTAACAAACGTGAAACAGTTAACGACCGTTCTTGTTATAAGGTTGTTGGCAGCAGTTATCACCATATGTTCGTTCACTGTAGCAGGGATTTCTTCAGTATCTTGAAATGTCACTGGGTGAAGACACTGATCTTACCGGTACTTGTGAAGCAAAGGGCCCGTGGTGCCGTGGGGTTGCCGGGAAACATGTTAACGCGGCAAACCCACGGCACCACGGGGCCGGTACTTATGAAGCACCCGTCCTCGGGTGCCGTGGGGTGTCGCGTTTCCGTTGCCGTTGCCGCGTTAACATGTTTTCCGGCAGCCCCACGGCACCACGGGCCCTCTGCTTCATAAGTACCATCTTACCACTAGCCGAGCTCCGAACCTTTTCAGAGAGTTGAAGACGGGGTTCACTTGACAACCATTTTTCGGTGCCTTTATCCATACACATTATCTGCTTATCCAATTTTTCCTATTTTGATGCTTAGATTGGGCTCGTGGTAGCGCAGGCTGCATCCCTAATCGAAGGTTCTTGGTTCGAGTTCCGCCCATGCTAGCTAAACCTTCGATCCGTAATGGGTCTGAGAATTGGCAGCACGTTTTTATGGGACAGATAAAACATTGACTTATCCATCGACTGACGAGCACAGGTCACTGTATAGGGCAATTACGCATTTAAATTGTTCACGACATCCCTAGAAGTAGATTGTGAGACGTATCCCAAATGTGGATTGATCGGAACTATTCCTTGCCCTCGTTAAACGTGCATGAAATGACGAATAACGCACACCATGTGAACAGGTTTCCATTAACGAGTACCTGGAACATTTGACATTCAGCCGTCAACGATCTTCAAGCAAAACTAAGCAAAACTATTCTTCGGTCTGACAGCCTGTTATTAAAGAATGTAAACGTAAATTTGCCACAACAGTATCATATTTGCCCATAAGCGCTGGTTTATCTAATGTATTTAAACCAACAGTCTACAAACTTCTAACGGTTGCCTTAAATCCACTGTCAGGTTTTTTAAAAATCAGGTTTTTTCACCAATCCATCCTTCCACACTTGGCACCTTGGAGTCGCCCTTTTTCTCGTCTTTTGGAGTTTGTTGTCAGTGTTTGCTGTACTCATAGGTGGACGACGCTTGTTTCCATGGAAAATCTGCCTCCTAGATTAGCTTGAGAATGTCCGTTTGTTGTTTTTCTTATACGGCGCGTCTTATGACGTATTCAGTGAATAAATATTTTTGTAAACGAGAGGTTGGGAGAGAACCGCTTCACTTTGCAGTAGTTTAGTTTTTCAAAGTGAAACTAGGCACAAAAACTATGCAAAAAGCAGCCGACAAAGCATTGACAGTTTTTGAAAGTGGGTTGTCCTATTTTGCAAAAAATAAAGCGCCATGACAGTTTGCGCACAAACGAATTCTTGGCCCTTTGCATTGCTCCGTAGTTTTTTACTCAAAATTTTTTATTTCGATGTTCTGTTATCAGCTGTCTGTTGCAGAGGTCGTCTATCCACATACGGTTTGACATTTGCGAATACTGATCTCGTCAACGAAAGTGGCGTCATTGTCGGGCAGATGTTGCGGAAGCTAACGAATAGACTTGATGTCGGCGCGGAACTTTTGTACCAGTATGGAAAGCAGATACCAGGTACCATGTTTTTTTATCTAAGCGCCTGGCGTTGCTAGCGGTAGAGCTAATGTGTGACATTCACAATTTCGATGATGGGCGGGCGTTTTCATCTTTTCGTACAGAGCACCAGTCGTCATGTGAACAGTTCTCCGTCCCTATTTCTGAGTACGGGTGTTCGGAAAACCATACAGATCCACATCTTCATTATCCCTGTTACCGACTAAATAATTCTCAGGGAAGCAAGGACTGGTCTCCAGGGAAACATTGCGATTTAAATAGCCCATTACATTCGTCGAAAAATTTTCTGAGTCGTGTGGTCCCACGTCGTTATGAAAAATTATTCATTGTCTCGTTTCTACGAGTTTTTAATGCCAATCGTTCCAACAACTGTTGTGTTCGTAGCTTGCGCTGCTCGAGATCTATGAAACAGTTGTGGTATACAACGCTGTCAGAGGAAGACGTTAGGATTGCTTGAGAGGGACTACGATAAGGGAATGTTAATGGGGTGAAAATATATGGTAATTTCATTTATCTATTTATTACAAGGCACGATCATAATCACATGCATAAGATTGTAACAATAACACGCTAAATTATGTATAACGAGTTGGGTGATTGAGCAACGAAATGAAGCCTAACGAACCCATAGTGCAATTAGACGTTAAAAGAAGGCAGTGACACGTAAACAATGTTCTCATCCTCAGGAAGCACGATGTTGAGCTCCCTGACGCTCCTGTAAATGAGGAAACTTGACTTCATTTTCGACCTAGGAAATGACAGTTAGGGTCTGAGATGCCTTCTTTTGTTAGTCGTCAAAGGAGCACCAAGAAACCCAATTGGGTCAATGGAAAGCCATCCTGTCAGAAGTTTTTGAATAACATAGCTAAATCCGCTCTCTTTCGAGTAATAATAGAGTGATCAGTATTCATTGATGAGATTGTTGTCTCGTGAAGCAACGAAACCTCTTCAGGGTGGAGTTGTTGATTGTGAACGAAGTCATTGCTGCGGTCATGATCGGGGTTCGTTCTCCAATATGGTCGTTAATTCAGGAGACCTTCAGGAAGGGTGGAAAAATGGCTGAATGATGGTTTTTTTTTAAAGAGAGTTGCTGGTTGAACAGCTTCTAACACAGTGTATTAGTGAGAGGAAATCAGAATATGGAAGGATAGTAGTTTTCAAATGTAACGCACCAACTGAAAGGTGGAAGTCGATGATGTATCTTTTCGATTGGTAAAGTCAATCTCTATATAATATCTCTTCTGATATAGTGATGTTCATTGAGATTATATTTTGCGAAAACCAATCGGGTTTCGTTGAGAACAACTAAAGACCCGTTCTCCACTATACGAGGTCTATAACAAAATCAACAAGCGATTGCAATAGGGAAACGCGTCGGTGTATTAGGTCTTTTGAGCCATATTTTTACATAGAATATGTACATATAGGACACAATGGTTTATGCCCTGTTGGTTTAGGTCAGCAAGTGTCCATGCTGTCGTACGGCGCTCGCTACACCACACCGATATGGACGGCAGCAGCCACTTTAGGATCTTCGGGTATGTCCTTAGCACTATTAAACCTCTTATTCTGCAATCTTCTGTCGAGAATCTTCTCAAACTAAGGTGCTCATTTTACGTACTACCACAAACAGACCGACAACCTTGCATTTGGAGTGGAATTTGAGAGCAACTCAAATGTTGGAGAGGTACTCATGAGCTAACACTTGGTCTAGTAAACCATTGAAGAATTACTATCCCTAATTTTCTTTCAGGCCGTTGGCACGTTCGCGTATGTTGCGGAATTGCCAGATGAAGGGGTGACAATGAGAGCCAGTATTGACACTAACTGGTAGGTTAACATCTGAACAGTATTTCTAATTCTGGTCGACTTCCCTGTTCCGACGCTAAAAGTATCATTGAATTCTACATCACATTAGATAGAATACAGTCAAAGCGTTGACGACGGACTCGGCATTCTGTCAGACCGTTCCTCTGCCAGCATATTTCTGCTCACCCTTTGTCTGAGATGTTCCCGTGTAGCTATTTTCGCCCATAGCGTTTCCACATTACACTCGGTAACGGTACGCAGGTGGTTAACCTTATTGAGAGCTTTGTTTAGTTTGTCGATCTGCTTTGCTTTCCAACATTAGCGGAGTTCTCTGAAGAACTTCGCGATCTGCGGGGTCAGCACCACGCAGCGATGACTTTGAAAACATCCGGGTTGACTGCATGTGACTTTTATGTGTCAAGATTTTGCCTTCGTTTTAGTATTCTTACAGGCCTGTAACCGAATTTTTGAAACCTTCGCTTCTCGGAAGATTGAGATGAGATATGCATGTTACTAGTAGCATTTTAGCCATTCATCGTTTCAGGTCCGTTGGAGGCGTTTTCGAAAAGCGTTTAAGCCAACAGCTGCCATTTACGCTTGCATTGTCCGGCATCTTCAACCATTCTAAAGTAAGTTACTGAACCTTGCCTTACATTTAAAGTTTCTATTTGTTACCTTGTGCAGAAATCTGAATAGCAGCCATGTAACGTGGTTCTTGGAATTTTCCTTGTTTATTGGTCACATAGCGGGAAAATTTCTCGCAGACTGGAAGAAATAGGAAAAACCATGCGTCCAGAAAAGTGACGCGAACGAATGATCATTGCTGACCCCGTTAACTATTAGGTGTTCATGAAGAGCATAGAATCTTTCCGTGCTCTAGGAGCTTTTCAAGGTAAGGAACTTTGAAATGGATACTTCTGACTTAGGCAGCTTATGTGGCACATCCGGGGTTTCTCCCTTAACCCAGGCGTCAGCGTATGAGAATTTAGACTCCAACCATAGCGATTCATCTCTTTTAATTCAGGCCTCATGTGTTTTTTTTTTGTTGAGGTTATAAACTATTGCGACAATGTTCGGTTGCGATAAAAACTCTAGCGCCAGGTAGAACTCGAACACCTGCTCCTGCTTACCAAGCGAAATGCTTCATTTCGCGCCGTCGGCGCTGTTTGAGCTTTGATCGCAACTAAACGTGATTGCACTACCTTCCACAACGGTGGAAATCGCTGGCTAAATATCTACGCTCCTAATAAAGAATTTCCTCGGAGGACTTACCTTTTATCTCCTAAGTCTGCATTGATCCTTTGCTCAGACGTCCTTATTCCGTCCACTTTATCGGATGCATAGAGCGCCATACTCAGAGGCTTATCAGGTCCGTACTTTGGCTGACTGTTTCCTATCTGGTTCCTTTCAACGTAGTTTTTGAAGATTTTTGAAGGTCTTCTCTATACGTAACATTTATTGCAATAATATGGAGCTGTTTGGGAAGCGGCGTATGTAGCGCAGTCGAGCGAGGTGCCGGCTGTCTCGTGCATCGGATACCAGGTTGCTGGTATCGCCGGTACGAATTAATGGCCCAGGCCAACCAAGCTTTCCATTTTCCGGGGTCGGTGAATTGGTACCAGACTTCTGGGAATGATAAAGCGCTTATTGGCCAAACACGCATTCAAATATACGACATCCCATAGATAGGATGGCGTATCCCAAAAAGATAGATGGCGTATCCCAAAAAGCATTGAGTAACGTCGTCCTTTATATTTATTTATTACATGAGACACCTCATGTGATCGCAAATAACACATTAAACACTAAAAAGAACAAATTGTTTATTTCGACATTACCACGCGAGAATAACAGCTAAAACACAACACAACAAGCACTACGGAACCAAATACTTATCTATCGTGTCTTTAAAGGACATAATTCCGCTCGGAAGTGTTCTTTTCTTGCTGAGTCGGATGTAGTCAGACCCAGCTCTAATTGTAAAGAAACGTTGCCGAAGATTACGTCTGGCACGCGGAAGCACTAACAACGAAGCTCCACTTCTGGTACATGATGTTCTGTGGGTAACAAACTGATCAAGCTGGAGACCAGCGACTCCTTGAAGAATCTTAAGGAATAAGATGAGATCAAATTTCATTCTTCTGTGAGAAAGGGTGTGAAGTTTGAAATGAGCATTCCTCTCAGAGATTTACGGAACGCCGTCATATATGAAGCCAAGGCACCTAACCATGAGTTTCCGCGTGAAGTTGTTCTGAGCCCGCTCAAGGAGGGCTACAAGCTTAGGATTTTGTGGATTAAGAACCGGTGTGCCGTATTCCAGGATATGTCTAATATACATTTTGTAGGCTCGATGTAGTACTGCCGGAACAGTTGTCCTTGATCTTCTTATTTGAGAAACGGGTTCATTGCGCAGTTCCAGGCGCCGCTTGTCGAGCGAATCCCGATCAGGGTTCTTGGCCTTCAGGCCAATCAAGGATTTCCTTCCTCCGTGCTTTGTGAATTGCTTCCAGTGTTGTTTGGGAAGGATATTATATGGGCATCTCCATCGACTGGTCGCTGCAGGTCATTATATAGTACAAATACGGACTAAAATTACCAATTACTTTCCCATAGAAGTAGAATATGTGGCGTATCCCAAACAGGGACTCAGTAACGCAGTCCCTTATAACCACATTAGGGAAGAAAAGCTTGTAGTGGACAGTAATATAGACCGCAGAGATTAACTTACACTAGAAATGATATAAAACATGATGCTCTGGTTGAGGCAAACGCGCTCAACCAGAGAATCATGTTTTACATCATCTCTAGTGTACTATTGCTTTCCTTCAGACATAATTGGCAACTGCGCAAACAGCACCTGTTAACCACTACCTTCTGGAATCTTCTTCAGTTCGAATCTAGTACATAGTGACCACTCAAGTTTCAACCTCTGCTTATCCACTTCATTTTAGATATGTTTAGTGTTGGTTTTCTCTCACTATTATGATGTTTTCCTACTCAGTCCTTTGGCGCCAAAGACCTACATTAATTTATATATTAAAAAGAGAAAGCATTCACCAGTCAAGCGTCACTACTCCTTCCTTAAAGCTTGGGAAGCAGATGTGTTTATGTGAAGTTGGCAAAATTGGCGGCTAAACCAAGGTGAAGTGAGCGATTGCTATTGTGGCTGTTTTGTGTTCATGTATGCGTATTAGTATCAACACGATGAATGGAGGGAAAACTTGAAAACTGAGAGTAGCATCTAGGATAAACGATCGGGATAGAACTTTACTCCGCACAATAAAAGCGACTGTCGATCTTAATGTGCCGGAATATTTGGGACATGGGCTAAAATTAACTCGCTTGAGCTGCGGTGTCACCTATAACACAAATGTTATTATGACGGAGGTTCTTTTCAGGTGGCTGGAAAATTCGGTCTTGGTCTCATCATCGGTTGAGTCCGTACCGAGCCCGAATAGCAGTGACATGCTCCTGTACTGGGTTGTCAACCAAGCGCGTAGCGTGAAACACTACTGCGGCCTCACTCATCTATCTCCGTTTGTCGACGTCTCGTTGCTACGGCAGTTGTCAGTTGTCTAGAGTGTTCTTGTTAAATTGCGAGCATCTGAAACGTTTTGTTGGTTTTGGATGCGCCCATAGCTATACCGAAGGCCTTGTTTTAACAGAGTTTTGGATTGTTTTGTTGCAGGCGATGACATTGTATGTGTTACTATTAAGTTTTATTCTTGCGCCCTTGCACCGCTCCTGCCCCCCCCCCCAACCCTTCGTTACCAGTTTGCAGCAATTTTCCATCGCGTTAGCTTTTCGCCTTACTTCATGTTGTTGGAAGACACTACCAGGTTATCGTAGGCACTAGGATCATTTATAAACGAATTAGTCTAGGTGTTTAGTATGTAAGCCATCTAGGTACCTTTGATCTGATGCAATGTTGTTATTCGTTCCCTGTTATAAAGTATAGATTTTGTTCGATAAATATTGTTACGTTGACGGAGTGACAGCTGCAAGGCGTGTTGACTGATCGCCGAATGTATATTTCTGTAGAGGACCTGATCGTTTGACTGCCTCTCGACCTACGAAACATGCTGATCACTTGCATTATCGTCGTGGCTTCTCGTGCGTGGTATAAAGCAGTGAAGTAGTGCAGTTAACGAGGCGTGGGTATGCGAAAGGTTCAGAATACGTTCTTGAGGTGGTGTCCCATTTGCTTTGCAGGCTTTCTGTGAGTTTTTCTTAAATTTCGACTACTTTATTTTGTCTTAATCCAGCCTACGGCAGCTGTATTTGAAGCAGGTATTAAAAGTTTTTGGATTTGTTCTTGCTTTTTGGTGGGAGATGCTGCTGGAAAACTCGATTGAACATACATGGTGTTGTGGCAAGTACACTAAGGGGCTGGCTAGTTCAGCACATCTTTGTGTAGTAATGTAGCTTCAGTCTTGCCGCTGCTGTTGAATAGATTGTAATGTGGGTGCAGTCCCCGTTGGGGACCAACGACAAGTGAAGATGTTTATCTCTCCGTTGCCCCAACTCCCTACTTTGACATTGGCCGAATGTGCTCACACCAGAGAGCAGCGCCCTTGCTCCTCGCCATGATTTTGGGCAGGTTGTGCCGGAAACAGAACTTTAGCCCCTATGCTCAACTAAGGCAGATCGTGGCCTTGTAATGTTGGGTTGCAACTATGTACTTGTGCGCGAGTGAGGTAATGAGCAGATCTGATCCCACTTTGCACCATCATAGCTTCATCGTTCGCCCAGACAACCCATGCCTTGAGTGCTTGCAAGATCAACGATTAGGCACTGGACGTGTGTGAGCAGTGTAGCGCTGATTTCTCTATCGGCTACCTGCAACAAGTTATGATGTGGGGAAATACGCTTTCAAACTGGCTCCTCGTCATCCTGCAGAATTGGGATGTTTGGTGCATCCCAAATTGTTCGTCATTTCCACGAGTGTTCGGTTCATTTTTGCTAAAATTGCTGTATTCTTTGAGAACGGTAATCGTGTCAGTCTTTATAGGCCTAAATGCTTTGAAGATGCCAATCAACTCGAGGCAATCACCTTAATTTTGTGTTCCTTAAGGTGGAGATAACGAGAAACCCTTCAATTTCTTTGTTATTGTACTCATGTGCTATGTTAAACTACGGCACGAATGGTAAGCAGTAATAATATCAGTCCACTTAGCTTTATCAGCATCGATCTGGGATCTTTAGAAGGTTCAAGTCGACCTCATCCAGAAGATTGGGATTCTTGTGGTCGAGACTGGTTATTGACTGTCGTCAGTACCTGCTATGGAATCCCTCTGAGTGGGATCCAAGCAACTATTGGTCAAGGTAATCATTGGTAATTGCACAGGACATTCCTAAGTTGTCCTGTGCAATTACGACATTGTCCTAAGGCGAAGTGGCGTTGTTATTCCTAGGGTACCGCAGAGAGCAAAACTGTCTGCGTCTCCAAGATTTTATAAACCAACCCCTAGACGCTCATCCAAACCTAGGGGTGGGCGTGCCATGTGGAAAGAATTCATGACCTGGATTGGGAACAGTGAGTTGTCATAGGCATCGATGACTGCACAGCTCTGCTCTACGTTGTTCGTAGAAGAATTGAGAAAATAATTCACCACTAATCTTTAAATCGTAGATGTGTATGGTGCTATGTTGCTATTCTTCTTCTTGTCCTATCTTTTTCCGGGTTGCCCCCCATAGAAATAGTGCAGCGTGAAACTATCGCCGAAGGCAAGATTCTTCTTTTTATTAAGCTATTCTCCTTTTTTATTCTTCTTTGCATTTGTTTTCACAGTGAGCAATCTACTTTGAACATTATCCTCGAACTCGAGGAACCGTGGAACTCACAAAATTAAGAGGATTTGTGATGGGGTTACTTATTCTATAATGTTCCAAGTTAACGGTTTTTGGTCAGAATTCACGAAGCGTTTCCAAAAATTTCGGTAAGATGACCACGAACTACCGCTATTGCTTGGAGCTGATGGTTTGTGTCCAGCTTTGGGGAGAATGCCAGTTGTCGTGCTGTCTGGCTTTCGTGGGAGGGAGAGCAGCCGAAACCCAACCTCTATTTTAAGTAGATTTGGATACTGTTTCTCACATTGGAAGAGACGAGTAACGAGTGCCGTGAACGATTTCGAAAATAGCTAGGTTATTTTAGCGACAAGGATCCAGGATGATTTTAAGCGCCTTTCTCTTCACCTCGAATTTCGCGCAGTTAGGTGGAAGGGCTGCAAACTCTCTGAATAGTTGCGTCATGTGAGCTCCTTCTTATCCTGCTTTAGAAACAAATTTCTGTGCTATGAGTTGATGCAGGGAGGAGAAACTACTCACCAAACATCTGCTACGATAAGCTAAAGAACGTTGGAAGTGAAAAGAAGGCTAGGTTGCAAAGAATCCTTCGTTCGTTCGAGACCGCAGCAGTGCTTCGGAATTTTTGGTTTCGACTCCGATCGGTTCTGGCGGGGGACGGCCACGATATAACCAATAAGTAATCTAAGGTTGGATGTAGGTTTTTTGGTTGTTCGGAAAGCTGAAAAAGGAGAAAGGAAAGAGGTAGGATATCTGCGCCAGTCACATGCTTTCTTGCTTTTATTCGCCTGTCTGAGTCAGTTATCTCTCTGCAGAGGTTCATTCCTAAGTGTCGAATAGTAGGTGTTAGCGGAGCTTTCGGATACGCTGCCTGCCCAGCAGCAACTAATGTCGCCAGCTAATGTATGAGTGTATGTCTGCCCTGTCTGCGAGCTTCTTCAATAATTAGTTTCTCAAGAAGATACTACAGGCTGTTCTGTTGATAAGGATAAGGATAAAGGACGGCGTTACTCAATCCCTTTTGGGATGCGCCACGCATACTACTTCTACGGGATGTCGTGGAGGCGATTTGAATGCGTATTTGGCCATACAATCGAATACTGACATGACTTGCGGTGGCCAGCCGATGAACAAGTCAGCGCTTTATCCTTCCCAGACAAGTCTGGTACCAATTCACCGACCCCGGAGGGATGAAAGGCTTGGTTGGCCTGGGCGGGAAATCCGAACCAGGAACCTGGTATCGGGTGCACGCGACAGTCGCGCCTCCTCCGACTGCGCTACACGCGCCCATTCGTGTAGCGCAGTCGTTTCACTGATAACATTCGTTTCACTAATAACCAAGGTGTAGCAGAGTGACATTAAAAGGAAAACGATAATCTTAGTGCGTACCACCAATCTCAGCCGTTGATTACCCAGCGAAGCTTCGGTTTTTATAATTTGGGTTTTATAGTTTTTATAATTTGGTTTTAGTTAACAAAAAATTTCCATTCAAATTTTTTGGTTTTCACTAATAACCAAGGTGTAGCAGAGTGACATTAAAAGGAAAACGATAATCTTAGTGCGTACCACCAATCTCAGCCGTTGATTACCCAGCGAAGCTTCCGTTTTTATAATTTGGGTTTTATAGTTTTTATAATTTGGTTTTAGTTTTAGTTTTTTTTTAGTTTTTATAATTTTTTATAATTTGGTTCTGTAGATATTGGTCAATAATGTTCACCACACAGGGGATCGCGAATCTAACTCAGTGCCATAAGTATGCTAGGCGTATTCAGGTGTGTTTTGAGCGCACAAAAATTTGACATCAATAGTGGCTGTTTGTCCTCCACCCTTTCTAGAATTCCCCAGCTGTGTGTTCAGTTTTCAATTACCAGAACTATTTCGAAGATCCTGGCGAGCGGCAGTGTAGAAGGACAAAATGCCATATCACGCTCTACGGGTTGAGGGTCTTCGTTTGCGCACCACCTGTCTTCCACTAAGCCTTCCATATCTCCTGGACAGATAAGTTGATGCCAAATTTATTTTGAGATGATAAAGCACTGATTTTCTATCGGCTAGCTACCACAGCGACGGGCCAAGCATGCATTCAAATTGCCTCCACAATATCCGTCAGAGGTAGAGTGCACGGCGCATCCCACATGGGATTGAGTTATGCCATCCTTTGTTATTTACTCTTTATTTTGACAGCTGCTGACACGACTCGACTCCTTTTTAAAGGTCGTTTGTGTTGTCTCACCTGCTGGATGTTGACATATAATTCATGTTTTCATTTTTCATCATTGTTGCCTTCATCCATATTCTCTTTTTTTTGAACGAAATCGTGGGTTAAGGGGTTTGGGTGGAATTTTTGAAATGTCTCTTGGTGAGTTTGATCGGAGGAGTCAGCCACGCTAGTGCTTCTTTGCGCATTTTCTCCCTGGAAGGAATGCGACTCCCTAGTGTGTTGTTAGCGCCGAAGTCTCGTGGTGTTTGTGGATGGGTTTCAGTAGGCGACGGCGTTATGCCGAGCGAAGTGCCCCATTTGTCAGCTCGTCCGCAGCAAGTCGTTTCCCACATCACTGGGAACCTCCATCGCTCTTACCCGAAAAGGCAGCGATCATTTCTCTGAGTGGCTGGTCGGGAATATTAGTGGAGAATATTGGTGACTCACTAGCAGTAGTGTAGTAGATTAGGTCGATGGATGGGGGAAGGATAAGATGATGGACACTGCTGAAGGAACCTACGAAAAACAGCTGCCGCCTATTAAATACCATACTCGTCTACGTGTGAACATCGCAACTGCATGGTTGTTTGCTTGCGATCAAACATCGTAGCAGTAACGGTGTGCTATCGCGCCCTCTGTATGAGATAATTGAAACAGTTTATACGGTAGTAAAAAAGGTAAAGATCGGTCTGAGTCTCTCTGTTCTTTTCGGGATGTGTCACTTAGTACAGCTATTGGATGCTATCGAGGCACCTTCAATGCGATTTTGGTGGCACGAGTTTCCAAATGCGAAGTGGTATACAGTGGTGGGGCGATAGACTCTCTGCTTTGAGGTGGGGTACTTTTTTCGCGGACGCGGAAGACTTGAAGCTAGGTCGGCCAAAAAGTGAGCCGCAGAAGCGCTCGATTCAGCGCCTAGCTTGTACACCAATCCTACTAGAGAATCTCGATTAGGGTGCGTGCGACAGTCGGTGCTTCCTCGAACTGCGCTTCTACGCGCCCATAGATAATGCGCGTCCAAACACCTTGGTCTTTATGTGCACTAAATAAGTTAGGATGATGTTTGCGTCCTTCCATGTACACTGTGTTTTTTTAAGTGAAGTTTGAAGCGCGAAACTCTGTTGTGCAGTACCTTATCTTCGCTGCTCTTCTAATTCGAAAGGCGACATACCGATGCTGCATTGGGTAGATCTCATTTATACCATCTTCACATCAAATTAGATACTCTTCTTAGCGAGCGTGATGTTCTTGAAAACAAAAACATCTGCCAAATCAAAGCGAGCGTCCTCCAGATTGAACTACAGACTCTTAAAGAAGGTAAAAATGATTTCTTGTCTAAGAGAAACTTAGTATAACTTTTTCCGAAATTTTTAAAATCAGTTCCCCTCTCGATAATGAACTCATTATCTGAAATTTTATAAAATTTTCACTTTTCAAGGAAACTGTAGTTCAAAGCTTATTCTGGAGTGCAGAAAAGCTAAAATTTTTGGTGTTAAAAGAAGAGATCGCGCCATGCACTCATCTAGCTCGGTTAATTTGATTGATAGTGTAAATGTTGGTTACTTGAAATACATAACGGTAAGATATGTGTGTTTCTGCAGTTGTTTTGGCTGTACCGTTGACACTTGTGTAACTCCTTTCAATCACAATTTTTACTGTCAATCAAGTGAAAATCGCGACGTCCTGGACGAGTTCGTGCCGCAGTCTCTTTTTTAGAACTAAACATATTGCTTGCTTCCTGCACTTTAATTCAAGACTAAATCACAATTTTTCCTTAAAAAGGTTCTGAAATGTCGGTCTGTTTACCTATTAAGGCGAGTGAATTTTAAAAAATTCAAAAAACACACCAAATTTTCCAAAAAGAAGGAATTATGATAGCCATCATGGAAAGTTCCTGCTGTAACCTGGACGACGTTAATTTTGATTTTGAAGTTGTTATTTTTGATTTCAAAGTCTGGGTTTGCTTAGAGGAGTGCCCAGTTTGGTTTGAAAAGGTCTAATTCGACGAGAAAACGGTTTATATCAGAGGCAGTCTTCTGGTCAGCATTGTGGCTTCACTGAAGAATCTGCTATTTTGTTTGACATCTTGCATCCTTTGCACAGGTATCCAATACCAATGGTAATAAAGTTCACATCGAATGTGGTCGATCCTCCGGCGCTGCTATATATGGGTGTTGATAAGTATGAAAACGAGGAGCTTATAAAGGTATCATCATTTAGTTGTTCTATTTGACTTCGTGTCATCCGCGGCTCAATCAGTTTTATTTCAGTATGGATGGCCTGAAGATGTTTGGTTTCACGTCGACAAGGTCTCTTCAGCCCACGTTTACCTCCGATTACCAAAGGGCATGACAATCGATACTATACCCCAGGAATTGGTATACTTCCTTTTGGACCACATTTCCTCTGTGCGGGGTTCAAACACAAGTCCATTTAGGTCGACGACTGCTGTCAACTCGTGAAAGCCAATTCCATCGACGGAAACAAAATGAATGACGTCGGCATCGTGTACACGATGTGGGAGAATCTGAAAAAGACTGGTGACATGGCTGTGGGGCAGGTGCGTGCTGCAAATAGAAGTGTTTTTTGATCTGGCTGTCAATGAGTGTTGCTGCCCAGTCCCTTGCAAACTAATGTGATAGAATCTCCGCAGCTTTACAAATATGGCTGATACTTTTTCACCCCTTATATAGTCCTTTCTCTTTTAACAAATGCTTGCACCATTTGAATGCTCGTGCAGACTTACTACTTTCTTACTTCAGTTACACATCTTTTTTAAAGATGTTTTCGAAGCATGGAGAAGCGAAACGATTCTTATACGCTACTGAAGTTGCGCCATGCACTCGTCTGCTATGTCACAATGTTCTCAGTAAAAATTGTGCTAATGGCATTTACAAAAGGTTGCTCAGCCAGAGTGCCCTTATCTAGGATTGGCTTTATCTCGTCACTAAGTTGGATAGCGATTTCGATGGTAAAGCACTTCCTGTAACGATTTTGCTAAAGCGTGTTCTTTAGAATGTATTTAAGAAGTCTTATTCCCAATGAGGAAGGTGTTATATCTCAAAATTTCGGTGTTTTTTGAAAGTATGGTTCACGGCATGATCGACTTCTTGCACCATCCACGTATCCACCACTATCTGAGAATATCTTTATCAGCCAGAAATGGAGCCAGGAATACCACCTGTCTCACCTCCCTTACGACTGGTCGGCGATCTGCGCCAGTGGGCGTCAACAAATGTTCCACTAATTCCTGACTGATGGCAGGCCCTCTCGCTCGAGGGCCACGAAGAGCATCAAACTTGCCATCCAGGGATATCACTAAAAGGACCGGCAATGGTTATGTATATATCATGCTCCCTTATTAACTCGCGGGGACTTTGTCCTATAACGAATATCGTTCAGCTGCTGTCGAGGAGACGCATTACGTGGCTGACCCATCTAATTTTCGACGACTTGACCCATGCGCCCAGCGTCTATGGTCCTCCAACGTCGACGAAGCTCGGAACTCTGGAAGCCCCTTTGCGTGATTCGTGTCACGCAGGGCATCGTTTTCTCGCTCCTCCGACGCTGATCTATTCATCTCGCTTCCGTAGGGCTGGTGTTTTCGTGGCTTTTGTTAGCGCACGGAGAACAGTGGAGCTGAAAACATGAGCGGAACGTCCTTGAAAGCCCTTTTCTGCAGGCTGCGCATTTTTCCCTGACTGTTCTCCAGCTCTTACAAGGTAAGAGTCTGAAGCGAATGTCTGAATGGGGAAGATAAGTTATGTAGGAAGCATCTCCATCCTTCAGTTAGTATAAAAATGAGTTTTCTTCTTGCGAAGTCGTTAAACCAAAGCAGTAGGGGGATTCCAAATTTACTATGGGGTCGCGGCTCTCAGGCGCTGGCAGGGGTCACTTGTATGTCCGCGATGCCCTTCTGAACTGGTGGTTCGGAGCGCAGTGTGTTACTGACCGATTTTCAACCGAAAGACAATGAGGAAGATATTCAGCAATGATCTATGAACGTGCAATACAACTGACATACAGACACAAAGTACTTGAAGCCGAAGGACTGGTCACAAAGTCAGAATGCGGGCTACGAATAAAAGCTAAGGCTCTTCCCAGTTTTGTTTCCCTACATGGACCAGTGACTTGTGGAAAAACCATCCTGCTCTGGCTTCGAAAGAAGCCAGTATGCGACGTCGTGGAACCAGCCTCGAACCACGCATAAGCAACCAGCTTTTCAAAGCGTGGATGGCACAGGACGGTGCACAGGTGGCACAACTATCGTTATGACAGATCCGTTCTTCTCCAGCCACCCGCAAACACTCACCTCCACAATGTTGTCTTTTTGCGGACGAAAGGAGGATCGTGCACAATGACGTGGGAGTGAAATCGCTCCATAGGCGACTTCTCATGACTGAAGAATCCTTTGTCGACTGGCTGATTCTGGCCAGTGGCACCACAGGGTTATTCCGAATGCCAAGCTCTTCCGTCAGGGCAAGGTGGATTGAATCGCCACGCGGTGGGGAAACAGTTGAGACTGCCGGGAATTTGTGGGGCGAATACGTACACACATATGCGGATAGTCAAATAAAGAGCGTAGTTTGAGTCGTTGTGACATGTGAGTAACCTGCCACGATGCAAAGAGTCTTCGTGTGAAAGATATCGCATGCGCATACCGATAGAAGTCACTCGTCCATGTATCGAAGCAAGCGGGGCCTTTAGCATTTGTACGCTGCTCGTATTGTACCTAGCCCTTCTGTGTCAAGCGTTTTGTGCTTGTTTATCGGTGGAACTGATCAGTGATTAATAACAAAGAAATCGCTGCAAGGTTGCTTCCCATAGTGTGGAGCTGAACAAATCTGCAGAACATTTCTGAAAATTATGTGGGCGTCAAGGTCCCATAAATCTCAGCCGATCAGTTGAAATGTAAAAATTTTGGTACGCACCACTATCGAAACCATGAACAACCATGACGCAACGCCACTATCCAGTGCGATCCGAACCGCCATTTGGAAGGTACAGTTTTCAAAGGGTGATACTCAACGATTTCGGGAACACGGAATCCTCGAAATAGCACAGAAGCGGTGAAAAAAATGTTGCTCAAATTGGTAATGCGATCTTGAGGCTGATGGGGGTGCGTAATTTTCTTAACGGCCGAGTTGAACGAGTAGTTAGTGGTGGTGATTTCAGATTGGGTTTCACGATAACAAGAAGGTGAAGCACTGTGTTGTGCACAAGCGCATCAATGACATCGTTAATCGGCTGAATAAAACTGAAAGGAAGGAGGACATCGACTACAGGTCGGTCCGTTCCTTACGCTTGTTTCTTCTGCCACTTTCGAGAGATCGTTTGCAGGGAGGAGCGGGAGCAGCGAGATATGGCGGAGCGTCGACAGCAGCGGAAACTCGAGCAGGAGAAGAAGGTTGGCTGACTTCTCAGGCCCTGTATCGTGACGCCAGTAAGCGTTTTGATGTCGTGCAGGCACGAGAGCTGAAGGAGGCGGAGGAGCGAGAAGCGGCTCGACGTCGACGCCACTACGAGGACGTCGACTGGGATGCTCCTCCCGAGAAGGAGAGTGGCGACGGGAATCTCTCCGACGATTTCATGTGAGCGTCGCTGTGATTGCCTGCCTTGGCTCCTGCAGCTACCATTTCCCGGTTATCTTTCCCGGTTACTGTTTGGGATGTTCCTTTTCTTCGAATAAAGTCTCTACTCGTCATTTGCCTGAAAATATTGGGTTAGCCGGAGAGGTTTGGCGATTTTTGTGCAACAGCTTTTTGTTGATTCATTCCTGAGTCAATACTCAGCTTACTTCGCATTTTTATACAACATCTAATACGGAAATTTTCGGATCAATTTTTGTTTTTTCTATACTTATTAATTGCGTTTCTTCCAATATAAAACATAAGAAAATGTAAAATTCAAAGAAGTAAAGAAAGGTGTAAAGTAATAGAATTTTTAAAATTGTAATTAATTAAAAGAATGGTATGTAAATATAAAACATATAAAAGGTTCGTTTCGCCACTGCCTTCAGACGAACCTTTGTGCTACATCCCTCCCGTGGCTCTTCAGTGAAGAAGAGGAGTATATTCTAAGATTTCTTTAAAATCTGTCTATAAAAGGAGAGAGGAAAACGAAAATGGAAGAGAGCACAGATGAAGAACGATTAGAAAGAGTGAAGAGGGAAGGATGAAGAACTAGAGGCGTTTGAGAGAAATAGAATTAGAAAGCGAAAATAAATGAAGAGTAAAAAAATTAAGTTTAATAAACCACGAGGTACAATACAAAGAAGTAATAAACATGATTTCATAAGTTCAGTGTGACTACTTAAAATCTATTATTATAATATATATATATATTGTAAATCACTATTATCATTATTCAAGGTTTATCATTGTTAAGGTAGTTTATTTATTTATCCGTCGGTGCGGCCGAGAGGCCGCACCGACGGCTTCTTGAAGGCTTCGCCGTCGCAATAACTTCTCATAATCAATTGTAGTTGCCACCTGTCATGGTTTCCTCAGGAAGAACATCTTAACTACGTCGATTAGGGCAAGTTAGAAAAAAGCGAAAAAAATGAACGACATCCACAAAAACGCTTATTTGCCCAATATCGATTGATGGCGATCGACAGTTCAAAAACGGACTTCAAATTCGTGTTCAGCGACCTCGATTACCCCTAGGGCTGAACTTTCGTGGCGCTTGAACGTCATCCTCAAAAAATCGGTAATATCGATCGATAACGATTGGTCGACTTCAGATTCGTGTTCAGCGACCTCGATTTCTCCCAGGGCGAAGGTTTCATGCCGCTCGAACGAAACCAAAAAAATCGATAATATCGATCGATATCGATTGCCTCCAAAAACCCCTCCCGTCGGTGATCATCTAAATGCCCAGGCACGGTTGCCGACGTGTTCGGCACGTCTACGGCTCGCCAAGCACGGTCGCCGACGTGCTTGGCCACTGTGCTGTGCCACTACTCCAGTTGTGACGCGCGGAAACACACGCAAACACACACACACCAGACACACACACACACACACACACACACACACACACACACACACACACACACACACACACACACACACACACACACACACACACACACACACACACACACACACACACACACACACACACACACACACACACACACACACACACACACACACACACACACACACACACACACACACGCTTGCTCCTTTATATATAATAGGATTTACTTATTGTTTTATTTCATTTTTATTTATTTTGTTTTATTATTTATTTATTATTACTTTCACACACACATACACACATACACACACATACACACACGCTTGCTCCTTTATATATAATAGGATTTACTTATTGTTTTATTTCATTTTTATTTATTTTGTTTTATTATTTATTTATTATTACTTTCACACACACATACACACATACACACACACACACACGCTTGCTCCTTTATATATAATAGGATTTACTTATTGTTTTATTTCATTTTTATTTATTTTGTTTTATTATTCATTTATTATTACTTTTATCATTTTTATTTATAACAAGAACAGTTTTTTTTTAATTGAAAGACTTACCGTTTTTGACCACCGCCGTACTTCGTACCTGTGAATAAGGAAGTGTCTATCATTTGTCTGTTATATATAATGATATAATGATATTCACATTCGTTCTCATTTATAATTCAAATATGGCAAAACTACAATTCACTATAAACTATTAAAACTATAAACAAAATTTATAATTCAAATAAAATTACAAGATTTATCAAAGTATGTCGAAAGAGCAATTCCGAACAATATTCTATTTAAATTATCCCGGTAGATCCCATGTGCGGGGGTCGATTAGGGTGGGAGAAAAGTCCGTTTTACGGTGGTTCGAGAAATCCCGTTCTGGAGATTTCTACCTTGAAGGCGCACCACGAAGCGGTAGACCTACAGCACCAGGTTTGAAATCCTCAGTGGAAGCTAATCCATCGCAAACAGTCCGTGAGATTGCGGAAGGTCTAGGAGTCAGTAAAGCTGCTGCTACAGATAGTTTGAAACACCTCGAAAAGAGCTGAAAAAGCTAGAAAAGTGCGTTGCTCACGATTTAAGTGATCGCCAGAAATTGTCGCGTTTGGAAATCGGTTCTGTTTTGCTTTTCCGGTACCGAGACGATCCGTTTTTGGATCGAATCATCTCATGTGATGGAAAGTGAGTTCTGTACGATAACCGGATTCATCAACGACCTATAGCAATTTAACGGAGAAAATGCCGCCGAAATCCCTAATAGCGTGGTATCAAGCGAGATGGTGAAAGGCCGCGTTATCAAGTTGTATTTTCTCCGTTAAATTGCTGTAGGTCGTTGACGAATCTGGCCCCTGGACAGTGGGGTTGATGTCGATGAATCCCTAGCCACTTCCCTAAGTCGAAATTCCCGAAAAAGGCAACTGTAACAGTGTGGTGGTCGGCGGCTGGTGCGATTCACTACAAATTTCTGGAACCAGGCCGAACAATCACAGCAGAGTCCTACTGTGACGAGATCTACTAGGTGCACCGAAAATTGCGTGAGCTGGAGTCGGCACTGATCAGCAGAAGAGGTCCCATTCTTCTGCATGACAACGCCCGTCCACATGTTTCTCAAATCACTATGCGAAAATTAAACGAACCAGGAGTTGAAGTCCTTTTCACCCGCCATGCTCATCAGACCTTGCGCAAGCCGAGCACCTTTTTAAGCGCTTTCAGAACATTTTCGCTGATGGAGACTTCGTAAATCAGGATCATGCAAAAACAGCCTCTCTAGAATTTGTCGCATCTCGACCACTCAATTTTTTCGCTAATGGAATCAGTCAATTAGTTTCGCGTTGCAAAAAGCGTTTTGATTCGAATGGTGCTTATTTCGACCGAATCCGGTAAGTATGAAGAAGGTTACGATTGCTTGAAGTGGGCCAGAAAGAAACCGTCAGAACTTTCCGGCCAACCTTATAGCTTACACCTCCGTCGCATTGTGTCTTCATATGGACCACCTGCCGTGCACATTCATGTCATACTCCGACCCTCGGGGAGTTCCCCCGCAAGTTGAGCGCCATTTCTTTCGCGCTGTCACACGAGCGTGCAGCGGGACTTCTACTTAATAGTGCGACATCGCGAGATTCATGCGAGCCGAAGAACCGCTGCTGCTGGCTTGAGCCCGGTCGATAAGTCGTCGCCTCCACTTACCAACGAGCTTTCTAAACTTGGCAATCCTCATCCTTTCACTAGAGCTGAGGCTGCATTCGTTTCTACATTCTTTTTCTTTATTGACCCTCTGAAGTTCCGCTTTTCATTTAAAAATGCGCTTTCTAGTGCAACTTCTTCAGAGTGATTCATGTTATCGACTTGTCAAACTCGATCATCGCCTAGAAGGGTTGCAAGCGATAAGACGTGCTCTAGACCTAGTCAAAGGTCGTTGTCAGTCGCTCCAGAACGCATTTCCTTTTCACTCACTGTTGTGGAGGTCGTCGAGATACATTTTGGATGTACCGCGATCTGCTTTGCCAGCACTGATGGGCTATTGAAAATGGAGTGTCCATAAAAGTGGCAGACCTCCGTCAGCTTCTTTATCACATGTCTGACATCTAAAGGTGCGGTACATCTACATTACGAGCTTTCCAGGAGAAACTTGGTTACGGATAATGTGGCTTTTCTCTATCAGCAGGAATACAGTGACTTACGTGAGTGTCGTGGGCATTTGGCAGTCCTCTGTTCCACGCTCCGTGCGGATGGAGCGCAGTCAAACGAGTTGCTTGCTAGCTGAACGAACGTAGCTCAAAACCCATCGGCGGTTTGTGTCCGCTCTGGGCAGCAGCCCTTTCATTCCTTTTAGAACGGTGAATTGGGGCAGACGTGCCTGATTAGGATGAGACGCTGGTTTTCCATCGGCTGATCAGCGAATGTCATTGCATTGTCCAACCACGCATTCTAATTGACCACGATATTCTACAGAGCTATAATGCATGGCGCTTCCGAAGCAGGAATCGATTAACGCCATCCTTCATTCTCTTGGCAAATCTTGCGCGGCAAGCTCGTAAATGTCCCACAATCTGGTTATTTTTAAAAATTCAAGCGATATAAAAGTGCTGTCGGGAAGATTCATAGAAAGAAGGTTGACGCTTTCATTCTTCTTGGGCTACTAATTGTGTGGATGGATTCCCCTTTCTTAAATGAGGCTTTTTTGTGTAAATGCATTAAGGTTGCTTAAATTACACGTGCCTGTTGTGCCATACCGTAGCTGCCCCGCTCCGTTTTGTCTTCAGCCATCTCGCTTTAGCATAGAACATTTTGAGGATTCTTAGCAATTGCGCTTCGGTCGCGAATTCGTCCGGCTAATGTACGAAGTCCTACCCATCTCAGATGGACCGACCACCTGTACTCTGCTGTCATGGACCGCTCTGGCGCTCTGTGCCCGATCCGTAATCGAGCTTCGGGATGATACTAGTGCCAATTTGCGCCAGTGCAGTAACCCGTGGGAAGAAGGGCTGAACATAATGGAACCGCTTGGGGCCCGGTACGTCATGTCGGACGGACACTCGTCTTTTCTTCTCACCTTCTATGGCCAGGCGTGCACATAAGGCGGCCATATCGTCTCCAAAGTGAAGATCTGACTCTTTCTAGTACTGACAATGAAAGCACTTGTGCCCGCACCCAGATTTCACATGCTTCTGAGGAAGTGGCTAAACTTACTTACGACTAGTATGATAATATGCCTCGCTGCCGAGACAATCCTGCTAAGCACCTATTTTTTCCGAATGTGCTTCATTTCAATACAGTTTATCATATTCGTTACATTATGACGCCTTTCATTGGAGAGCTCTGCTCAATCCCTTTGGGTTATGTCGCGCATTCTACATCTACGGGATGTCGCAGAAGCAATTTGAACTTACAAAATGACATGCGAGGTCTGAACTTACGAATGCCTTTGCTAATTGCCGCGACCAATACCGCAACGAGGAAAGTCCGAACTCCGCCGGTTCGCCGCGTTGGCATGCCGCCGATACGATATCATTTGCTGCAACGGCGACGATTTTCGCGTGTAGAGGGTAGAGAAGATGTGAAGAAGAACCGGCGAATCCTGGTGGCCCAGTCGTTAATTCTCCTACCCGTTCTACTCCTCATTTTCTAAAAGTAGGCTCAAATCCAACTCGATGGCCCCGTCGTCACCCACCAGTCCTACTTCCTTGCTTGCTGTGATAAGTTGAACCAGCCGTTCTCTTTATAACTCTGGAGGTAGCGATGGGTCTGCAATGACAAAAGAAAACTGGGCTTGACTGAGTAGCTGGGCAAAAAACAGAAAGCGCTTCAAGTGGCTGGAAAAAGCAGTCGTCGTGTTCGCGGCAAAGGCGTCCGCGTACGCGACAGTAGTCAGTGGCGGCACGGAAGTGGCTAATCACAGCTCAGCGGTTTCTGACGCGGTCGCGACGACCATTCTTGAGTTCGATCCGTTCCCCCGCTACCACGTGCCTGTGAAGAATCACCAGAAGAGGCTTGTGCACTTCATCACGCTTCGGATGACAAGATCCAGGTTCCCTGGACCGTCCTCAGGAAACAGTGTTTACACTCCTCCATCAATTGGAGATTTGAAACGATCAATTGTGTGCATCCGTCAATGGAAATGTGGGAAAATCAAACCAAATGCAGTGCGAGAACGAATGAGCTTTGGCACTAAGAACACAGTCGCATCAGGCGCCGATCGCTGACGGGTGAGCAGCTAATGCTTCGCAAGGAAGGCTTATAGCGAATTCAACAAATCATCATGCTTCAGTGGAAACGAACTTGCAGCTTGTTAAACGGGCATCCAGTCGATCAAAGATTCAGCGCAATCTTTTCTTCACGTGATTTTCTCTGTTCACTTGCAGTTCAAGAAAGTTTCGGTTCGACTAAGGGCTGGACGATAATGCTTTGATAGGACTGCAACAGTAGCGAGACGAGACGAAGCTGCTTCTTTCGTTACGCCGTCGCACGCGTTTGTGCATTGTTCTTACTCCATCGCAATCAAATATTCATGTGCTGAGCACGATCCGCCGGCATTCAGAGCGGTCTAACACGGTCGTTTGGCTGTTTTTTCGCGCAGCAGCGATGCAGCCATCCTGTTACCTTCTATACTTGTTGAGCGGCGGAATAATGTGAAGAGCATGCAGATGCATACTGGTCGGCCAATAACTAGTTCAGTGCCCGTAGCACAGCAGAATTTCCTTTTAGAAGGTAGGTAGCATCGTGTGAAACGTTCTGACTTGACCTTCTCGTAAAGGCGAGGAGCTTCGCAGATAAGGCTTTCGTTTGTGATACTAATTACCTACTTGGTGACTTCTTCGTAAGTCGTCCTTTGCTGTCGAACCGAATGTTGTCATTGCTTTCAACTAGTCAATTCAAGTTTCTATGACTCCATGGTCAGTAGAAACGTAAACTTTCAAAGATACTTATGTTGGTGATGGGTCTGCATCAAAATCTACAAAAGTCCATTTCCAGTTGTGTTTATCTTTGCGCTTGTGACTATGACTAAGCGTCTACCCTATTCTCCTCGTCGCGGTCAGATTTTGTTTCCTGAGCTTTGATACATTCTGGGAGATAAGAAAGCTTAACGTTTTTGAAAGCGATACGTTTGAGTAGTTCTTCGTGATGGAATACGTCTTCAGGCTCAATTTCTAGCTCTTCTTTGGCTAAACCAGCATCACGATGCTCATTAGAGTTGCCACCCGAAATGCTAGGAATATCTTTAGGAAGGACACATTTGCTTTATATTTCTTTTTGTCTTCAGATTTTCGGCTGACAGTGTAGTAGTCGGCTAGTGTGTTTTCCACTTTTTTGCAAATCACATCACACCTTTGTTAGTATGAATTATCTTTCGAAAGTGGTGTACATGTACGTCTTACGATATTATAGGAGGCCAGATGTTGCTCAAAGTGTTCAGTAGTTATTCTTATACTACATAGGTGCGTTGTAGTGCAGTCGAAGAAGAGCCGGCTATTGTCTCCATCCGAACTCCAGGTTCCTGGCTCGGATTTCCCGCCGGGACAGCCAAGCCCTCCATCCCCTAGGGTTGCTGATTCGGTACCAGACGTGTTTGGGAAGGATAAACGCTGACTTGTTCATCGGCTGGCCACAGCAAGTCATTGTATAGGCCAAATAAGCATTCAAATTCCCCCCCCCCCCACGACATCCCGTAAAATTAGAATGCGAGGCGTCCCTCTATATTTTTCTTTTATTTGTGTATTCTTCATCTCATTTTTATGCTGCTATGGAGAATCTGCACTTTGTAGTCACAACTGTGTTCATTTTTCAATAGGAACAGAAACCACATAATTCAAGTGGCACCACGATCCGATGCCTAACGAGATCATGCGAGTACCGAGTAACTAAATTTCAGTCGTGCCTTTTGAGTTCGTAATCCGCTCGGTGTTGTGATGGCACCTAACTTTCGTCCTGATTCGTATCATCCGCCAGATTCAAGCCATAGGTTCATTGGTACACTGGATCAAGAATGATCCCTTATCACGGGAGACGTCTCAAAATAAGCAACTCTTTGGAGTTTTACGTCCACAGATCCATACAACCTTCTCTTTATAGGAATATCCAAGCTACGCAGGCAATAAAAAATGTAGCATTTAAGAGAGGTAGCAAGTGCGGAAGGGCGGATATTCTTGGTCGAAGTAAAAGTTCACACGTTGGTGCTCCCTTCGGCAATGTCAGCTTTGATACATACGTCTTGATGCGATCGTAGCTCCTTTATAAAATTTGTATCGACAAGTTTTCAGCGTAAGTCCAACTGCTCCACAGCGAGCCCCTAATACACCAACGATTTTGCTCTGTCTCAGCTTTTCTTCTTTGCTGTTTTGTATTAGTCTCGCAAGATACAATACCGCTCCTAATTCGTGAACAATCAACGCTTTGCGACAGATTTTTCCGTCCTCCTGCAATGAAACTTACACCAAAGGATTCCTCGCATCAGCGCAAATCCATTGGCATGTGAAAAGGTTGATTTTGTTAAAAAGTGAGCTAGTTTTAGACAGCTTTCCTTGGAGCGGTCGATAATTGTTTTACGACCTCTCCGAAGTCCACGCTGGTGCTTCCTCAGGAATTTGAAAAATTGTATTTGTATCACCAAATTCGTCTTCTGCATGATATGGCCGTCAGCATGATAGCAAGTTTCACAAAAATAGATGAAGAAGAGATGAAGATGAAATTGGATTTGTTCTGCAGCAAATACGAGAAGCTTTTTCTTCACATTTTGGCCCTCATTTCGGCAGCCAGCGATCTCTCTCATATGAAACTGACCTAAGTACTTTACGAAAGAACGTGCGTTCTACTACTTTTGCAACAAGAGCCCTCACAACTTCAAAAAATGTCCAAGTTTTACAGCTTTAAATCCGTGCCTTTCTCTGTTCAGGAAGTGATTTCTGTACATATAAGGAACTATAACTTCGAAGGGAATATAGTTACGGAGCTAAGCTTGGTTCCATCTATTTTCTACATTGGCGGCTTCAAGGCGCTCTTCATAGAAGGGTTCACTTCCTTCTTAGTCGCTCTCCTCAAGCATCTCAATTTAGACAAAAAATCCCGATTTTCCCTTGTTTTCAGCGTTTACTCTGTAGGTCTAGCTCTACTTGGAAAACCGTTGTGTTGCCGATGTTAAGCACAGCGAGAGTTCTCGATCGATCCAACATTATCGAAAATTGGGAGGATCGATATTTTGCCGCTTTCGTCGCTGCTGAGTTCTTTCTGATGAGATCGCTGCGACTTTACCCGACCAGCGCTCTATGGCCCGGCCGACGCTCGCGCCTGGGTGTGAACCCCAGTGGTACTGCGCCCTGTCGAAGAGGTGAAAGGATGGCGTTGAGCCACATCTTCTCGGGAGTCAGTAGCGCTACCTTCTTAGGTAGGCTTCAAATATAAAACGTGAAAAAAATTGAGCGCAAACTTCAAACAATACAGTATTGAACTGAATCGTGTAAAACATATAGAATTTGGAATAGGTTTTAGCTGACTTCACGCAAGCTCTACATAAGTTCCCTACACAGCATAGATTTTTCGAAATCGAACTGTGTACAATAGGATGCCAAGATATACCATTTTCACGTCTAATTGGGCACTTTTCATATCGAGTTGGACACTCTTCTAAGCTAGCATAAGACTTTTGAAATCGACGAACTTGTCCGAATCGAAATGAGCTTCTTTTACATCAAATTAAATACTTTCCAAAAAGGTTAGAATAAAATTTTCTTCAATGAAAATTTCGGTATGATTTCGTTGGAGTTTCAATGCACTTAATCGATAAGTGAACACCTTGTTTGAAATTTTATAGAATTCTCACTTTTTGTAGAAAAATGATGGCTCACAGTTTGTTTTGAAGAGCAGGTGGGTGTCAGTTTTTTGATGCCAAAAGAAAAGATTGCGCCATGCACTCCTTCAAGACGCCGCGATTTTTATTCGATTGATGGGAAAATTGCTGTTCGCGTGGAGTTTCAAATCTGAACTTGATGCAACGTGGCAGCTGTAAGCAACACACATATCCTCACTTTGGTGCTTCATGTAGACAGCATTTACTGGCAATCGAAAAAATTGCGACGCGCTTTTCAAGTGCACAATCTGGTCTTTCAATGCACAGAATGACTGCTGCCTTGTTGCGCTTTAAAACAAATTTGAATTTATATTTCTCTCAAAAACGAAAATTTCATAAAATTGTTACACTTATTTCATACAGCTGAACTAAAAATTGCAAAAAATTTATATCCTATAAAAATAATTATTCTGACCATCTTGGAAAGTTCGTAGTTTGACTTGTAACAAGCTCGTTTCTATATGGAAGACGCTCAATTTGATTTTAGAAGTCTTAACCAACTTAGAAGAGTGTCCAATTGGTTTTAGAAAGCGTTCAATTTGAGCTGAAAATTGTATATATTGAAACAGCTCTTACTGCTCAACTGCTTGCAGTTAGAAGTTACCAGTGAGATTCGTGACAGAGATATAGAAAATATAACAGTTCTTAAATACACAGCTAAAACGGTTAACATTCGAGGAGGCTATGACCATCTGAAATTAAATGTCGAAAACGACGGAAACTTTCGGTTTGACCTAATAGAAGAGTAGTTGATCAAAACGCTTCTTAAAGCGGCGATTCACAGTTGCTGCCAAATCTTGATTTGAACAAATGTTCACAAAATGTTAGAAGTCTTATATCTGAAGCCTAGCTAAGAAGGAAGCGCTACAGATTCCCGAAAAAAATGTGGCTCAGCGCCGTCTTTTCACCTCCTCGCCAGGGCGCAGTACCACTGGGGCTCACACCCAGGCGCGAGCGTCGGCTGGGCCATAGAGCGCTGGTCGGGTCAAGTCGCAGCGATCTCATCAGAACTCAGCAGAGACGAAAGCGGCAGAATATCGATCCTCTCAATTTTCGATAATGTTAGATCGATCGGGAACTCTCGCTGTGCTTAACATCGTCAGCAGAACCGTTTTCCAAATGGAGCTAAAGCTACTGGGTAAACGCTGGAAACAATGGAAAATCGGGATTTTTTGTCTAAATTAAGAGGCCTAAAGATAGAGACTAAGAAGGAAGCGAATTTTTCTATGACCAGCGCCCTGAAGCCGCCGACGTAGAGAATAGACGGAAGCAAGTTTTGCTCTGCAACTACATTTCCTAAGAAGTTATAGTTCGTTAAATCTACAGAAATCACTTGCTGAATAGAGAAAGACATGGGTTTAAAGCTGTAAAACTTGGACATTTTTTGAAGTTGTGAGGGCTCTTGTTGCAAAAGTAGTAGAACGCACGTTCTTTCGTAAATTACTTAGATCAGTTTCATATGAGAGAGATCGCTGGCTGCCGAAATGAGGGCCAAAATGTGAAGAAAAAGTTCCTCGTATTTGCTGCAGAACAAATCCAATTTCATCTATTTTTGTGAAACTTGCTATCATTCTGACGGCCATATCATGCAGAAGACGAATTTGGTGATACAAATACAATTTTTCAAATTCCTGAGGAAGCACCAGCGTGGACTTCGGAGAGGTCGTAAAACAATTATCGACGCTCCAAGGAAAGCTGTTTAAAACTAGCTCACTTTTTAACAAAATCAACCTTTTCACATGCCAATGGATTTGCGCTGATGCGAGGAATCCTTTGGTGTAAGTTTCATTTCAAGAGGATCGCCATGAACAAAGATGTGCGAATGCGACGGTTTGCGACGGAAAAATCTTTCGCAGAGCGTCGATTGTTCACGAATTAGGAGCGGTATTGTACGTCTGGGAGCGGAGGAGGCGCCGACTGTCGCATGCAGCCGATACCAAGTTCCTGGTTCGGATTTCCCGCCCAGGGCAACCAAGAGTTCCATCCCTCCGGCGTCAGTGACTTGGTACCAGCCGTGTCTGGGAAGGATAAAGCACTGACTTGTTCATCGGCAGGCCACCGCAAGTTATTGTATGGATGGCCAAATACGCATTCATATCGCCTCCACGATATCCCGTAGAAGTAGAATGCGCTGGTGCATCCCAAAAGGGATTGTGTAACGCCGTCCTTTATCTCTTATCCTTTATCCTTTTAAGTGATGTGATGTTATCATCACCAGATCCTCTAAGCGCCCTAGAAGACAAACAGTAGGGCAAGGTACAGTGCGAAAAGTTTTTTCCGAGACGCTTTGCGATTTCATGAAGGAAGAGTAGCATAAGGTAAGATAACTGTAGCACCAACAGGGGTAACCTCGAAAGGATGCAAGGGATAGCAACTAAGAAAAGAGTCCAACATAGAAAACTTTCAACCAACGTGCGCGATTACGGCATCTTCGCGTGAGGATTAATGTTGTTCAGGAAGCGACTGAAGCAGAGGTTATTTGAAGCCAAATTAAGGTCGCTATTTTGTGAAGACTATCTAACGGTGGTATAACGGTGGCGATGTCCGTTCCTCCACGTGGTGCCACTGGAAACTGCTTGCTTTTGCAAGCCGAGCCAATCACGGACAATCGAATGCAGGCGACAGGCCCTAGTGACAGGCCGGCCTACGAATAACCTGTGTCACATCATATGGTTGATGACGTTACAGAGTTCTCGAGATAATGCTACGGCGTCCGCGGGAGCCGACGCGCACTCGCAAAGCCCGGCGAGTGTGAGAAGTATGCGAGGGTCCCTGATGCGAGGACGGCATCGGGGGGAGGGGGCAACTGAGCTAGTCCGAAAGTCCCGCAACGTAGGCAAGACCCGCGTAGCAACGTTGAATGTGGGTACGTTGACGGGCCGCTCGTGCGAGTTGGTAGAAGCACTGGAGCGAAGAAAGATAGATTTCTGTGCGGTGCAGGAGACGAGGTGGTCCTGCTGCAAGTTGAGGGACATTGGCCGCGGCTTCAAGGCCGTTCTGTGCGGCAGTCCCAGGACATCCAGTGGTGTCGGTATGATCGTCTCCGAGCGTTTCCGTGACGCGATTGCAAGCGTAGAACGTTTCGATGACCGCTTGATGAAGATTATTGTCGCCGTAGAAGAACGACGATGTCATTTCTTTTCCGCGTATGCTCCGCAGACAGGTTGCTCAAGCAAACCAAGGACGAGTTCTGGTCCCTGCTTGATGAGAAGACAGCGGAAGTGCCGTCAGAAGATATGGTTGTTGTGGCAGGTGACCTTAATGGTCACGTCGGAGCAGCGAAAGACGGTTACAGCTGTCATGGTGGTTTTGGCTATGGGTCACGCAACGCCGATGGTGAGCGTATACTTGAGTATGCAAACTCACACGACCTCACCATCGTGAATACCAAATTTCGAAAGCGTGACTCCCACCTCATCTCGTTTTATAGCGGGAACGCCAAAACGCAGATTGACAATGTCCTTGTTAGGCGTCGCGACCAAGGCCTTGTCACAGACGCGAAGACCGTGCCGTATGAGACGGTTGCCACGCAACACCGTCCACTGATCTGCTCGCTGAAGATCACACCTCCGAGGTGTGTGCCGAGCGGTGCAGAACGGCTAGAATTAAATGGTGGCGATTGAAGGAGAAGGAAGCAGCTGTTGTCTCTCGCATTCGGTTGCCGACGGTAACAACTGTCGAGGAAACCTTGAAAGAGGCTACCGATGCGATAACCGGGGCTGCACGCCTCGAACTCGGCACAACGAAGCCTGGACGGCGTTGGGTCGACAAGCAGGCTTGGCTGTGGACTGACGATGTCAGAGAGAAGGTCAGGGAAAAGAAACGGCTGTATCACGTATTTATCGTTGACAAAACAGTCTGTAATTGGCGGAATTATCGAGAAGCGAGGAAAGCGGCAAAGAAGGCAGTGGCTGCTTCTAAAGCCGCATACTACGCTGAAGTCAGCGAAAAACTGGAAACGCGCGATGGTGAGCGCTATCTTTACCGACTCGCCAAGGCTCGCTGTCGCCAAGCAGAAGACATCGAAAAGTTCTTTGGCATTAACGATGAGAACGTCCATCTTCTGATGGATCGTAAAAGGGCTGTGAAGCGATAGCGCGACTACTTCGAGGAAATCTCGAATGTAGAATTTGAACATCCTGCCGTTCCTTTTGCTTCACCTGTATACGGTCCCGTTCAGAAGATCACAGTGAGCGAAACTGAAGCAGCCCTGAGGAAGATGAAGTCAGGCAAAGCCACTGGTCCAGATGACCTGCCGGCCGACCTGTGGAAGTCGAAGGGCTGGTGCCCTGCTGACTGGCTACAGAGTTTTTCAATCAGGTTGTTGCTGGGAAGAAAGTGCCTGAGAGTTGGCAGCAAAGCACGACTATCCCGATTTCGAAGAAGAAAGGCAGCCCTGCCGACTGCGCTAGCTACCGTCCGATTCGCCTACTTTCGCACACCATGAAAGTCTTTGAGCGAATTGTCGATAGACGTATCCGGGATGTCGTCCAGCTTTCCAATAATCAGTGTGGTTTCGTTGCCGGCTGTGGGGCGGTTGATGCCATACACGCCGTTCGTCTTTTGCTAGAGAAGCACCGCGAGAAACAGAAACCGGTGCATTTCGCCTTCCTGGACTTGGAGAAGGCCTTCGACCGCGTCCCGCGAGAAGTTATATGGTACGCTTTGCGACGACACGGCGTCCCTGAAGAGCTTATTGAGTGGGTGCGCATCCTCTACTCGTGCCCAATGAGCCGAGTGCGAGCACCAGCGGGTACCTCGATGGAGTTTCCGATGTCTGTCAGAGTGCACCAGGGGTCTGCGCTATCCCCACTGCTCTTCGTGGTCGTCATGGATGCAATTACACGAGATCTCCAAAAGGCAGCTCCTTGGACGTTGCTGTATGCCGATGACGTCATGCTTGCATGTGAAGACAAAGCCGAACTTGAGCGACAGGCACAGGAATGGTGCGATCGCTTGGCATTGTTCGGACTCAAGCTAAACGTCAAAAAGACGGAGTACTTGTTGACGGGTATGAATGAGCTCGGATCTATCAAGATCAATGGTACTGACCTCTCACGAGTCACATCTTTCAAGTATCTCGGGTGAACAGTTACGCCCGATGGCAGTCTAAATTTGGAGGTGAATGCGCGCGTAAGTGCAGCCTGGTCCAAATGGCGGTCGCTGACTGGGGTTCTCTGCGATAAGACAATACCCGAGTACCTCAAGTCGAAGGTTTATAGAATAGTCGTCCGCCCAGTAGCGACGTACGGTGCTGAGTGCTGGCCCGTGACGAGGGAAATTGAAAGCCGCCTCAGTGTAATGGAGACGAAGATGTTAAGGTGGACGGCCGGAGTAACGCGATTGGACCGCGTTCGCAATGACACCATACGCCAGAGGTTCGGTGTCGTCCCGATAGCCGACAAGTTGCGCGAAGCTCGTCTACGATGGTATGACCACGTCCTTCGCGCTAACGACGACACCGTCTGTAAGATTGGCCTGAATCTTGAAGTCCCTGGAAAACGGCCCAGAGGACACCCGAAGCAACGTTGGGTAGACACGTTGCACTTGGACTTAGAGATAGCTGGTGTGCATCCCGATCAAGCATTTGATCGGGAGAAATGGCGTCACTACACCAGAAGAGCGGACCCCGCCACCAAGCGGGACAAACGCTACTAAAAATGATGATGATCTAGCGGTGGTATAACGTTTTCCTTCAGGTAGGATAAAGCATACAGTTCAATCAGTGTATCTATGAGATTTATCACGCATACTACTTCAATGGTATCGTGCATTCGATTCGTGTCGTTCTTAGCATACTGAGGTGGCCAGCCAGTGGACATGTCGAGGCGTTATCCTTCTCAGACAAATTTGGATCATCTGACCAACCCCGAGGGAATGAAATGCTTGGCTCGTCAGTCGGAACCCGAATTTCCAACTTCGATTTGGAAGCCACGCTAAAGTTGCGACCTGCTCCTTCTGCGCTAGACAAATGTATCACTAGGACAATTCTGGTTCTCCTCATCCCCGAAGCGCAGTCTTGCGTCTTCCGTTTGGTGAATAACGCATATCGGCGCCCATTCGCAAATTAGTGTCGTGTCTGCCTTCGCTGGATTTCCTCAGCCTTCCCAGCCCAACTAGTGATTGTTTTTCTCCTCTCGTTGCTTGCTTCCCTGCTGTTTATTTATTTATTTATTTATTGTAGATGAAGTATTTGTATTTGTTGATTCCGCTAGACGTGTCTTGAAGCTTCCTTTTGTGCCTCTCTCTTCTATATGTGCACCACATATGTAGGTGAAGTATCAGATGGGCATAGACCAGCTGGCCCTTGCAACTAGAACTAAGCAGTTTCTACTACTCTCTGGGAGACCACAATTCAGACAACTACTTCGAAATTGTCTTAATTGGGCCAGCCTTTCACGACGACCACTCATTCTTGTTTACTGCATCTCGTTACTCAATTTGCAGCTCAACTCAGTTTCTTCAGAAGTCTCGATACCTAGTGTCCTCCAATAAAAAGATAATATATAAATGATGGTGTTACCGTTCCTTTTGGGATGTGCCACGCATTCTAGGAATTTCAACAGGATGTCGTGGAGGCAACTTGAATGCGTATTTTGCCTATACAATGGCTTGCCGCTGTCGAAGAGCAAGAGTTTTATCCTTCCCAAACGAGTCTGGTACTAATGTGCAGAAGGTCTGGATAAGAAATCTCAACCAGAAACCTGGAATCCAAGAAGAGTCGGGGTAATAGCGTTTCAATGAGGCGATGATATCCTCCAGGAAGCAATCAGTATTCTCTAGGAGTGGATGTAGAAAAAGTGGTTTACACTCCGTGAGTTTTATAGGTCACCACAACACATTTCCTCTATCCGTGCCTCCTCGTGCTTGAGTAATAAGTTGTGTAAAACGTGTATTTCATTCTGGTCGATGTTAAGCTAGATGCAACTACATAGCACAGACAGCAAGGGGAGGCAGTTGCACATGAATGGACCGAGCACCTGCGAGGTTTGGTGGTCAGTTGAGGTAGAGCTTCGAGCCCCCCAACCTCAATACGGCGCGATGTCTTAGAAATGGCGAAGCTATCATTTGTTGAAAACTAAACCCTTCTCGGCTCCATAAGTTTTGCATGCAAATACGCTCTCGGCGTGCGTCGCTATGAATTTCAGCTGCTTTTGAAAGCACATTCAAATTCAGGCCTTTACTTGTAATCCTTACAGAACATTTCATGACAGCTATTACAGTAGTAGCCGTTTCCGCCTCGTTCACATGAGAGGTGTTTCCCCTCTAAAACGGTCCCATTATGCAGCGTACGTTTCCAAATGTATTCCGAACCGTCACAAACACCTACAACGTCGTGCGGGGCGTCGCTGCGTTGCGCTGACTAATCCACATTCGAGTGAGGAGCACTATTCCACCTGTGATGGTGTTCTGCTCGTCTTTCAAAACTTTCTTCGCAGCCCGTCACTCTACTGCGGAGCAATACTCCATTCTGACTGCGTTGCCAGAGTGCCCATCTCAGCTTCACCAATCTGACTTGTCGCACTTCAAAGCAGTTGATCATTTTGACAGTCGAGGTTGACGCTAGTAAGAGCGAGCTTTCGCTGATGAACTGCCGAAGTGGAAATGCCAATCTTCCTTTCTATTGCACTTCTCATGTGGTGTGTCGGTCAACGGGAAAGTATCGGGCGTTTCAATTTTAGCAGCTACAAAGCGCACCCCATACATTTGTTAGGAATGAGACCTCTGAACAACATTTATAGAAGTTTACCTAGCTATCTCGCACAATTCCCCCTCCCATTAGTGCTGCAAAAAATATTAATCGTTTTACACATGCCTGCTGATTTTTTTTTTCGTGTCTTTTGCCGATTTTCTTCTATCTTTATGGCTAGGATTTGGGTAAATTTTATAGTAATTATATCACTAATAAAACTTCCATGAAGGAAATAGTAAATTTCCGAATACAAACGTTTGTTTTGACTTTTTGAGGATGCATATTTTAACCTGAAAGACGATTGTTTTGATTTAGAAGGTGTTCAAATTGGTTTCAAGAGCCTCCAGCTAGATTTGCAAAGTGTTCACTTTGACGTTGAAATGTTATACAGAACAGGAAGTAGCGCAGAATTTTCGCAAACTTCGTAAACAGCTTCGCAAATATTCAACCTTAACAAATCGTAAAAAATTAATCAGCATCCTTTTCTAGAAAAAATAGTTTGCTGGACCAAAATGCCATTTTCCTTACCTACTATTATGGGCGGAATCGCTAGGTATATGCGGTCGTATTTATTGCAATAAGAAGACATTTTTATAGAGCTTTAGCTTACGGGTCTGCTTGCTACACAATCAAAGAAAGCTGTGAATGCATATCGCACATAAAACGGTTTTTTTGTATTGGCTCATTTTGTTAAACCCTCAAGTGGCTGGTACTGAGGTTGTAAGCTCTGATAACGACGTTTTGTTGCGATCAAAACTCTAGTGCCAGGAGGGACCCGAATCCACACTACCTGGTTACAGGGCAGGAATGCTCTGCGCCAGAAGACCAGGTGCCAAAGTTTTGATCGCAACAAAGCATCTCTCTGAAGTTCATTTGTACCGTTTGTATTTCGCAGATTTCTAATCTGCTTTAGGGATTTTACACCTGCTAACAACGTTTCATTCGGAACAAGAGGAGCTGGAAGAAGGCAAATTTTCTGTGAGTTGTTGGTAGTGTGAGGTTGATACTGTGAAGTCCAGTAGACATGCTTGTCAAATTAGTATCATTTTTAACAAATTCCAAATTTAGGGAGTCAAGGCAGCATTTCTAAAAAATCACTTCTTCAAACTGGAACTGTTGGCATTGTGGCTCAGAAAAGCCACAGTGGTAGATAAGTCGGGAAAACGCCAGAAATTGGTTGCCTAGTGCGGTTAAAAAAACACAAATGCAGAAGGGTGGGAGAATCCGAGAGTTTTTCCTTATACACTGATACTTATTTTTATGTTGCACCACGTGCAAACTTGAATAGTGAATGTTCATCACACTTCATGCTTCGACTTCCGATTTTACAAAATTCTGTTGTCTTATAAGCTTTAGTAGTACCTTCTATCTTTCAGGTAGACCACATGTTGTTTTCCGCTTCTCACGAATTGGTCATCAGGTACTACGATTATGTTGTTGCTAAATCACTTAAGCAAAAAAATCTCTTAAGCGCAAAGGCTTCCCGAGGTCTCTAGCCACCCCATGAGTCAGCTAAGAACCTTCTAGATCCTCACAGAATGCAGCTGAAGTGGAGCGATCGTCAACAGTTTCTGGAGAGTTTTTTTACACGCTAACAGTGCTGTGCGGAGATTTGTAGGGAACGTTATCAAAGAGTTAATAGTAAACAGTACTACAATATATTGCATTTGCTGAATAATACTCGTATATGTCCCATTGATGCCAGAATGCTAGAGCTTCAAACGGTGAACCTTTTCAAAAAGAGCCATATGGTTTAAAATTGGTAGACACAGACGCGTCACCGTGTTATTATTTTACTTGATATAATGCTGGTTACAGCCGAGAGGACCTTCAACGGTGGCAGCAATGTATGGCATAAGGCAAGGTCTGTTGAGATTCTCGAGCATGGAAAAGTTGAGAACGCACCTATTACGTAGGCAGATCCGCTTTAACCAGCAATGCAGACTATGCGTTTTACCTAAAACGAAATGAAGCCAATACGGAGGTGGGTTCGGGGCTAGAGCGATGAATTTTAAAAAAACAGGAATAGAACACAGTTTTTCTTTGTCGTCAAACCGACTTATGATCCATATTTTTCGCGTAGAAATATTGTATGACTTGTAGTAATCTTTTCAGCTTAATTTGTAATCGATAGCATTTGTTTCACATGCTTCTAGCAAGAATGTTTTGAGAACAACGCCGCTCGGCGGCTTTATCTTCTCCATCTCACAGTACGAACCGTACTTAAATGTCGTGAGGAGGAGGAGCGGGGCTCTCTCGCAGTTCTTTTGCACTGTCGCCATCTGAAGCCACAAGTTCCGCTCCTCTTCCCACAAGTTTCGACTTTAGGAAAAGGTTGGTCGATTTTGTTGGCTGTAACTTTCTTGGTTGATCATTTTTTCTTGTTAATAAATTTGAATATTTAAACTGAGTCTTATTATTAAACTTAGGAATAGACCGCGTGGCAGACATTAACAAGTGGGTACCAACAAGTTCGCCCCAGCACTGAATTCACTACATGGTGCATCGTACCGACGAATTCAGGTCAGTTCAGTTTTCTCAACGAAGATAACAATAAGACTCAGTAGAAATTCTCCCTTTGTGGGTTTTTGATTGAACAAGTGGCAGGTTTTCAAACTTTGGCTTCTCATTACCCCTCCTCTTCCTCACAAGTGCAACATCTCTTATAAGGGAAGCAATCTTGAGTATCCCAAAGGGCAAACATGGAGTACCAGCTCATAACACCAAAACGTCTGCTCACTGTCTATTCAAAGAAATTGAACACAGTGATTGAGAGGTTTAAATCAGACAATTTGGAAGCTCTCAATACTTCCGTAGTTGAAGGGGAGGATACGACAAGCTTCATCCACAAAAGTATTCAAAGACTGGAGGAAGCAATAGGAGCAATAGAAGAAGCTGCGTCAAAAATCAGACAGCTACTCCAAGAGTATGCAACAGAAATTCGTAAACTAGGTGATCCACCGCAGAAAGAAATCGAGGACTTCCAAGAGTATACTCTTAAGGCTGAAGAAACCCTCGCGCTGGGATTTGACTATGTGATCCTCCTTAGAGCTCGACTTCAAGCCTTCAAATCCTATAGAGATCAGCCCGCGATGACATCACATGTTTTTGCTAACACACAAGTTCCCATCACTTCGGGTCCTCGCCCAAAAAAGGTCGAACTTCCTACCCTACCTGTCCCTACCTTCAAGGGCAATATTTGGGAGTGGGACAATTTTTGGGAACTTTTTAATAGTAACGTTCACTCTCAAGACTTGTCTGCTCTTTTTAAATTCAATTATCTGCTAAACGCTCTCAAAGGAGAAGCACTAGAGGCAATCAAAAAGTTTCAAGTAACAGCAGATAATTACCCGAAAGCGGTAGAATTTCTAAAGAACAAGTACGGAAATCAAGAGGAACTAGTCTTCCGTCTTATAGACAAGTTGGAGCAGTGTTCGCTAAGGTCGCATACCATACGCGACCAAAGGGCTCTTTTTGAGCAAATACAGGTCATCGTCGAGCAATTGAAGCAAAAGGACGAGCATGTGGATAGCCAGTGGATTTTGAAAAAGGTACTGTCCAAGTTCCCGGATCACACTCAGCGGAAGGTGCTGGCAAAGAAACAAACATCAAGTGAAACCCTCACCATGAAGACGCTGCTTGAATACTTAGAAGAAATCATTTCGGGCGAAGAAATGATATCCAATTATATTCAACAATCGGCTCCACTAACAAGGTCACAATACCGATCGGAGTCGGGCAAAAGCATAGGCCAAAGGTCTCCGGGCATGTCCTGCATGTATTGCAGTAGAAATCACAAGCCCTTCAATTGCGACAAGTTTAAAACTCCCCAAGAACGATCGCAATACTTGCGGCAAAATAACCTATGCCTTATTTGTTCATCACCCCATCATTCGACGACGCAGTGCAAGAAGCCACATTGCTTCAAGTGTCAGAAACCTCACCATACTTCTTGCTGCTTCCAGCTCCAGTCAAAACAAGTGGAAGCACGAGGAAAAAAGGAAACAGATCCAAGTCGTCGACAGTCAACAAGCGTGGGTAAAACACTGACGAAAAAGAAGGCTAACAGGCCCACCACAAAAATCAATAGCGTCGGCCAAGAAAGCTCGGTGGAGGAAGAGACAAGTATTTTTGAACTGCAATCCGAGAGACATCCACATTATTCACAGGGATCGTTCCTTCCAACAGGAGAAGCGACAATCATGGATCCAAATACCAGAAGTCTGAGAAAAATTACGGTGCTTTTAGATACCGGTGCAGAAATTTCCTTCATCGATGCAGCACTCGCAGAAGAACTCCGCCTTCCAACAGAAACAGAAGTAAAGTTGAAGCTGCACACATTTGGCGCGCAGCAAGTACAGGAAAGCACGTGTCGTAGAGTGACCCTCGATATATGGGATGACAAGGGGTGCCCACTCTCTTTGAAACTCCTGACATATGACGTTTTGACGAAACCATTTTTTGCACCACCTATACAGGATGAAGATGTCAAATTCGTGCAATCGCTAAATGTTCCAGTTTCGCTTCAACGTTCAACCACTTTTGCAAGGCCCCTAGTGCTGCTTGGCTGTGATCAACTATGGCAGCTAGTTTGCGACAATGAAGCGCCTATTAGACTACCATCAGGACTCCATCTCCTGCCCACTCGTTTGGGCCATCTCATAACTGGACAAGCTCACAGGAGCCTAGAACCAAACGAAGTGGAAAAATGGGATGGATACTGGACGCTAGACGGACAAGTAAACACGTTTTCAGCTCTAGCAAAAGAAGGCGAGGAGCAAGAAAAATGGGAAGCATACTGGAACCTGGAATCCGCGGGAACAGAAGAATTTTCAAATCCCGAGAAAGAGGTCCATTCACGAGAAGACAGAGAAGTCTGGGACAAGTTCAATCAAACAATAGAAAAAAGAGACGACGGCTACTATGTCCGCCTTCCATGGAAAAATGTTACGGCTACGCTCCCAGACAATAGATCAATTGCCTTCTGTCGACTCGTTAGTGTATGGAACTCTTTGCAGAAGGATGAAGACCTTCTAGAGCAGTACAATGGGGTTTTTCAAGACCAGTTGAAGCTCCGCATCCTAGAAGAAGTCGAAACCGCGCCGAACACGGAGGAAACTCGTATACACTACATACCACATCAAGCGGTGCTCACGCCTCATAAGACAACCACTAAGCTTCGCGTTGTTTACGACGCTTCGGCACACTACAAGGGATGCCCGTCTTTGAACGACGTACTACATAGAGGTCCGGTGATATTGCCGCTACTATTCGGGATCCTTTTGAGGTTTCGAATCGGACGAATCGCCATCATTTCAGACGTCGAGAAAGCCTTTTTACAAGTGCGACTTCACGAGGCAGACCGTGACGCCACACGATGCTTGTGGCTTAGAAATCATAAGCTGCCTCCCAGAGCAGACAACCTACTCGTACTTCGCTTTACAAGAGTAACTTTCGGTCTGAATTCTTCCCCATTCCTTTTAGCAGGGACAACGCATTACCATCTTGATCAGTACAAGAAAGATCCGCAACTGGCAAAGGACATAAAAGATAATCTTTATGTAGATAATTTAATCATGACTGCAGACTCCTTGGATGCCTCTCAAAACATCTACAGACAGGTGAAAGAAATTTTTGAAGAGTTGAATATGAATATTCGCGAATTCGTGTCAAATGACAGCCATCTGATCGATAGTATGAAAGAAAAAGACAAGTCATCAGAGCTTTCGCCAAAAGTATTAGGCATTCCGTGGTCTTCCTCAAGAGACTTACTAGAAATCTCATGTCATCCCCTCAATACTGAGCCAATTACCAAACGGACAGTTACAAGTACAATAGCTTCCATCTACGATCCACTGGGGTGGCTCGTGCCTTTAATGCATCCTGCTAAGATATTCCTTAGATCGCTATGGCAAGAGCAATTGGACTGGGATACTCCACTTCCCCAGCTTCTGAAAGAAAAATGGCTCAATGTCTGTGAGAGGATGACCGGATTTAAGAAAAACATCCCACGTTTTCTTATCGAAAAGCATTCTCAGGCAGACTTAGTAGCCTTTGCGGATGCGAGTAGCGAAGCCATATCAGCCTGTTTATACCTACAAGCAGGATGCGAGAGCAATCTCTTAATGGCAAAAGAAAAGCTTCCATCTCTCAAGTCCAATGCCACAATTCCGAAAATGGAATTGGATGCAGTAACGCTTTCTATGAGATTGGTTTACTCGGTGCTAAAACAAGTTCAATCTGTGTTGACAATCCAGAATATTTTCGTTATGTCAGACTCTGAAATCGTGCTCAATTGGATCAAGACCCGACCTCTAAAGGGGGCTGGCACTAGAGTGTTCAACAGGCTGATGGAAATTGGAAAAATAACCACTCACTTAAAACTATTTGGTCACCAAGTTCATTTCGCGCACATTCCGTCGGAATTAAACCCGGCTGATTGCGCTACGCGGGGGCTAACCCAGAACGAGCTGCTAGATCATTTCTGGTGGAAAGGACCTGACTTCATTCAATTCCCTCACTCCACATGGTCCAAGGTATGCAAATTCATGAATTCAGGCGAGACAAGTGGAGAAGATCCTACAAATTTGCCACCAGAAGTGAACGATGTCCTAGTTGCGACCCAAAGCACAAAATCCAAAGAATGTGCGGACATTTTTCGAACCCTAGCAGGGCGATCATTCACAAGCATTAAACGGATTGTAGCACAAGTTTTACGATATATTGCAATCTTAGTAAAGCGAGTGAATGAAATTCGTGAAAATCCCATTCAAGTATCATTCATTCTTAGCAGTCCCCTACAAGCACATATTTCTGGACTTGAAATTGCAAGAGCTGGAAAGATCATCGTCCAAGTCTACCAAAAAAGTGCAATATCGCCTTCTCTTCTCCAAAGGCTACATCATCTCAATGTTCGATCCGATAACGAAGGCCTTCTTCGATGTTTTGGAAGAATGGGACGCAGTGACCTCAGTGAAACTGCAAAAACACCACTACTTGTTCTCCAAAATTCGTGGCTAGCTGAGGCAATCATTTCAGACTGTCACAACAACGGTCATCCGGGCATAAATCATACCATGTCCATTGTACGACAAACCTTTTGGATACCAAAACTGAGAGCTCAAGTCACGCGTTATATTCGAAAATGTGTGCCATGTCAAAAGCTTAATAACCTTCCCTACAAGTACCCTTTACAGGGCGACTTACCGGAACAGCGAGTTCAAAAATCACGGCCGTTTTCCCATGTGGGCTTGGATTATTTTGGCCCGCTCGCAATAATGCACCCCGATGGTAGTGAAGGAAAAAGCTATGGCTGCATAATAACCTGCATGGCCACACGTCTCATTCATCTTGACGCTACTCCGGATCTGTCCACACTCTCTTTTTTACAAATGCTGAGACGGTTCTTCAGCCGACGTGGGACTCCCCGTTCAATCACAAGTGACAATGCACCAACTTTTACTTTAGGGGAAACTGTGCTTAAAGAATGTATACAAGCTGCCCAGAAAGACCCAGAGGTAGAATCTCTAGTCGCCAATAGAGAGATTCAGTGGCACTATATAACCCCTTATGCCCCTTGGCAGGGGGGATTTTATGAGAGACTCATAAAGTCGGTGAAACACTCTCTGCTTAAGACGTTAGGAAAAACTAAGCCGACTCACGACGTACTAATAACAGTACTAGTTGAGATTGAAGCTTTGTTAAATACCAGGCCCCTTCTTTATGAAGAATCGAACTCTCCTTCTGAACAAGTTTTGCGACCAATTGACTTCCTTCAAAAGGATTTTGAAGTACCAATTCCTCTAGATAGATCCGAGGAAGAGCAAGAGGATCCATCTTTTATGGCTCCAGAGGAATTGAACTTGATAAAGACGAAGAGGGAAGCAATTCTCGCTCTACGAAGTTCATGCAAGTTTACCGAGAATTTCTGGAATGTATGGCGCACACACTACCTAACGTCCTTACGAGAAAAACACCTGCAAGAAGTGGGCAAGCAGAGAGGGTCATCGTATGAGCCCCAGAAGGACCACTTAGTCTTAATAAGCGATCCTGTGCAACCACGTCATTTTTGGAAAATGGGGCGAATTCAAGAACTCATCAGCCATGGAGGAGTCATCCGCGAAGCCATAGTAATTCTACCATCACGACGAAAAATTCGACGACCGGTAAATCAGTTGGTGCCTCTAGAGCTAGAACAATCGCGAAGACATAAAGAAAAAGCCGAAGGGGTGCAATCGAATGATCTCGGAGAGAAGATCAAACAAGGCACCAGTGAAGAGACCCCGGAGGAGCATAACCATCAACAGGTGCGATACAATCTACGTCCTCGAAAACAAGTAAACTACGATGTAAATTTTGCTCACATAATTGGGCAATTTCCTGTCTTATCCATCATCTTCATGATTTTAGGCCTTTCTGGACTAACTAGCTCCAAGGTAGAAAAGCCTCACTCCATCAAGTGTGTACCTGGGGGTGTAGAGTTAATCACAAGTGAAAAATCGCCGTACCAGATATGCGCAGAAGACTTTTGTAAGACGTACGATCAGCCAAGGGAAATGGAAACAGTGAATTTCCCATCACAAGTAGTCTTACACGATCATCAGATACAGTGGAAATTCACTCATGAATCGATAGGTTCCATCGAAACTATCTGTCCTGCAGCCCCCTTCTGTGAACATCTGGACTGTGTCTTCTGCTCTACAGTCGTCTTTAACCCAGAATGTTGGCCCGTGGGATCGATTATCGCTACGTGCTTTATAATCTATTTCCTGGTAACTGGTTGCTACGTTTTCCTGTACATTCCACTCACTATAGGAAGACCAGTGCGAATCCTAACAAGTTTCGTTTGGCATGGAATTTGTCGCTTGTCTCGTACAGGAATTAAATTAATCGGACGGGCAAAATCGAGAGGGAACCGACCGAGGTCCACAGACTTGGTAGAACTACTGGCGGTGTCGTTCTTAGTTATAACCACAATTCCCTATGGAGAATCTTGCCAACAAGTGGACTTGTTTTCGCATACAGCTACAGTTTGCACAAACACCCAACAAGGAACAGTTTGCAAGGTGCAGGTGTCAGAGGTTTTGAAACTGAATGCCTTCAAGAAAGAGGCGTGTTTCAAACTTCTTCGCGGAAACATGTCTATTCATGAATTTCGGGTGGAGTGGCATACTCTTTCACTCCTTTGTGAGCCCGAAACTACGCTTTTCACGCGAGAAACGACTTACCACGTAGTGGACAGCAAAAGATGCCCCCATACAGGGTCATGTGTGGGACAAAAATGCGCAGATATTAATGAAACAAGTCTTCTTCCGGAACTATCAATAGGTAATAATTATCCTGGCGTCACTAGGTGCGTGGAGTCCTGCGGTGGGCCAGGCTGTGACTGCTTTTACTGGAGTTCGGGCTGTCTTTTCTACCGTATATACGTCACACCCATCTCTTCAAAGGTGTACGAGATTTTTAGATGCGATCGATGGATTGAAGCGGCTAAAGTCAAGTTCACGCATACCGATATTCCGCAAAGGAAAACCCAGATATACACCGCATTTATGAAGCCAAGTATCCCCCTAGTTTGGAAGTCTTTCAAAATGACTTTGGCTCTCGTAAAAACTGTTCCTACTCCACTGCTCAATTCTCAATTCATTTCTGATGACATTTCGACAGCTCTGTGGAATCCTGAACTGACTCCAGCACTAAGATGTGAGACAAAAACGGCGGCAGAGAATTTCGACTGTGAAATGGCAGACAATTGTGCATGTTACCCTGCCGAAACCCAAACTAACTGCAAGTGTAAAGACCTTAACATCTCAGCATGGATGCAGGATCTGCGGCATAGTCTTCCGTTAATCCTTTCGTCTCTGACATTCAAAAGACACAAAGAAGGGAAAATTCAAGCAGTGATTCCTAGTATGACAACAGCGGAAATAATAATAACGTTTCAGGACAGCTTGAAAACCGACATAAAGGTCGACAATGCGGTTTGCTCAGTATCTAATGCTGTGTTGACGGGCTGCTATAGCTGCTCAAAAGGGTCTAGCGCACAAGTAGAATGCAAGTCATCACGTCCAACTCAGGCCGAAATTACTTGCGAAAATTCAAGTTTTACCGTAGAATGTGACCCAAAAGGCAAATCGACAACACTACGGTTCCACTTCAGTAACGCCCGAATACACCAACAATGTAATGTCTCCTGTGGAGACCTTGTCTCGTCCTTCGAAATAAGTGGTGTGCTTAAATTCACGCATAGTGCGTACGGAATCGCGAACAGGTGGCTAAGGGGAAAGTCAGCTACGGAAACAGAAATTCAGTGGCCCGACTTCTGGCATATCACTGATGTGTTCCTCCAGTGGTATAAAACACTGCTTGCTGCCATACTCGGATTGTTGATGCTGCTAGCCATCACTTATCTATTCATATCCACTTGTGGAGCAAAAATACTAATTTGGATTATTAAAACTATTCTCCTCGTACTAATTCTACCCATAAAACTGTTTTTTCGACTTTCCTGCCACTTCTTCTACACAAGGGCTCACAAGGGATACAAGAAGGATCTCTAAAAACTTGGTTTTCACAAGTCACTGTAAACACACAAGACAATTTAGAAAACAAATATTAACTGATAAATATTGTTTGACTATACATTATGCAGTTAATCTTATCAGTATGTATTTTAGAATGGACCCACGATTCGTGGATGGCGACCTCGGATATCTCTACAAGTACGCCTCGATCAAAAATCAGACGGCAAGCGGATTCGAGAACGATCTGACGCTTACTCTGAACGCACTTCACCGCCAGATCACAACAGCAGGAATCGTACGAGTGGACTGGGAGCATAAGAGAGGCGAAGAGCATTTCGTGCTTGCCGAGCCAGCTGAACAAGTTCTTCTGCTTACTGAATTACTGCGTGTTGCGGAGCAGACAGATGAAAAGATTGTGAAGCTGACGACTCGATATGTTCTGACGGACCGACTTTTCGAGGAACAAGTCGCGATTGGACGGCTAAATTCCATCCACAGGAACGCGTGGTTGAAGAAACCACACGATTATGAGATAGACGCCAAAAAGGTGATTGAGTACGTCCACGGACAAGTGACCTCGCTCCATTGTCTCATAGATGAGCTCAGAAAAGAGAAACTAAGAGCTGAAGGAGAGCAGCACAAGTCCTTCCGAACCTACCAGCCTGAAATGGAAAAACGCCAACTGCTGTGCATTCTCAGAAAGAATCTGGCACAGGACCAAAAAGCTGCAGCTGAAGAAGTCAGAAAACTGCAAGAAAAGCTGACTGCACAAGATGAAGAACTAGCTCGTCTCAGAGAGCTCATCCAGGCAATGAAGCTGGACGAAAAAGACGCGATGGAGATTGAGCCGAGCCAAAGAGTAGTGATTATTGATGGCAGCTACCCGTCAAAGAAGACCGTCAGAAGTGATAGAGGAGAAGCTGAACCTCTTGGCGACCAAGAATACTTCGAAAGAATGGTGGAAGAGGTGCAGGAAAGTGATGACCTCCCGGGTTTGGTAGACGTGTCCGAAACAGATGAGGAAAACCCTGAGGAGCTGGACGAGGGTTCTGACGAACCTGGTGAGCACGAGCCTGCAGAACAAGTCGCAGATGGACGTGAGGAAGAAGAATTGGACGAAGCAGAAGAGGAGTATGTAGAGCTCGAAAGCGTGCATTTCGAGTCTGATAATGAAATCGATAGACGACCGATATACGCCGATCCCCCACTCCAATGGGCCCAAGGCAAAAGTATCCGATGGCTGAGTGATCAAGTGGAACAACTCCAACAAGTTCTACGTCATTTTCCGTTCAGAAAAATCGGAGACATCTCCGAAGGCGTGGGTGCAGATGTTCTCTGTGCGTTCTGTGACGCGATGGGCCGGCACTTCTCCGACTCCTGCCCGGAGGCTACTGAAGGAGAACACCGTCGCTGGATCGTGGAATGCAAGCGGCTTTGCAACCGTTGCCTCGGAATGTGTCTGCCGAAACGTTGCAAATTCAGGCCGCGCAAGTGCTGGTATTGCGAGAAGATTCGCGGCACAATTGTCGAGGACCTGATCCCGGAGGATAATCATCATCGAGCACTATGCACGGTGCCGGACCTGAGGAGTGTGGTAAGAGGACGACTCACCCGAAAACAGGAGGAGCTGGAGGAGCAACAGTCGATGGCGTAAAATTGTGAAGGGCGGAGTGTCGTCAAACCGACTTATGATCCATATTTTTCGCGTAGAAATATTGTATGACTTGTAGTAATCTTTTCAGCTTAATTTGTAATCGATAGCATTTGTTTCACATGCTTCTAGCAAGAATGTTTTGAGAACAACGCCGCTCGGCGGCTTTATCTTCTCCATCTCACAGTACGAACCGTACTTAAATGTCGTGAGGAGGAGGAGCGGGGCTCTCTCGCAGTTCTTTTGCACTGTCGCCATCTGAAGCCACAAGTTCCGCTCCTCTTCCCACAAGTTTCGACTTTAGGAAAAGGTTGGTCGATTTTGTTGGCTGTAACTTTCTTGGTTGATCATTTTTTCTTGTTAATAAATTTGAATATTTAAACTGAGTCTTATTATTAAACTTAGGAATAGACCGCGTGGCAGACATTAACAAGTGGGTACCAACAAGTTCGCCCCAGCACTGAATTCACTACATTCTTTAAATTATTCGCTTTTTGTTATACATGCTGCAGCAGTGATTTCTGTAGGTGTCCATAAGCTACTCTACCTGGCTTCAGCAAGGTTTTTGAGGAACCGACTACACGGTCCTGACTTTATTTATAAAAAATGCGTCCCATAGCCAGCCTACGAAGGAACTCTTGCCTTGAAACATAGATAACAGATAACATATAAGGTCACGGAAATTTAATTACAAGGGACGAAACCGTTGTGGAGCATATACGCATCAAAGTAGGCTGCATCACGTCTCGCCGAAGGACCTATTTTTGGGACAAATAGTACAGTTCGATGCGCGACTACACAATCTGCAACGGCATGATATCAGCGAACTATTGGTGCTTAACATTTTCTATAATGGAATGAGTTGTGAACATATTCTTGGCGCACTCCATAGAGCCAGCAGAAGTCTGAGAAACAATTGCGAGCGACCGGCGAGTACTAGGTGGCCAGCAGCCGCAGCTAAACTGGGCAAGAATGTCAGGAATCTGAAACAAGGACGAAGCCAACATGGATAATAGGTTGAGTTCTGCTGGTTCTTCGCCTCGGTTTAATTCCAGTTCAAATGATTACAAACAACTATATGTGTAGAGTGTGCCATCTGAAATCGCCTGAAACTGCTGCATTTATGTTCAACAGCTATCCCAAGGAAAGTCCGAGTCTTTGTTACAGAGCGGCTTCACATCCCTTCCCTCATCGCGCCAACGGCATCGTAAGAATTAAGTCATTCGAACTACGATAAAGCTCCAGCTTTTCTCGTCTTGAAACCGTTCCAGGTGATTTTCCAAGCGCTCCACCAACTTATTATATTGACATGTTGCAAGTGTTTGCTAGCGGCACTCCAAGAGCCCATAGAATCAACGGCTTAGCCAAGGTGTTAGTTCGAAATAAAAGGTTCATCTTAAGCAAAGCTCGTTTTTGACTGGCACGTCCGTAGCAAGCACACAGCCTGCGAGATCCTCTCTTCCACTACTCTCTACTCCCTATAAAATGAATGATACTTTTCCAACTATTCTGGGGTAGCCCTCTATTCTGGGGTGCCTTGGAAATGTCTTTGATTCCATGTTTGGGTATAAAAGGCTTTCATCGATTTCATGAGTTCCATAACTCCAATAGACTCGTCTGAGAAGGATACACTGGATTGAGCACCACAATTAATTGTACAGGCTAAACACGGATTCATACTGTCTTCACGACACCCCGTAGAAGTAGATTGCGTGGCACATCCTAAAAACTTTGGTTAACGCCGTCGCTCATTCTTTATCCTTTACTACTGACACTGATCTTCCGTATGAGATTCGTCGATATCTGCATTCTTTTGCCTATATTGGAAAACTCCAACTTCCTCCGAGAATGTCTGATGTCTAATCTGGGAAGAGAATATCTTGAAAAGTTTTGCAAGCTGTTCCACACTTTGCAGGAGCCAAACCAAACCTGCGCTTTCAAGAAATATATTAGGTTGGAAAAAAGTCTCTTCATGCCTCGAAAAGCTTTTTACCGTTCTCCTTGTAAACACAGTGGCCAGTATTGATTGCTGATTTCATAATCCTATCACACTTGTCTACCGTTCGCACACGGACACAGGTCAAGACCCTCCTCTTACTTCGTTATCTATCCAATCTTCCGGGTTCAATGCCAGATCTACCTCATGGCCATTTTCGGCACGGCGTTCTTCATGAATTCATTAAAGGATCATTAAAGGATCAGGCAGCCGACCAAATTAACTATATATATGGCTTAGGACCTATTACTCATCGCACCTGTTAATGAATGGTTCGGAAAAATTTTAAGAGGAGATTATTCACTCGAGGACAAAGCAAGGTCAGGAAGGCCAACTGAATTGAACGACACTAAACTACCCCGTCTTCTTCGTACCGATAGTAGGCAGACGACACGTCAACTGCAGAGAAGCACGAAGCGTCTCATAGGATAGTGGGAATCCATCTGAAGGGTCTTGGCTTTGCATGAAAATTTGGAGCTTGGATTCCACATACCCTGTCAGACACTCAGAGCAAAACCACATGTTACAAGATTTACAAGAGAAACAATAAAGGAGCTGGACTGGGAGGTAATGCCACATCCACCATATAGCCCTGAGCTCGCCATACCGACTACCATCTCTTCCGTGCTCTCAAGCAAGAAGTTGGGGAGAAATATTTTCAAACGGATGAAGACCTCAAAAATTGGGTTCAGCAGTGGTACGACTCCAGAACTGCAGTCCTTTAAGCGAGAGGAATTAGAAAAGTACCCATTCTTTGGAGAAGTGCAGTGGAACGAAATGGAGTTGATCTCAATTAACATTGTAGTTGTGAAGTAATAAATCTTTGAAAAAAAATGAAAAGACTTTTTTCCAACCTAATAGTATTCATTTAAAAAATTCCTTGAAGCACTCCTCATGCCGTAAGTAAAAGAGTGGAAGAGTCAATGTGTTTTTTGGGAGGAAGGAGGGGACAACCCGGTATGTAGTTTCGAGCACTCCTGGCTTCTGAAAGGAAGGACACCTAGTAAATTCCATAAAGACGTGGAAAACATTCCATCATTGCTCGTTGCCCCTCTTCCAGCTACCTCGCAAGTGATGCGCACACAAACACCAGGGGTCGTTCTCGAGACTACTTGAATATTCGAGCACATGCGGACGGCAAACAACAAATGTGACAGAGAGCCGTCGCGAATGCCTTAAAATTGCCAGCAGCAACAACAACGGTTCTCATTGAGGATTCTGGTCTAGGAAGCGAACACGTGCTCTGCTTCTTATAACGATGTTTTTCACTCCTGGGCGCCAGCAGAATTCGGAACGGGAGTGTTCCTTTCGTGCACAACATCGCCTGTCTTTTTCTGGAAGAATCTATTTTGTGTGAGTAGTGCTGGAGGAACTTTCTGAATAGAGCCATTTCACTGGCTAAGCGGCTGAACTTTTCGGTGAACATGTGCATTAGGCAGAGTTCTGACAGGAAAGTTCCTTAATGTTAGGTGGAGATCTCTGGCGCATACGTAGCGGAAATGATTAAGCAGTTGTTTGCAATGAATCGAGGACATGGCGAGAGGCGTTTCTAAAATTACGTTTAACGCTACTTCTTTAAGGAGCTTGTTGTCGGAGTCGAAGACGACGAGTGTCAGATGCACCAGCATCATGGCTTTTGATTCATATCTGACTCAGGCCAAGCAAATCTTCCCTATCCAGGAAGAATTGGTGGCAAAGGTGTCTAGAAAGGGTGAAACAATGAGTCCGTCCCCTGGCATAATGAATCTGCCCCCGCGATGTTCCGTAGATGCAGAATTCGTCGCGCAATCTATGCGGGATTGATTAATACCATCCTTCATCCCACTTCTGTTCTAAGCATCAAGAAGATTTCTCTAAAGCAATGTCTCTCCATAGTGTCCAGGTGGAGACCCTCGGTGAAACAGTTATTCGAGAAAAATCTCCCTCGAGTTTTCTGCAAGAGATGCCCTGCATCTGCAGCTTTCGAATAGTGTAACACTTTCCGAGCGCACCGCCTCCCTAAAAACGCGGAGTTTATCAGAACTCGTTAACGTCTGACCATATCCCTCCCTGTTGCTTGAATTTTCCTTCATCACTAGGAGAAACGCTTAAGGGCATTTTGTAGCCTGTGGTGCTGTCAATAATCGGCGACTCTGGCGTGGAACACTTGAATCAAATTGAGTCCCAGGCCAACCTAGTCTCACCTCCCATCGAGATTGAAGGATCGGTGCTGGACGTTTGGATGAGAGATTTTAGGTTGAAAGAATGACTAATTTGTCGTCTAGTTACCGCAGGTTTACGGAATTTTGGGATCTGCTTCCCGTAATTCGGTCAAAGTCGAAATTGTGGCGCATTTTTTGTCCACCCCTCCATGCCTGTTGATTGATTCTTCTGTTTGTTTATTTACAACCACCTGGATTCCATTGCATCCATTGCGCTCCGAACTCACCCGTTGCAATCGGTGTTCGTAGCTCCGTCAATCTCTGCTCCCGGTGACTCCCCACCGGCACCCACATCGAGCCGTGCGTGCCAATATTTGGCTTCCTGATTTTTCGCGCGCTTCGCTGAACTGGCGCATTCTGTTTGATCAGGCGGCTGACAAACATGTCGGGCGCTGAACGGCGCCTTCAGGCCCATATCGCTCACAAAGCGTCCATTGTGCAGCGAGTTCAAAGGGCAGAGCCTGTCGGTTCTCGTCGCACTGCACTCGCCGCGTTCCTTACAGCATCTGCCCGCCAATTTATTCATAGATGCTTCCTCTCCGTTCGGCTGCAAAAAGCGTGCGGAATGCGGCGGAGGAGGAGACAGCCCTCAACCACTGACACTGCTCCTCCCTCTGAATTACCTGGAGCAGAGTAGTCATTGGTGAATACCGGACAGGGTTCACTATCTGCACCTATAATTTCTTTTCTGCTCTACATACGACTGAGACATCTCATTCTCTGCTGCTATTTTCGCTGTTTAGTTGGCCCTTATCGTGTTTCTGCTGAGACCATTCGCAGCACTATGTAAGGGCACGATGGCGTGATGAGTAGAAGGCGCTGATTTTAAACACTTAACGTCTGATCACGGCCATCTCAAACAGTGGCGCGGTGTTGCCGATGTAGCCTGACAGAAAACATAATTCAAATTCAATTCTGAGCGAATACCGCTGGCGCAAGTCACTGAAACAGCCGGTGCGAGGAATTCTTCTGTTTTCGCGTTCCACCCCACAATTTCCACGTGAATGGCAGCGAATCACAAGCGCGGCGTTAATCTGGCTTTAGAGTCCAAAACATGAAATGAGAAGGATTACGGCTGATGCGTGCTCAAGAAGTACCCCGCTGCCTACGGTTTGCGGTTACGTTTATGCTTATAACGTCGAGCGTGTTTATAACGCAGAAGTTAGGCGCGAGATAGAGCTAGATCGATATAGACAAACAAGTGAGGAACATCAGTAAAATAGCACGATCGAACGAGAATTGGTCGTAGTCGATCTCCATTGCTAGACCCTTTTTTATTCCAGGAATAGTAACAATATAATAATATATTACTGAATCAGAGGGCGCGTGTAGCGCAGTCGGAGGAGGCGCGACTGTCGCGTGCACCCGATACCAGGTTCCTGGTTCGGATTTCCCGCCCAGGCCAACCAAGCCTTCCATCCCTCCGGGGTCGGTGAATTGGTACCAGATTTGTCTGGGAAGGATAAAGCGCTGACTTGTTCATCGGCTGGCCACCGCAAGTCATTGTATGGCCAAATACGCATTCATGTCGCCTCCGCGACATCCGTAGAAGTAGAATGCGCTGGCGCATCCCAAAAGGGATTGAGTAACGCGGTCCTTTATCCTTTATCCTTTATTACTGGATCAGAGCGCTATTATTGGAAGGGTAGACGTAAAGGGCGTGGCGCATATCACAATGAGATTGATTAAAGCAGACCTCAAGACTTATCCTTGAATAGAAGGAAACCGGAAGCAGAGCACTGGCACGGCCTTCGCGGAATCTCTTTTCCAGCTCCACAGTTGTAGTACTGAACAATTATCAGGCAGATTTCAAGTTGGAGCGAAATGTATTAACTACGATTTGTCTGTTTAAACTAATAATGCGTTGTCAAAGTGCTGCAAGTGTCGAATTACCTTTCGGAGGGGTCTTGGCTCTTGCGTGCAGCCTGAGGCAAGGTTCACGGTTCGGATCTCATCTAAGCCAACTAAACCAACTAAACCCCGGTGTTTTTGAATTGCTACGGTACTAGTTTGGCAAGGACGAAATACTGAATCCTGCTCACAGTGAGCGTACTGTTGAAATGAGCATTCAAACTGCCTCGACACTTTGGATATAAAATGCTACAACGCTTTCTTCTATCATTCTATCTATTTAAGCAGCTTTTAATTATCATTTATCGTTAGCTTTTCGGGAAGGGAGACTTTAAGCGACGGTATGAACAAGGTTCGGCGAACTTCTGAGCCTGGAAGTTAGTCATTTGAGAGAGGTTGGGAGGAAATATGGGAGTCCCTTGTATGTACAGCACCGCGCATTTGCTCTGGTTAACTGCCGAAAAGAACGCTTTGGAATGTTCCAAAGCGGCTTTTTTAAATAACATTTTTAAAAATCAAATACTGTGGAAGGAAACACATAGTCGAGCTCAGCAGATCGAGCTCTATCTTTTGACATATAAATCTCTGTTGAGTAAAACAATGCGTATAGGCCCGACAGAATCAATCGAGTGGGCGCGACAACCTGTAGAGCAATTCCAGAGTGAGCGGCTGGGAATTTCGAAAAAAAAACTCCCCAAAGCTTACTCTACAAGCTGGCACGCCCACGCGATTGATAGGTTCGATCCCATATGCATTGCTTAAGGCACACTCCAAGGGCAAGCTGGACAGTCTTAGAGCAATTCCTGAGTAGGGCGGCTGGGAATTTCTGATAAAGCTCCGCAAACGCTCACTTACAAGCTGTCGCCCGCTCGCTCTATAGGTTGTTGTGGCCACTCGATTGATTATGTCGGGCCTATATGCATTGTTTTACTCTTCTGAGATTTATATGTCATAGGACAGAGTTCGAGCTGCTGAGTTCAAATATGCTTTCTTCACAAGTACTCGATTTAAAAATGCGGCTTTAGAGCGCTCCAAAGCGTTCTTTTCGGCAATTGACCAACGCATATGCGCGTACTGTAGGTCACTCTGAAATGTTTGTAAAGGGCGCGTGGTAGCGCACCTGGCACCAACATTCAGGTTCTTGGCTCGGATTTCCGGGCTTTCCCAACCAAGCCGTACCTCCCTCTGGGGTCGGTGTATCTGTTCCAGATTTGTATGGGAAGGATGAAACACTGACTTGCCCATCGGCTGGCCACCGCAGGTCATGGTATAGACCAAATACGCGTTCAAAATACCTACACAATATCTCGTAGAAGTAGAATGCGTTCCACATCCTAAAGGGGATTGAGTGACGCCTTCCTTTATCCTTTTTCCTTCACTGTACTACTGTATGGAGGCTGAAAATGGGAGCTCAGGGCTACTTAGTAGTTTTACTCTGTGTAGTGCCTATGCGCTCAGCATCTCGGTGGCTGTAGTAGGCGTCGGTGACAGCGAAAGTTAATCGGACTTCGTTTCCGTAGCAGGCCAATCAAGCCCTTCTAGGCGAATTGCTAACAGTCGCGCCTAGCAAGGACGCAACACCGATTTGCGCAGGCAGTATAGGCTTCACAGCTGTATGGATGAGTTGACGCATAGGTGAAAAGCGTGGCGCGTCCTCGAGAAGGGTCCGAAGCACAGCGACTTCAACCATAATTCAGGATGTTAAAGAGCTCTCTTTAGGATTCGAGAGACTACCAGGGGGACACATTCGACTCGGCGGAAACTCAAATGAGCCAATTAGCGAGTGCTGATCCGTGGAGGGAGGCAGCTGCGGAATTCGCGCTGCAGAGGCTTTCACGTTTCCATGAAGGCCCGCCGTTCCCGAGGCGCCACCTGGTGCCTTTCGCAGGTTTCTCCCATCGGGTCTCTATAAGTGTGCACTTGCTGAATGGAGGGAGGGAGACCCGTTCTCTCACTCACGTTTTCATGAGTTCCAGCGCGAGGTGGCCAGTGTCGGGGCATCGATTCGTCGCCGTTCTCCAGCCGCCCTTTTTGTTGATCGCCGTCTGCTGCTTTCGACGACGGGTTCCTTGCCGCGTGCGAATTCCTCAGCATGCCATCGCTCTCAAACCTCTCTGATGGGTACTGCGTCCTGGAATACGGCGGCGCCTCCTGAGCCTGAACTGTGGATATCCTTCATTTGCCAGCTGAGTTATAGTGCCTGCATATCACATGAAGAATCAACTTTGTTCAACGTCGCTCATATTCGCCACTTTCAAAAACTGACGACCCTTTTTGCGCGTTTGAAACTGATCTAGATCGCTCCAGGGTGCCAAATAAATAACGAAACCCGCCGCGCTTTTGCGGAGCGTGGGAAACCCACAGTTTACGGTAGCCTTTCTGTTCTATCGTCACGAAGTCACTTATTCCCACTCATTGATTTTCCACTCACAGAGTTCAGATTTATTCCCTTTTAGTCTTCATTTCGCAACGGCATAATTCACTGGTATTGCTAAAAATATTATTATTAAAGTATAGATATATGCAATTATTTTTTTTAAATAAGGCGCGTTAAAGGTGTATGTTCTACCTCGACGATAGTGTGCGACACAGTCGGCGACAGTACTGAGCAATGCACTGCGTAGCACCCGCCCAGCACTGTCGCCGATAGCGTGGGCGACGCTTCGCGAAAGTATAGCATATACCATAGCGCATCGGAGGAGGCGCCGGCTGACGTCTGCACCACGAATCAGATTCTTGGTTTCGGGTTTTCGCCCAGGCCAACCAAGCCTTCGATGACTCCTGGGTCGGTGATATGATACCAAAGTTGATGCGATAGATAGAACATTGAATTATTCATCGGTTGCCCACCGCAAGTCATTATATAGGCCAAATACGAGTTCAAAATGCATCCTCGATATCCCGTAGAGGTGGAGCGCCTGGCACATCCCCAAAGGGATTGAATAACGCCGTCCTTTATCCCTTTACCTGTATTAAAAAATTGAAAAATGATCTTAACGGAGGAATTTTCACTACATTTCCTTGTTATTGCATTTTTGTTCACTTATTTGTTTGTAGTGGATTCAGGCTAGGCTAGCTTTTAGGTAGTTTTGTGGAAAAATAAAGGAAAAAGAACAGAATAGTTGTCTGGCTGCTCACTGACCCCAATTCTGCCCTTATATTAGCAACATCGTTCTACGCACGGATCTGTCAGATTTGCAGTCTTATAGTAATTTTTTCTGTTTGAGGTTTAAATGAGTAAACAAATAGCTTTTGTTGAACCGGCTTAGTAACACAATCCTCCTGTGAATAGCACGAAAGGTCATGTGCTCATGAATGTGCCTCTGCGAAATATAACTTGAGCTTATAATCAGTCAGGAAGTAAGGAACTTCGATTGTTGTATAGTAGTCGCCAGACTTACTGGCGTCTGGCTTCGTTTTTCAGGCGTTTTTAATTGCATTCTGCTCCGCGAATTAATTTGAAACGTTTTGTGGAATATGTCATTCGAGAAATTTCCGGCTCCGTCAGTTTCTTCCAATTCAGGACTTCTTCCTCAGTTCAAAGTTAATTTTTGACATACCCATTTTTGCGGAAGAATTGACTTGTAAAGCGTTCTAGAATGAATTGCTTTTCATTTCTTACGTTGCTTGTTGTTCTTCTGTTTCACCATGGCGAAATTCCAAAAATTTAAAGCAAGAATAAGTTGAAGTACGTTCGAAAAGTGAATGTATCCTAAAGGGGAGGAGAACTTCACTCTCCCTTTTTAACAACAGGAGCAAAATTGGGAGGAAATTTTTTTACCAGGGCGACGTACTAAACCAGCCTAAGAGGTGACCTTGTTTTTCTCTTTTTTGTTTTTTTTCTTCGTAGCGAGGGAGCTCAACCTGTTTGTATTTATTTCGTTTTTTCTAGCAGTGCCTACCCCACTGAGGGCGATCCTAAATGTTCTACCTAACACTGGAGGGTTTTATTTGCCGCACGCACGACGAATGTGGGTAGATCTTGCACTAACCAAAGCCTCAGGCGATAGGTGGGCTGTAGCCCACCCAAGGACGCATTCCTCACATTGCTTGGCAGGGGACAGTATCGAGCTTTCAATCCAATTAGATGCTCCTGGTTCATTTCTCAACTTGCTGAAAACGACGTGAACCGTGGTTTTCGGACTTTCTGTGCAGACAGAATTCGCCGTCGAGCCGCCGTGATGTGCCACCGACAACTAGACAGACGTGCAGTTTTGAAGGAACGTACTCGAGACGTCAGGTGACTGTCGCCCAACGGTCGAGTTCCCGTGCAGTATGTCAGCTTTTCGCCAGTAAGCCCTTTTATCAGTGCATGCCGGCTCGGCTGCGGAAATCCGACGTTTTCACCATTCTTCTGCTGCCTAAGCCTGCTTTCGCTAAGTTCCATAAGGATGGAAAGTTTATTAGAATGAAATTCCTCGTGCAGTTTCGCACCTGCATGACACATGTTGTCTCGTCGGCGTTGATGCCTCGAACGCTTCGGATATTTTCGCTACAGACGCTAGAGTTTACTGTCGTACAAATGTCGCTCACAAATAGGAGCCGGCTCCTTTACTATGTCAGCTGCAGATATCTGACTGAAAGCAACAACTGCAGTGAACATATGTCTCCTCTTTTCGACGGAGCAGCCTGCATTCTATTCCTTCTTTGTGAAATTGATTAGCACCAAACAATGGTTTCCATATAGTCAAAAGCTCTGTCTGCAGTTAAGCAGTAGTAGGTTAAAGGTCGCCGTTGATACATTTTTTTGTGGGCTGCGCCAGACATTTTACGCCTACGGAACATTGTGTAGACTCCTGGATTATGCACATGGTCTACACAATAAGTTTTCGCAGTTAACCGACGGGCAGTTCAGCATTTGCCGAGACAAACTGGATATATTTCTGAGCCCAGAAGGATGGGAGCCTCGCTTGCCCTGGAAAGGTCTGAACCATGAATCGATTGGAGTGTTTGCAGAACCAGTACAACCTCTCATCACAGTTAATAACCGCCGTTACTGGGGGAACATGTGTGTGCGTTGTTTGGAACCTCATCACCAAAACGTCGTACTCTGACTCACCCTTATGAACCTTTATGAGTCCATAAATCATAAATAAATGAATAGTACTCCTGGATACTTCGACTTTTGATACATATCTAGGCGAGGTTTCAGAGACTGGGGGAAGCGGTTTCGTCGGTTGTGTTAAGTGAATGACCAGAATAAGAATGGTTAAGCGATGCCGTATAGAATGTGACTTGCCATTTTCTCAAAAGGTTAATTTAGGCCACTCCCCTCTCTTCCTGTCTCTTTGCTGCAATCCTTACTGCCTTTCGTGAAGCTATGATGCTAGGGTCGTTAGCCAGTCGCTGAGCTGTATGCCCTTCAATTCTCCGATATGTGTATGTGGCACTATTCCAATTATTTCATCTCTCTGAGCCTCCATGGATTCTGCATCAAAAAAGCACATAAATTTTCGTCTTCCATTTTCTTTTCCCTTAATTCTCTTTACTTGATTTCCTGCATTTGCAAGAAAAAATATAATTTTCTGCATATCCCAGTTTGTCATGTTTTTCTCGTAATACGGATCCGGCAAACTGTTTAAAGAGTTCAATAGTGTTCTGTTGGACTCAAAAGTGCAGCATAATCTTGCAGCAAATTCCTGCAGTCTGTACGAGAACTTTCTTATACAATTTTGTTACAGACGGGAATCAGTGTCTATGAATTCGCCAGCTTGTGATGCGCAGATGCGACATGCATCAGGAAAAATCGTTCAGGGGAAATTCTAGCTTTGCGAAGCTATGAAGGGATTTTTATTTTTGCGCGCTCTGCATATCAGCAAGCTTGACAGCTATCTTTTGTACGAGGAGCATTTTTATCAATTCTCCTCTTAAAGCGCTTATTCGTATCGTGCTGGAAAGACGAAGCCCAAGACTTCATTCGTGCCATCATTTGACTAGAAGTAAGAGATGCCTGATCTCGGGCCAGCATGTTCCTATTTCCCTCATTATCGTTGAATGCGCCCCCTTGAAATTAGACTGCCGATGCACTGCCTTGGTTGTTTATCTATTCATTTTTTTGGGTAATCCACGCAAAAAGAACGCAGCACCAAAATGCAATACAGGAGAAAATTAAAGTGCAATCCTATTTGGTGGTGGCCACTGTTAAACGATTCCATAAAAATTGAGTGTGTTCAGTATTGAAATGTACTATTTTCACGTCAAATTGGACACTTTTTACGTCAGATTGGGCACTCTTCCAAGCTAGCCTATGACTTTTGAAATCAAAGCGAACTTTTCCAAATCGAAATGACCTTTAGGCAGGTTAAACTACAGACTCTCTAAAAAGGTTTGAATAATTTTTGTGTTAGAAAAATTTGGTATAACTTTCTTGGAAATTTTTTTAGTTCACTTGCCCGAAGATGTGCAATAATTTCATAAAAATTTTATTTTTCAAGGAAATATAATAAATTAAAATTTGTCCTAAGGCGCAATAAGGCAGCAGTCATCTAGTGCATTAAAAGACTGGCTTGCTCCATGCACTCGTAAAACAGTGTCGCAATGTTTATTTGATTGATAGTGGAAAACTGCTCACATGCGACAGGAAGGTTACGACATGCGTGTTTTTTCAATTATTTATGTTGCAATGTTTGCAGGCGTGAAACTGCATGCAAACAGAAATTTTCTTATCAGCCGAATAAAAATCGCGAAGGTACGGAAGAGGGCATGGCGCAATCTCTGTTTGACTGTCTGGCTATGCAACAGAAAATAGCCATCTTCCTGCTCTTCAAGGCAAGCTTTGAATCATTGTTTTTTCTCAAAAAATAAAATTTTTATAAAAATTCAATCGATGTGTTCACTTATTGGGTAGAAGAATTAAAACTTTACAGAAGGTTATGCTAAAATTTTCCTTGAACAAAAAATTATTTTAGTATTTTTGGAGTCTCTAGTTTAATGTAGAGTAAGCCCATTTCAATTTGGAAGAGTTTGACTTGATTTCAAAAGTTTTAAGGATGCTTAGAGGAGTGTCCAATTTGATTTGAAAAGTGTCAAATTCGACGTGAAAATGGAATATAATGAACTTGCTCATTCCATAAAAAACAGCAAAGCAAAGCACTAACGGAATTAAAATAAACATCACAGAAGACATGAGAGCATATAACATTTGTGAGCTTGTTCGATACGTTTGCAAATGAATAGGACGCGAAGTGCATTGTCTTACCTTGTCTAAACGTTGATTGCTGGTGTCTTGGCCTATCCTTACTTCATTTTACGGATGTTATCTGGTTTACCTGCTTGAAGATGTTCCGCTCTCGGTGTAAATCTAGTAATGGGGTACTCCCTTACTAGATTTGCTTCGAGAACGTTTCTTTTTAGGTTCTCCTCTCCCGATTTCTACACGTTGTTGCCCGCTTATTGTTTCGTTATGCCGGGAAATCGTTTGAGAGCGGCCATCACCAATCCAACTGGGATTGCACCGAATCAAGAAAGGAGGATACAGTTAGTACAACAACATAATCGATCAAACCAAACTGCTAATGAGCTTCCTGCACATACCTGTCAATGAGGAATTTCCATTGACTTATAGAATTTAGTAACCCATTTTTTCCTGGAGAATTTTAGGAATTCATTGCCAGCTTGTTTTGTGAAAAAAGAAGATCTTGTGTTGCTACCAGCTCTAGGAATTAGAATCTTCCATTGACAACCTCTTGTGTTGGAATGAGATATTGAATAGAATTTGCTAAGTGGAAGACCCACCATGCCATTTACCATCTTATAAATCGTTACCAAATCGATCTTTCGTCAAGAGTGCGTAAACTGAAGACATTGTTCCTTCTAGACGCCGAAGGAATGCTGTTATAGTCACACCCAAGTATACTGATCAGAGTTTTCTTGTGAAACTGCTTTGCCCTGATTTCAATCTGGCGATCTCTCTCTTAGTAGTAGGACTACACTGCAGTACCATGCTCTAGTATGGGCCTCACGTAGGCCTCGTATGCGGCTAATATATGTGCGATTGAGTTAGTTTTCAGGGATTTACATATATTGCGCACAACTCTTTCAGTTCTCTTAGCCGCATATTCACAGTGGTGACTGTGAATAGAAGAAGGAGAGTGTAGTGTCTAGAATAAATCCTAGGTCACGTAAAGAAAGCGTACTAATTAAGTTGCTATAAATTCCGTCTAGACAGTCTGTTTAGAATTTTGATGAATGGGATCAGGGATCATCCAAGCTGTGGTGCATGTCCAACTTGAAGCACTATTGAAGAAGCAGCTGAACCCAGTCCTAGACATAAAGAGGATTTAAACGCTGTCTCGTCTTTGAGACCATTCCGTCCAGTTCAGAATGCTATGATCCGATTCTGACGCGCTACATCGCAGACTTACGCAATCGCTGAAAAACAAAAGAAAATCGCGTTTTTCGTGGTCGCGAAAAGTGCCTGGAGATATGAATCTTTCAGGGAAGTGGATTACTCAAAAACTATGCGAAGGGCACTTTTTCAACTTAGCCAGCATACATAGCAAATTGTGGAAACCAGGTCTCAAATGGAAAGGTGGTCAAAAGGAGTGACAGAGTTCCAGTTGTAAATGACGGTGCTATTTGACCATGTGTTGCATACAAGTTCACATGCAAACTGCGTTCTGCCCGTGTAGCTTCCGAAGACCAGTCTGGGGATATACCTGTAGGACGTCTGCGTTTTGATTCCAAAAGCGCGCATGCTACGGTGGATCTTGAGTTGTGCTTCGTTTGGAGAGGAGAAGTCGACGAGTGATTTATAAGCTGAACGTCTTCAAGGAATGCGAATCCCCTGTGGAAAACTGCGGTTGAAGCGCTGTGAATGATGGAGCGCTTGATTGTTCGAGAAGGCGCAGTGTATTTGCTTGCGCTGCCTCGGAACCCGGAATCCCGCGGCACTCCCTCTGGAGCTTATCTTTCATGAGTTCCCGCATTCCGTTTGGACCAGCGCGCTTCTGAGCATCGTAGCGCCTTCTCCAAGCGCCCCAGCATTCCCTTGCTGTTGCGAATGTCCGAACCTACTGCCGGACGCCGATCCATGTAAAACGCGAAGTTTTACTCCGAATACCGGCTTTATGAAAGGATTCATAGAGGATTCGCATTCCTTGGAGACTATCAGCTCATAAATCACTCTTCGGCTTTTCAAGGATGAGTAGGAAAAGATTTTCAATCGCGACTGAGTGCTGTCGCATGAACTAGCACCATTTTTAGTCAAACGATAGAAACCATAAATTTCTTCAAGTAAGACGGGAATGCTGCCCCTTTAACCATCAATAAGACGTGCAGCACCAGCTTCCTCCGGTTGTTTCTTATCAGCTATCACGTACAGATGAGCAAATCGTTCTCATCAGTAGCATTCTCCGCCAAGGAACCCGATTCCGATCCACTCTAAAGTGGGCATATCGCTTCTGCACTGGATTTTTTGTTGCTGAGAAAAGCGACGAAAGCAGGTCAGACACATTGGAGAAAAGTGGAAACAATTGGGTTATTTTATAAGCATGACGCGGCATTAAGAGCCCTGTAACGTTTGTACCATTAGAGAGATAAAATTCGCGTGGCGATCTCCAAAAATTCTTCTAGCTTCCTCGTTGTATCTATCATCTCAGCATAGAAATCATAACATTCAGATCCTCGATTTTTATGATGATTAGTGGGCATGCCTGATTTGCGAGAAACAAGTTGGCTACTTTTGTAGGTCTCTGGTGTTGATTTTTTCTCGTGGTGTGTGCACATGAAAGGTGTTCTTTTATAAAAATTGATTACGATGCAACAGCTTGAAATGTAGTAGTGAAGAGAGTTCTTTAAAAAATAAACGCCAGTCCTTGACTTTGTTATTTTTTTGTGGATTACATTTCAAGGCCAATCATAGACATCTCGCTTGTTTATTTTGTTGACTTATAGGCTACTGGCAATCATAAACATAAACAAGTAATGAAACGGTGGGCACTGTCACTAAGCTTAACATGCATTCTACACCTTCTTCCTGCTGCGCATGGGCGCTAGGCTTCTAGCAAGTTCTGTCGAAGTTTTTTCACCGCCACTGATGCGACTGTTGTCTGCTTCTTTGAATAACCACCCTTCCACGACATCTGCCCCAAATGGGTTTCTCGCAGTTATCACAGTTCGTTGCGGGGCACGTGCACAGCTTATATTTGCACTGCCACCTCTTCGATGTGCATGTGACAAACACAGAATCGTTTAAGAATTGATAGCGCCTCGTGAAAATACGGACGCTTCCTTTCGTAGAACTGGTCCAATCATTCTGCACCACCTTACCCAGCTTTGAAGTATTAGGGGGGCCAAAAGTAATGAGACAAAATGAAAAAAATCTTTATCTCTCTATAACTCAATTACAACTCAACGATGCTGAGGAATGTATTTGCCATTAAGGGCAAGGACCTTGCTGCCATCGCTCAGCCAACTTCCTGATCTCATCCTTGCAGAACTGCTTGGGCCTGGTGTTGATCAACTGCTCGATATGGTTGTCAAGGACTGCTTGGGTTCTTGTGTCCCTTCCGACTAGGAAGTCCTGTAGGCTCAAGTAGTAGTGGTAGTCGCATGGAGAGATGTCCAGCGAATACGGTGGGTGAGGCGTGTGAACGTAGCCCAGCTGGCCGAGCTTATCCGTGGTTACTTGTTCCCGATGGGGTGCTGCGTTGTCGAAGAGGAGAACCTTCTTGAAGCGCTGCGAATGAATAAGAGCGAGTCGCCGGCCCATCTCTTCTATTTCGTTCACCATGGCCTTGGAGTTCATCGTAGTGCTCTTGGGAAACAGCTTCCGGTAAACCTGTCCATGGGCGCAGACCCAAAAGCTCCAAAGGTGCCTCTCGCCGTGAACATCTCGCCGAACAAAGGTCGGTAACAATTCACCAGGCCTCACCCAGACTCGCTGCTTGGCAGGGTTAAGGTAGAAGACGTACTTCTCATCTTGCGTGAATATTGAGCCCAGGCTGCTCGGGGTTGGGAATTGAGCGAGATTTGCGCGACACAGGTCGACTCGTCAGACTGGGGTTTCGGCATGAGACAGCATGGGGTTTTTGGCATGCTTCTGGAAAGGGCGGAAGTGGTAACTTCTCAGATAGGGTTCAGTAAATAGCATACAAACATACACATACGACAAGCACGAAACCAGACTCCAGCCACGAAAAATACGGACACGGCATGGGGTGTCTCATTACTTTTGCCCCCCCCCCCCCTAATAGATAAAAAAAACTCACCAGACTTTTCGCGAACGGGCTATCGTATGTTCAATCACTTCGGCAGCTCCATCCTGTGAAGATGTGCGAGGGTCAGGGTGTTGAAATGGAATTACATGAGCGTAAAGAAAGAAATTTATTTGTGCACAACCTAATATTATTCCTTACACCGTACAGTATTCAAGGCATGCCTCAAGTGTGCTCGCTCCGATATGCGGTCGCTCTCGCATGCTTTCAGTTTTCTCATCTCCGATGATTGATTGTCGTTACCAGCAGTTTCTCCGAGCAGACGCCAATGCGTTGGCCGCTTTTCTCCTACTCGATCAACTGCCTAGTCCAGTGGGGAGATAACCGCCACTTGTGAATCATAGGATCGCTTGTTGTCGCTACGCTGCAGTCTATTTTCGATCGAAACTGTCGCCGTTCTTCGAAAACTGGTCACCGTTCCACTTTGCTCCTACCAGAAACGTGCAAAGCCCCTCAATTTTCACCCCGTCCTGGTCGATTCTATCTATGTGTTTGTTTTCGTTATTAGACCAGGTGCTTTTGACTCCTATATCGAATTCCTATAAACCGGTGTATTCGCGTTCACAGACAGATGACAGCGTTGTTATCATCCTTCCATTCAAAACAAATGTAGAATTTCTACGCTGGCTTAGTCCCACTAGAATATTGGTGGCGCGGCTGTACCAGGGAGAACCATACGCCATACCCTGCCAGTTCTACAGAGTTGGTTCCGCTTAATACAAGAAAAAGGGAAAACGGCAGGTTCTATTACAATGGTAAACGAGATAAAGAGATGAGTCAGCGCTGTAGCTCTTTCCAAATGTGTTGCCACTGCCACAGCGTTGTGAACACGTACCGAGTATATACCAGATTTGTCTTCAACAACTAGGAAAAATAATTAACTGCCTAATTATCCTTTACAAGGGCTCCGTTACGTCTATCACTAAGCTAAGGACAATCACATCGAGCTAGCTGCTCTACTTGTGCAGCTTTTTTCCCTCCCTAGGAGTACAAAAGGCTCACAGTACGTACAGTGTATAGTGTGATAGGGCGATCTATTGGTTCCTCACTACTGGTGCTCCCTTAGTGAAACGGTTCCCCATTACTGGTACTGGTCCTCCTCAATGATCCCCCTTAGCGGACGACGTCTTTGGCGCGTCTTCTGAGTCCCAGGCACGCCATGCGACGCAATCCGCACGTTTTCTGAATCCCCAGGCAGGTAGAAGACGTCTGGGTATTTTCCGCTATTTTCGCGCCCCGTAATTTGATCAGTGTCGATTGACGGTGATCGATACTACAAAAACGAGTTTCAGATTCGTGTCGAGCGACCTCGACTACCCCAGGACTAAAGTTTCGTACCGCCTAGACGACATCAAAAAATCGATAGTTTGATCAATATCAATTAATGACGATTGACACTTCAAAAACGAACCTCAGATTTGTGTTCAGCGACCGCGATTACCCCAGGGCTGAAGTTTCCAGACAGGTAGAAGACGTCTGGGTGTTTTCCGCTATTTTCCCGCACCCTAATTTCCCCCCCCCATTCTCCCCTGCATTTTGCCCCGATTTTCCCCCTATTTTATGGCCAATTTCTGCGGCGGCCCGATCGATAGTATGCCTCAGCGCTTAGCGCGTTATTATAGAGTGGGATATGATCCTTTACGCTATCTTGAATCGAGATTTACTAAGTACCCTGTTCCCTGTATGGAATCCATACTTCATCGCGCAACGGATAGGCTAACCAGTGCATTTTTTTTTCAAGTTAAGTAGCATTCTTGTCACATTCTTGTCGAATGACAGACCGAGATCTCACCACCTCCACTCAGTCATCCAAGCTGCTGCAACAACAGCCTCATTCACTCTTCCTTCCTTTTTTCCTCCACGCGTTCCCCTCGTAGTCTGGCTACTATCGCTGCATTGTGCGTTGTGCCTAAGCCACTTTCCTCCATTTCCTCTTGGAGCTTTAGACCAGCGTGAGTACTTGCTACCGTCTTTCACGTCTCTTTCTTTTGTACAACAGCAGGATCGATTGGTCCTGGATGTTTTCAATTTTCGAAGCAATACCAGGCAGTGAGGTTAAGAGAGCTTACGCGATACCGTTTCTGGAAAACCGCTTGCCGTACTAAATGCTGCTCGGTCGCCTTTTCCTTCGTCCTTTTCCTTTCAAACATTCGACGCACCCTACGTTTGGTAGCTACAGTACGTCGGTGTCCAAGGATTCCTTGAGAAATCGACGACGATTCAATGACTGCGATGTAATCAGAAACCCCTGACACCTTCGCCTTCTGCTGCACGCTGTCGTACTGAATATTGAAGCATAACGCCGACGTTGGTTAACTCCTCTCTGACGCGAGGTGGCTCCGTCGTAACTCACACCGGCTGTCGCGTGCCCCTTGTCGAGCTCTTCGGTTCAGATCTCGGCAGTACCAACCAAACCTGCCATCCCGTCAGGGCTGGCTAAATGGTACCAGAGTAATCTGGGGTTGATGAGGCATCCACCTGTTACCGCCTGGCCGCCGCAGTTCATTTTATAGGCCAACACCGAATTTAAATAGCCTCCATGACATCACAGAAGCATAATGGAATGCTCTGCTCATGCCAAACCGGGATTGATTAATGTCGAGTATACCATTTACTTTCCTTTATCTTGTATTCAGTGAAATTTATCTTTCTTCATTCGTGTGGAAAGCCTCCTTCTCGAAGTCCCCTCTAATCTAGTTAGAAAAATGAAGTTGAAGAACATAGGGAAGACAAGTTTTTTAATCTAATCTTCTGCTGTTTTGACCATCCCTTGTTTTACAAGAAGTTTTAAGATTCAAGTGAAGGTGTGAAGGAAAATGAAATGGTAATGGCCTGAAGATGTTATTCGTCAAATCCTGGAATGTTGTCTGGAAAATTCTGTTCGAAGAAACATTCTGGTAGGCTATTATTAAAGGTTGGAGCACATTTCTAAGTGAGATTTTTTAATTGTTTACTTACCCTTGCACAAGAAAGTGACTGAATCAGTCTGCTGGATGCTTTCGTTCAAAGGCCGGCTAAAAGTGCAATCAGCTTTATTACAGTCGACGTTTCCACGTCCTCACCTTTAGAGTTCTGAAACGTCGAAAATTTTTATGATACTATTTTCATGCGCTGATTTATTCTGCAAAACGCTTGCGCCAACCAGAACCAGAAAGAAAGAGAGAGGATCCGATATCTAAGGTGCAACTAGCTTACAGGTGGATACCACCACCTGTGAGGCCAGTCCGAGCAGCTCTTAAAATCACTACTCCTTTTCTACTTCTTCGAGCTCAAGGCAAGGTAGCTTACAGCAGACCTGTAGGGTAGAGCTAATGTTGTTCTTTTTCGCCCTAAACCTGTGATCCAAGCGGTCTAAATGAAAAATTTAGGGCCCAACACGTCAAAATCAAACATTAGCAGCCGATTCCACAGCAATAAAACCCCATAAGACTTTTTCGTGTTCGGATGTGGTGCGATCATTCTTGTGCAAGACGACATCCACTCCATTCATAAAGATGAGTCATCGGATACCAACAAACTGGATTATTACATGTTCCACTCTCATTTTTGCTGCTATGGACGCATAATTGCTCTGATTTTCTCGGAAACTACACCTGCCTTCCAATCATCGGAGGCGTTGCATACATACAGTTTATTCGGTATATGCTGTTCTCGTGCTGGTGCCCCCTTTAACGCCAGCTGCAGGTTTTGTTCAGATTTTGCACGTTACACCGTTTCATCAGATGTGCATGTCGCTTTTCTCTGATTGCGAGAGGTAAGAATGTACCAAATTCACGTGCGTATTATCGTCGTTTCAAACAACAGCTTTTTATGCATGTTTTGTGGCCCTTCTCGATTTCCATATCGTGACTCATCTGTCTCGTTTATTTACACACCATCACTAATTCTCACGAAAAACCAGGTGTTCTGCACTCTTTGCTTTCCATCCCTGTCTTACAACAATCCTCTATTGTATCATGTCAGAGGTAAGCTATCCCTCACCTGATGATTGCCACGGGCTCTATTCCTATGTTCTAATATAGATAACTAGTATGCATCTTCATTGTACGCCAGCTTACAAAAAGGGACGAGGGAGAAGGGAATGAGGGAGAGGGCAGATATGCCCTTTCAGAGGCTTCTGGCTAGACTATCGTGACCAGGCTGCGATCTTTCTTTCTTGCTGCGACCTTTCTTTCTTGATTCGCTTATTACATTATGATGTGTTGCTTCCTGCCAGATTGCGCTTCTTGGAGCGGTGCTAGTCGCGCGTCACAGAGCCACGTAACGGATTCCTTGGCTGGTGTATAGGGGAATGAATCGTGAGCCAAATGCACCGTGTACTGCCCAGAGCGGCAGGTGGGATGCAGCTGAATGACTCCTTGCTCCTGCTCTGTCAGGCGAGTCATAGTCATTTGATGCCTCCTGAAATGTTCCGGTGTGGTGGTCTGGTTGGCACAATGCTGCCACACAGTACATTCTGGCTACCTATCCGTGGTCTACATCAGTCAGAAACAGCAATGCTGAAAAGCTTTGTACCACTAACCCGGATAAACTAATCTCCTTAGCAATGAGGTAGTTTAAATAGAGCGCTGGCAAAATTTAGAATGAGTGGTGATTCGGGAATTAAGAGATTGTGATTTTCACACCAAAGTGAAAATTATTTTATGCAGGAAAATACCTGCGCGGGGGCTTAAATTATAAATCGAGTTTTTCGTCGTTTCTTTTTAGCGAAGAAGGAGATTCCTGCCTTAGACGATGGGGAGCGTTTTTCGAGCTCCTCAGTCATCCTAACCTTGACGAAATAAAATAATATTATCAATGCTGTTGATCCTTAAACGTGGTGCGGAGCACAGGTGTCGCTCCGCGTTCTCGCAAAATCATAACGTGGCCGACACAATGCGTTCCAGAGCTGGTGGTGCTGCCATTCGCAAGGGCGGAGAATGCTTTTTTGTATCATTGGGCTCCTTTCGTAGTGAGAATTCTTCTTCTTCTTCTTCTTCTTCAGCGTTTGTCCCGCTTCATGACGGGGTCCGCTTTTCTGGTGCCATGTCGCCATCTTTCCCGATCCCGTGCTAGATCAGGGTGGACACCAGCTACTTTAAAGTCCTTGTGTAACGTATCAGCCCAGCGCTGCTTCGGGCGCCCTCTAGGCCGTTTTCCAGACACTACGAAGTTAAGGCCTATCTTACGGACGCTGTCTTCCTTTCCACGCAGAACGTGGCCGTACCATCGTAAGCGAGCTTCACGCATCTTGTCCGCTATCGGCGCGACACCGAACTTCTGCCGGATAGCCTCGTTTCGGATGCGGTCCAGGCGCGTGACTCCAGCCATCCTGCGCAGCATCTTCGTTTCCATTACGCTGAGGCGACTTTCCGTTTCCTTTGTCGCAGGCCAACACTCAGCTCCGTACATCGCTACCGGCCGGACGACGGTTTTGTAGATCTTCGACTTTAAGCGCTCTGGCATCTTCTTGTCGCAGAGTACTCCAGTCAACGAGCGCCACTTCGACCAAGCTGCACTCACGCGTGAGTTCACTTCAACCATCAGACTGCCATCAGAGGCTATTGCTGATCCCAGGTATTTAAACACCGAAGTGCGTGCAAGCTCAGTACCGTTAATCTTAATGGAGCCGGACTCATTTACGTCAGTCGTGAAATACTCGGTCTTCTTGACGTTCAATTTGAGTCCGAACATGGCCAGGCGGTCGCACCAAGCTTGCACCTCTCGCTCGAGCTCACCTTTGTCTTCGCAGGCGAGCATCACGTCATCAGCATATAGCAGCGTCCAAGGGACGGGCTTCTGAAGATCTCGCGTAATGGCATCCATTACGACAACAAAGAGGAGTGGGGAAAGCGCAGATCCTTGGTGCACCCCAACAGAGATGGGAAACTCCGACGAGGTTCCTGCTGCCGCTTGCACACGACTCTTTGGACAAGAGTATAGCATTCGCACCCACTCTACAAGTTCTTCGGGAACACCGTGCTGTCGTAGGGCGTACCATATAACCTCACGCGGTACGCGATCGAAGGCCTTCTCCAAGTCGAGAAAGGCAAGATGCACCGGCCTCTGTTTCTCGCGATGCTTCTCTACCAGAAGACGGGCGGCATGTATGGCATCGATAGTGCCACAACCAGCCACGAAGCCGCACTGATTGCTTGAAAGCTTGACGATTTCGCGAATTCGGCTATCGAGGATTCGCTCGAAGATCTTCATACTGTGCGAGAGCAACCGAATCGGACGGTAATTTGAGCAGTCTGCAGGGCTGCCCTTCTTCTTCCAAATCGGAATCGTCGTACTTTCCTGCCAAACATCAGGCACCTTCTTCTCCGCTACAACCTGGTTGAAAAACTTGGCCAACCACTCAGCAGAGTACCAGAACTTCGACTTCCATAAGTCAGCTGGCAAGTCATCTGGACCAGTCGCCTTGCCCGGTCTCATCTTCCTCAGAGCCGCGTCAGTTTCCTCCACAGTGATTTTGTGGACGGGACCGTGGATAGGAGCCACAGAAGGGACGGCCGGATGAGGGAACTCGTCAGTCGAAATTCCCTCGAAATAATCGCACCATCGCTTCAATGCCTTTTTGCGCTCTGTCAGAAGATGGCCGTTCTCATCATTGATGCCAAAGAACTTCTCTATATCCTCGGATTGGCGATGACGGTTTTTCGCAAGTCGGTACAAATACCGCTCGCCATCGCGCGACTCAAGCTTTTCGTAGACATCATTGTAATGAGTGGCTTTTGCTACGGCCACAGCCTTCTTGGCAGCTTTTTTCGCTTCGTGGTACTTTTGCCAGTTATCGGCGGTCTTGTCGCCGAGAAACACATGATAAAGCGCTTTCTTCTCTCGAACTTTCTCTTTCACATCGTTCGTCCACAGCCATGCCTGCATGTCGACCTTTCGTCGTCCAGGCTTCGTAGTGCCAAGTTCTGACCTCGCAGCTTGAAGTATCGCGTCGGTCGCTTTCTTCCAAGTTTCGTCGACAGTCGTGACTGTCGGTAACCGTACGCGAGAAATCACAGCTGCTTCTTTCTCTTTCATTCGCCACCACTTGATTCTTGCAGCACCGCATCGCTCCACCTGCTGCAGCCTCGGAGGAGCGATCTTCAAAGTACAGATCAGCGGACGATGCTGTGGGGCGACCGTTTCATACGGCACGATCTTCGCGTCTGTGACGAGATTTCGGTCACGATCTCTCACAAGGACGGTGGCGATGTCCGTTCCTCCTCGTGGTGCCACTGGAAACTGCTCGCTTCTGCGAGCTAAGCCAAGCACGGACATTCGAATGCAGGCGACAGGCCCTGGTGACAGGCCGGCCTACGAACAACCCAATGTCACATCGTATGGGTGTATGTCAGTTCATGTTTTTCGAGATAATGCTACGGCGTCCGCGGGAACCGACGCGCACTCGCAAAGCCCGGCGAGTGTGAGAAGTATGCGAGGGTCCCTGGTGCGAGGACGGCATCGGGGGGCAACTGAGCTAGTCCGAAAGTCCCGTAACGTAAGCAGGACCCGCGTAGCAACGCTGAATGTGGGTACGTTGACGGGCCGCTCGTGCGAGTTGGTAGAAGCACTGGAGCGTAGAAGAGTTGATTTCTGTGCGGTGCAGGAGACGAGGTGGTCCTGCCGCAAGTCGAGAGATATAGGACGTGGCTTCAAGGCCGTTCTATGTGGAAGTCCCAGGACCACCAGTGGTGTTGGTATAATCGTCTCCGAGCGTTTCCGAGACTCGATTGTAAGCGTCGAGCGCTTTGACGATCGATTGATGAAGATCGTTGTCGCCGCTAAGGAGCGACTCTTCCACTTCTTCTCTGCATATGCTCCGCAGACTTTCGTAGTGAGAATTGTAGGTATGTAAATACAGGTCCTTCCACCGTTCTGCTATTCTACTCATGGTTTGTGCCTGTCGCTGAAGGGAGGGTTGGTATTTTTGTTAACGAACCAATTTTTAAGGGTAGCGAGTGAGCCTCTTGAGGAAATCGATGTGTAATGAAATTCGGAAGGTTAATAATAGGTAACGGGCTAACAATCTATCCAGAAGGCAGAGGGTGCGGGTTTGAGTTCCCCCTAGCGCAGAAGTGTTGACGACAAAAAAGCATCAGGCTATCCAGCTTCTCTGTTGATCACGAGAAGCTATATATCGTATCACTCTCTACATTCAGACATGCTTTATTGCAAGTTCGGTTAGGCTAGCTCAGTTCCTGTGGAAGCATCATCGAACAGAAGCGTAATGAAGGTCTACGTATGACCGGAATTAAGGCAGGACTCCTAGGTGCTCCCTTCTTATAAGCTGCTCGAAAGTGATTTCCTCATCCAATCGGAATCATGCCATGGCTACATGCACTGTTTGTCTCACCGACCTCTGCACTGTTATGCCTAAATAAAGTTAATTTCTTAAACTATGGCTAAATTAAAACACTCATCGCTGATATTCTGATTTTAGCATTCATTGGTTCAGGCTCCTTGTGTTTGGGCTTCTGAATGGCTGCACAACACTAAAAAACAACAAAATGCAGTGCATAGTGATACTATGTCTTACACTGTTTTTCCGCGTGAGATTGCTAAAATTGTGCATGATTGTTTTGTTCGCTATTTCCCCGTTTTATGAGCGCACTTAGGGTGCAGTTATAAATAAATAAATAAATACATGTTTATGCTTACTACAGTGAATATCTTCAAGGACAGGGGCCGCATTAATATTCTGGAGTTACTCCTTGTCCTCTCAATATCTTGACGACTACATATCTCATTGCTGTAGTGTATGCTACGGTAGGTGAATTTGCGCATAAAAGAGTGCAAAAAGGGCCGCTCCGGTTAGCCGGCGATCCCGCTATGGCGCGGGTTTTCGCCGGTCCCTTCAAACGCGTCATTACGAGAGGGGCCGCATGTCTGTCCCCAAATTGTCATCCTCTCGTCACGGTCTCCTGTCTGATATAGGGTGACAAGTCGCTGGTGACTGCGATGCCCTTGTGCTTGCTCTTCATCGTTGGCATTCTTCCTCTAATCGAGAGAGCCTGAAGGCCTTTCTGATGCCGATCTTGCTTCATACGGCAGTTTCACGCGATGTTAAAGTCGTCTTCGCTGGGGCCTCTATCCTGCGTTCCTCAAGTGGAGCTGATCACCTGCTCCTGAGGATGTGAGGTGCAGGTACTGTTCTTTAAATTGTACAATTTTCACGCCAAATCGGACACTACTTTGATCAAGTTAGACGCATTTCATATCAAATTGGACACTTTTCATGCATGCTTGACGCTTTTTTAAATCAAACTGAATATGTCTCAAGCCAAAATGAGCTCTTCTATATTAAAGTAGAAACTCTCCAAGGCGACTGTAATAATCGTCAGTCCAAGGAAAACTTAGTATGGCTTTCACTGAAATTTTTCAATTCATCTACTCCAACAGGTGAGCACCGTCTCAAATTTCATTAAAAACACATTTCGCAAGAAAAATATTGAATAAAGTTTTGTTCAAAAGCTTCAAAGCGCACGAATACGGAATCATTTAGTTTGTTAAAATAAAAAACCGCACCTTACAGTCGACTGGATCGTGCTTGATATGACGAAATTCGGTACGTGTCGCGAAGGGGAACGCAGCAGCCAATCAGGCCGCACCGAATGGGCGTCCCATTCAGACAGGGCGTGCAGGGTCGGTACCATGGTTATCTGGCGTGGGTACGATCGGTGTTGCGCTTGGTTATGATTGGCGGGCGCGTTCCGACCTCCCCGCTGTGCGCCTTCGAACATGTACCAAAAATTCTGTTTGCGTGGAGTAACACAGATTCAGACGGTACAGCAAAAACAACAGTAAAAACACATCCTTACATCGCTGCTTCAAGTAATCAGTACTTGTATTGTCCAAGTTATAAAAATCGCGACAGGAAATGTCAAAATGTCCAAGTTGTAAGAATCGCATCAGGCACTCTAGTCGAGTGCCTGATGCGATTCTCCTTTAATACACGAAACTGCTCCACTACGCTTTACAACAAAATTTAGTTCATTGCTTTCTTTGAAAAATGAAAGTCTTGTGAAATGTCAAGCAGCGAGTTCTCTTGGAGCTGCTGAATCAGAGACTTTCAAAAAAAGTCGTGCTAAATTTTCCTTGAGCAAAAAAAGTTCTAACCGTGTCGGAGAGTCTTTATCTTAATATGGATGAAACCTGTTTTGATCTGGAGGACGTTCAGTTTGATTTCAAAAGCGTCAAGCTTGCTCACCAGAATATCCTATTTGGTCCGTAAAGAACCCTGAACTATAGACTACAGCTGCTGTAGCATTTTAACCTTGTTCTGTGATGCGATCTATGGCATGCGTCGTATTCTACTGGAAACCTTGCGAGGAGCTATGAGCCCTCAACGTCATTAGTAGTGTACTGTTTGAGTTAGCGGCCATAAACCCACTTCTATTCTATTATACAGCTCCGTGGTCACGTTTGTCCCAGGTATACATAGGGAATCTATCCAGTTAGAGTGATTGTCCAGTTTGTGTTGAATTTTGTCCACTCATTCCTTGGGTGATATAATGGAAGCGTGAGATTGTGGATTGAGTTCGTGTTCTTCTTCCTTACTTCCTAATGCTCCGTTTTCCTTTATTTTTCTGTGCTTTGCTTCGAAGCTCTTATTGTTCTCCACTCTAATCGACTTCCTTCGTCCGTGTCACGTAGAAGAGAGACCATTAAGTCCAATTCTCACTCGGGACGGCGGTCTCGTCCATAGCCTAGTGCGCATTTCCTTTTCATGCTTGATTTCTGGTCGCTATTGTACTTTACGGACTCCAGAGGACGAAGAGAGGTCGAAAAAATTTTTTCGCCCAAACCTCGCCCAGGGGGGTTATTTGGGGTGCTGATCACGAATCTGACATCCGTTTTTCGTTTTACGCTCTAGTACGGTAGGGGACGGTAGGTACCGGTTTGTAAGGGTGTCGAGGTCATAATCATCGTACCTACCGTAACCTACCGTACTCCAGCGCAAAACGAAAAACGGATGTCAGATTCGTGATCAGAACCCCAGAAAACCTCTGTAGCCGAGGTTTGGACGAAATCGGTGATTATGATCTCGACAGCCTTAGTCACCGGTACCTACCGTAACTTACCGTACTCCAGCGTAAAACGAAAAGCGGATGTCAGATTCATGATCAGCGCCCCAAATAACCTCCCTGGGCGAAGTTTGGGCGAATTTTTTTCGACCTCTCCTCGTCCTCTGGAGTCAAGTAAAGTACAATGGTCCCGATTTCTGCATGTTTCTTCTGTGAACTGCGCCTTCGAGCCGTCGAGTCGAGTGTTATGCATTAGTTATGTTAATGTGGCTGCTCTTTCCAGAATCTTATCATGGACTGGCTGCGTGGGCGAGTGTTTTTTGGTGGCAGCTCTTCGAACCCCTCAGCCGGTGATGACGAACGTCGATTAGTTGAACAGCCGTCGACCTCCGCCACCATCAGGGTACGTCCGCTGTTATCCAATAACATCATCCGCTTCTTGATTTTCAGGCACTGGGTATTTTCTATCTCTTTTCCTTCTCTCCTTTGTGCCTAGGTCATTCACCTTTCCACCCGTTCCTTTGCCCAGGTTCTTTCTTCTATAGCTCTGAGAGAATCGTTGTTGTCGTCTTTACCGCCAGTGTAAATTAACGAATGTTGCATCGCTTTTCGCACGTGTTATCATCGTTCGACGGTTGCTAAGTGGTTGCTAAGAGGGGCGATTAGTTCCAGAGGAGGTTGGAGCGGAAGATGCTGATCGCGCGGGGCGCATCATCATCGTTTAGCGCAAAGTTCAGTTTTCGATCCCTAGGTCTCGAATGCCCTCGCACCTGTGACGTACTCTTCGTCCGTCGTTCGTCCAGTTCACCCGTGCCGCTCGTGAGGTGCTCGGCGGTGTTTGTTATCCCGTCCGTTCTCCGCCTCGACAGATGAAATTCGTCGCGACGGCAACGAATTAGCTGGTTCTCGAGTGGAGGTGTGCGGGCGCAGAAGTAGCTTGTCGGCCGCGAACTTTCGTTGTTCGTTAGCGTGGCGTTTGAGTTCAATTTATGGGCAACAAGTGGATCTTCAGAAGGCTTTTTCTTCGAACCTCTCCGAAAAGATGATACGGAAGGACAACATAAAAAAATTTTTCCACCTGTCCTGAATTTTTTCGATGCTGCTGTTCTCAACGAGTCCCTGTTTACGACTTTTTGCGTGAACACTTGTACCCAACACTCTGCACCTGCAGCTTCGAAGGCGTCGAAATGATTACGCTTTTTTGTTTCTCAAAACCTTCGATTTCGTGCTCTCTATTATCGCGGTACATCAGAATCCCCAATGCGCCTCTGTTGAACTGGATCAGAGATGATTTCACAATGCTATGACAGCAGGAACACATATGATCTACTGAACGTTCCTCGATTCCTATTATGAATGTATTCGTTCTCCCTTAGCCTCCCAGCTGTAGTACGTCGTTGATTTGTAGGGCAAACACTACTCTTCATATTATTTTTACTTTGAAAGAGGCGCTTTTTATTCTAGACTGAACGCTTTTATTTTAAAGTGAACTTTTCGGTTTATATTTTTGCACTTTTCATTTCAAATCGCACGCCTTTTATTTTAAACTGAACACTTTTCAAGCAAAAACAAACCTAGCTCATGTCGAAATAGACACTTCATACAAGAACAGTGCGTCCTAAGAAGAAATTTGCACACTTTCGGAATGAGCACTAGAAATTCAACTTCTTTCGTCAAAACGTTGTCTGTTGGATGCACTCTAAAGTGCTCCGCCGCAAAGAATTGCTCGTTTGAAAAGATTGCGCCCTGATCTCGCCCAGAACACTACATTTCTATTCGATTGATGGTCACGCAGTGGATAATGGTGGTTTGTTTCTTCCACTGTGGTCGCTTTTGCTGTTTCTCGATGTATATGTATGCTTGCAAGCACGAAGCACACTAATTCAGTGTATAGAACGAGTGCGCGCTGCAATCCTTCCCTACAGACCTAGGAAGTGGTAATAGCCGCATCGAAAGAGTCCGACAAATACGCTTGGTGGGTGATGTGATGGTATACCAGCTGAGCGAACTTATCAGTGGCCACATTTTCCCGATTGAGGCGACATTGTCGAAGAAGAGCAACTTCTAGAAGCGGGGCGACCAAGTGGGCGCTAGTCGCCGGTTCATATCTTCGATTTTGTTCACCGTGATCTTGGAGTCCATCATCGTCGCTTCGGGAAATACCTTCCAATACACTGGTCCATGGGCGCAGACCCAAAAGCTCAGAAGTTGCCTCGAGCGGTGTCAATCTCGCCGAATGAACGTCGTCACCGAGTCGCCACGCGTTACGCAGACTGGCTGCTTGGCAGGGTTAATGTAGACGTCCTTCGAGACGATCCAGTCCAGACTCCTCAAGGTTGGGAATTGGGCGGAATTGGCGCGACACAGCTCGACGCGCTTCTTTTCTGCCCAGGTCTGAGGTCGAGAACTCGAGATGCTTCTGAAAACGGGAAAACTGGTAACCTCTGGAGTGACCGTTGATAATTGTAACACAAACACGAAAACACTTGAAACACTCGCGTGCTGACTCCAGTGACGAAACATATTGATTCGATGCATGGCATAATACTCTTGGCCCAATCTAGTAATTAAAGTACTAGGTATCATAGCGCCTTTTACGCTACCAGTTCAGCCACTTTTGTTAAGAGGGCGTTATTCAACTCTCTTCGGAATGTTCCACTTATAAGTGTGTGCTTATAAAGGATATGTGGGAGCGATTTAAAAGCGTATTTGGTCTTCACAATGACTTGCGGTGGCCAGCCGATGAACAGGTCAACGCGTTACAGCTCCCAGACAAGTCTGGTGCTAATTCGACGAATTCGCGACGGATGAAAGGCTTAGTGGATCGAGCGGGCGGGCCTGGAACATTGTGGTGCAAGGGACTGCTTCGCAAAACATTCATGGGACAGGATACTGGCTATTTAATTCGACATCAGCAATGCGCGATTGCTTCGAAGGTGCACTACAGCAACAGCATATTAATAGCGAGTGCATAGCTCCTCTGTTTAGGGGTTGATTTTAGTGGAAAATTTGAGAGCTCGCGCTAGCAAGCGAAAGTGATCTTTTTGCCCAAATATTGGGTCAACTTTTGCTGCGCTAATTGCGAAGGATGAGTACAATCCTTAAAGAATAACTACTTACCCTTTACAATAAAAGTCAGCCAAAAACGGATCTCGATCACATTCGATTCCGGTTCACTTTTTTGAAACGAAAGGTCTGACGGGAGCTGTGCAACTCGTACGTTCTGATTTTATCGTCTCTACTAACAATAAGTCTAGATTCTATTTTTTCATGGATTTTTTAAAGTGGAGTGGGTAGGCTGCAGGTACATAAGTAATCAAAATTTGCTCATTTTTGAGTGTTTTTTGTTTTATATTTTATTTTATTTGTTTTATTGATGTTGACATAATCTGAAAGCTGGAGAGTCAACTTCGAAGTTTCAGACCAATATTCTGATTAAAATGCACGTAGTAACACATCAGGTAGTCCCCTGCTGTCTCGTCCACCTCGAATCGAGAATTCTCAGTTCGGGTACCGCCCAAGCCATCCATGCCTTCTGTCCCTCCGGTGTCGGTACTAGAGTGCCAGTCTTGACAGGAGAAAGTTTAAAAAACTGGCCTTCCCACCGCCTAGAAAGGTCATCGTTTAGTCCAAATTGGTACTCAAATTGCATGCTTTCCGTGCCGTAGAAGCGCAATACGTGGCGCATCTCAAACAGAGAAGCCATCTCCAGTCCCCTATGCCGCTCTCCGAATTTCTGCGATCGGTTCTGCTCAACCCTCCATATCAGCAGCTATTTCGCAGTTAGTACATGTACGCGCCGTTGGCGCCGGTGACTGGCCTTTCGCATTTAGTCGGGTGAAAAGGGAGCGAAGGAGCGAGCCCCTTGTCATCGCTGTTGTCGTTCTGTCATCCCGATGCGAATTTCTGACATTCTACTGTTTCCATAGACACATCGGCTTCATCCTTGCCTCATCGTCTTATGACCTTTCCCTTTTTGCACCTTTTTTGTCGTGAAGATCGCTTGTTTCAGTTTTTCTCGTGAAAAAGGGTAATCCACTGTTTTTTTCTTCAAATTTATCAAATTCTAGATGTCATGTCGTCATCAAAGTCTGACCTACACTCTTGGGCCAGCGTTACTAACACGGCCTTTCTTCTAGGATATTGGCACTTCATATTCAGCTTGATAAATGTTTAACCTTCCGTCGATTTTTTGCAACCCGACCAGCTGTTTTCTGGTTTCCTCCTATCTGCGGATTTGTTTTCTTTTGCCATTCGTGAAAACAATCATCCAAAGAGCCATTAGCATACCTCATAAATAAGCGTAATAGCATAGATGCTTAAAGTTGAGAACTAATTAGATTGGGCAGATAACGACTTAAATGGCTCTACTTCTTATGCTATTCTAGAGTGCAAAAAACTACTCTAACCACCTCTCTTCTAGTAACTTTTCTTTGGATCGTTTCGAGCAACACAGTATATTTCTTTGTTTCCAGGAGAAAAAACTGCAACACCAATTTCAAGAATTGGTCTGACGCACATCTTATATGCCATCGTTCTCTATCACTCTTTTATCCTTAGTTGTCAAACTTTTGAAAATTTGAAACAGGTCATTCTCATCACTTCCGATAGATCATTCTTGCATGCATGTACCGAAAAGTCGAGATTGTCATCATAAACAAAACCAGTTCCTTAACAGAGTTTACTTTGGAAATAGCGTGCCTATCGAATAAATAATCCCCAGCCATTTTCGAAGCACCTAGTCCCATATACAAAGCTTTCTTCCGGAGCTAACGGGAGCCCCAAGTACGCGACCACAGCCTCATAGGATCAACAACTTTCTAAAGTATGCACCAGTCATTGAGGTTGTCCACCTCCCGATAACATTTAATGTCATCTCCGCAAACTGTTTAACCACCACTCTATGTTCTCCAATTGTTTGGCAATATCTGAGGTATAACCAACAAACAATAGTAGAGACAAGACTCCCACTAGAAGAACCCCACTTTTAGCGTGTTTGGTGGCGAAGAAGGACGTACCCACTCTTACTTGGAATGCCCTATTAGTCAGGAACTCTTTTACCCTGTTACAAACAACTGAATGCTCCTTTAACAGCTTTAATTTATATACTAACTTTAAATGATTTATCCGGTCAAAACTTTAGAAAAATCCAAGTACATGTATTATGTTGCGCCACTATTTCAAATCAAGACAAGCTGTCCAGGTACGAACCCACACTGACAGTCTGGGATTACTCTATCGAGATAAGTTGTCAAATAGACGAGATTTACTCACATTAGATTGTATTGTTTATTGTTCATTGAAAATTTTATTGCTTACACTCCAATTCGTCCTAGAATCTCATATGAAGCCTTACATTTTCATGCTGCCAGAGTGTATGTTCTCTTTTATTTACCTGAATATAGGGGAATTGATTGGTGCGAGAAACCTATTCCGCTTGGGTGACGCTGGAAAACTAATGGTGCCCCTCGCAGCTTGTTCCCGCCTCAGCACTTCCATGTTTTTCGGCCATTTGCTACTTCTGTCGCTGCGTAATTCTGATTTACTCTTAGCGATCTAGCTTCGGCTCAGAAAAGCTGCACACGAGTGAGCGTCAGCAGCTCTTCAACGGTTTGCTCCGATTTGATAGTCACCATAACAAACAGCAGCAGCAGCATTCTGGCAGCTCCCTGCGTCCCGCGGATCGACCCAGCCTCGGCTGATCGTTCGTCTCCGCCTTATCGCCTTCGAATTCATCATGGGAGACGTCGCTTCTCTGCAAAGCGCTTACCGTCCGTGGTCAGTACTGTTTGTTCTAGATACGGAGCAGTGCAGAGTTGCCGTGTGAACAGTTCGTTCTACAAGTGTTTTCCAGCCGTTTGCTGTTGCTTCCATTCATCTACTTGCACTTACCGTCCGTGGTCAGTACTGTTTGTTCTAGATACGGAGCAGTGCAGAGTTGCCGTGTGAACAGTTCGTTCTACAAGTGTTTTCCAGCCGTTTGCTGTTGCTTCCATTCATCTACTTGCACTTACCGGAGTTCCCACTCTCTCCATTTCTGCTCTGTCTGAAGTGCACCTTTCTGATAAGTAGTATCTCTGGTTTCCTCGATAAGGGTCTGCCGGCACATTTGTGGAAGCCGATGCCCCCACGTTTACAAACTATTCGTTTTCTTCAAAATGAACGTTCTCTCCAAATTTCCCGAAATGATACCTCCTGTGGGGAAGTGCTGAGTGGCTTTTTCAGGTAGGTGTTCAATGTATTAAGCAATGGAGAATAAGCAGAGGAGGATGAGGAATTTGTTAATCAATCCCTGTTTGCGGTGTATCACGTATTCTACATGTTCGGAATAGCGTAGATCTGACTTCAGTGCGTATTTGGCCAACACAATGACCTACGGTGGGCAGCCGATGAATGTGTCAGTGCTACACAAGGCAACTTTGGCGCCAAGAAAGCGACCGAAGATGGAATGCTGTCATGGACCTGATTGGAACCCGAGCCAAGTATCTTGATTCGGGTGCGGCGCGCCTTCCGTCTGCGCTACCACGCGTCCAGAGAAGCAGCAGATATCTGGAAATTTGACGAAATTAACAAAGGCCAACCTTCACTTACTATCCTTATCCATCCGTTTGTAGTTATATAGTACGACCATCACGAGCATTAGTCCCTCAGAAGATATCCAGCAATTCTCATTTTCATTTGCTCATTTTCAGCGATTTTCGGCAATTGGTCTTTCATAGTTGGGTGGGCGTCATCCAAATGAGTGCGAGAGGCACGTCCCTCACCCTTAGCATGACGTCGACTGTTTTTAACCACCATACCTTACGTAAGTTTGTTCAGTGACATCAATGACTGATTCATGATGCCCTTTTTAGCACGTTAGCAGGAGATGGGAAGGGGAGGTGAGCCAATCCACTGGAGCTGTACCGATATTGCACACGCTCGTATTGGTCCTATCCTATCAACGTAGCACGTCAAAAGATTCGGTAGGACACTCATAATAATTTCTCCCACCTATCCTAGTCGGAGGGAAGCATTCGGTATTTCGTCTGCTCTAACCCTGGATTCGTGAGCGTGTTCCAATTGCTCCATAATATATGGGATCTCGTAAAAATTCAAGACAGACGACGGTGTGACATGCGAAGGGAGACTGAGCATTCAATTGGGGTCGCTCCCTCCCTACTAGGACAGATCCGAAAGTCCCTGAACAGTATTAGTGGGGTATAAGTATATTTTTCAGTTTGAAGGCAGAATTTTGATCACTGTTCCGCCGAGGATGTTTTGCTGCACTTTTCGCGGGCGATCTTATCACCCGGACATAGCGTTCACGTGCTGTGGTGTCATGAGTTTTCAATCGAAATCAACACCGGGCCGACCATTCTGAAAGTGTTTTAGCTCCAGCAAACTATGCCCACACTGAAATAAGGGGGACCGTAATCCCAGAAGAGATCAGTCCGAGTTTCGCACAAGGTTGAAGTAAGAAACAAAGGATTAAAATTTTAGCTGCACTTTATCCCGAAGAGGTTCATTGTCTGTTTTTATTCGAAATCTGTCTCATTGTCTGTTTTTATTCGAAAATTCGTCATAATTTCTGGGCAGCGTAGACTGGCTTCGAATGAACCCCACCCTCATTAACTCTTCCAAGCAACAGGTAGAAGTACATAATAGCTGATGTCAACAAAACTGAGCGACTTCCTTCCCCGTTGAGTGGTTACTGTGAATAGAGCAGATCCAAGCGCGTAGCTCATTTCGATCTGGCATCGTTTTTAATGTCATGTCCCCCCCCCCCCCCCCCCACCTTTGGCTCTTCTCTTTCCTCTCCCTACCTTCTTGATCAGACAACTCTCATTGTGCATATTCACAGGAGCAATGTGTTCCATTCGGCGAAACATCAGCATTAAGATCAACAAGACCATTGAGAAGACAGATGATACCGTTTCTATTCAAACAGCGGTGGACTACAGTCGCCCCTCGTTATAACGCGTTTGAAGGGACCGGAGAAAATCCGCGTTATAACGGGAGTCGCGTCGTAAGCGGAGCTGACCTTTTTTACACTCTTTGATGCGCAGATTTATTTGGAATCGCATACAATGACTAAATATAGCCAAAGCAATGAAATATGTGTGACCATGAGGAAAGCATGGAAGATTTTTAGGTTATTAATGTGGTTCTGTACATTCAGAGCTACTCTCTGCTTGATGCATAAGTGTGACAGATATGTGTGAGGGATAACGAGTACCAGAGGGAAGTTAAAAGTGATCAACAACAAAACTGTGTAACCTGACGTTACAATATCTTTTGCTGCCATCAAAACTCTCCTCCCAGGCGAAACCATGTCCCATGGACCCGTACTCTCTACATTCCAGGCAGGATGTTAGCTCATTACGCTATCAGCGCTGTTAAATCACGCGTCGTATTCGATATCCTCATTGCGGTGGCCTCTCAGCACTCTCCACGATATCGGGATGTTGCATGTGATCGCTACAATCCTGCCCGGGAGGGTGCATGTACAACTCCTGAATGGCGCGAGGATTCAGATCGCAACAAACCATCATGCGCCTGCACATATCCTCTATAGCAGCTGCTCTAGGCTAAAAACAAATGTGTACGATATTGTTTTCGATAGTCTGAGCTTTAGTCCTCATCTTCTCTCGTTTCTGATGAGAAAAGCCTACATTCTACAGCAGCTTCTAACAACTACTGGGGGTCTCATACTGCTCGATACATTGCTGACTGTGAACACTTTTGTGGGCCGGGCACGCATGGAAAACGTCGGATCTTTCCTAGTTAGGCGGACACATAACTGAAACGTATGTAACAAAATGAAATGAGACTTACCGAGTGACAAAATCGCCGCGGTTTTACAGCCGTCTCGGCGGGCAAAGAGCAACGGAATGGAGGCATGCCGCGTGCTGGCCGCTGGCTGACATGTTATAACCAGGATCTAACATGGTGAGGAGGGCATAAAATTTCGCCTCTTTACGACCGTAGGGAAAACAGTTGTAATTTTTTCGTTTTTTTTTCTTTGTGATTTTTCTAGTTTAGGTCCTACGTCGTTATGTAGGAGCCGCTCGGCAAGTCCCAGGTGGATTTGTTACATACTTTTTAATTATGTGACTCCCGTTCCCCCGGACTATGATAGATCGAAAACGTCTGCATTCATCTAATTCATTGTCACACAGGTGTTGGTCGCGACTGCGAACGAGGCAATAGAAGCGTAGGTCTGATGGCAGACGCGGTCAGCATCTTGCTGCTCTTCATTTTCGGTGTGGGAACGGAACTGAGCCTGGATAGCGTTATAACGGGAGTCATTTTTAACGCAGAGTTCCTCCCAAAACCGCGCTATAACGGGAGTAGCGTTGTATCCGACGCGTCTTAAGCGGAGTTGACTTGTATTGGTGTCAAGGTAAGCTGGCCGGGCCCAGAGAAAATCTACGTTATATCGAGAGTCGCGTCTTATCCGGAGGCGTTATAACGGGAGGGGACTGTATATAGATTCCTGGGCTGAAAGATGGGAACTACCTTTGGCAGCAGAAAAATCGCATTGTTTCATTATTGAAGAGAATTGCGTCGATGGCAAACCTAGGTATAAACTGAGAGATGTCACTTTGCAGTCAGTAAATGAAGTTCTACCCAGGTTCCTTGATATCTAGGGACTTGAGGTTTGACCTGCACTACAAATCATTGGTTAAAAAGGCTAGCCATCGCATCTACAACCTTTTTAAGGCTTTGAGAAGCAGAGATCCTCATGTTCTTCTTCGAGCATATAAGGCGTATGTAAGGCCCATCGTAGAGTGCGGAACCACCATTTTCAACCCTACAAAGAAAAAAGACATCAGACTTCTGGAGAGTATTCAAAAAAGTTTTTCTTGTAAGCTTATGATGAGATGCTACGGGATCAGTTACTACCAGATGCCAAATAGTGCTGAGAGAGCAAAAATGTTGTCTTTACCAGGTCCTCAATTCAGTAGAAGGAAAATATTCGATCTTATTATGTTTTTCAAATTATTCACAGGCAAGGTTTCTATTAACCCACTCTGCTTTTTCGGTTCATCTTTGACAAGAAATAAAAGGGGCAAACTCAGACTCCATGTTACCGTTGTAAAATAGCGAGTCAGAACAACTTTCTTCACCCACAGGAGTATAATGGAGTTCAACCTTGTTTTGAATGCAAATCAAGATGTCTATCCCTGCGTGGTTTCAAGACTCGACAGTTGCGTTTGCAGTGAACCTCATCGGGTGTTTTTGCACTCTTTTTATTGTACTTTATTGTCACTCCTTGGATGTTGTTTTTAACAATGTGCTTCTATGTACGTGTGGCTTTCATTCTGTGCACTTTATCAAGATTTGTGCAGAATTCTCGAGGTGCCTGGTCATTTTGCCCAACTGTAATGGATGCTATCAAGAGGAGATTCTCTGATAAGAGCTGTCAATGTGCTTTCGTCCATAGCAGGTGGCGGTGATACAAGACACCGTTCGGAACCGCTCTAGCCTCAGCAGACTGATTCTGCCTTCCACTCCGATAAATTCACTGCCTCCTGCAGCATAGCACCGCACTGAGATGCAACGGCCTATATTTTGGAGAACTTATCATTCGCTCGAAGCACGAACTACTCTTGTGCTCGTAATAATTCACCACTGCCACGGACGGCACTCACCAATCAATTTTAGCTCTCATTTCTGTGTTTCTGTTCACTGAATAGAGTCAGCTTCCATGATCCCATTGTGTACCAAATCACCCTTCACTATACGCTTTGTAGGGATTTGGAATGTACTGGACATCTCTCTGTTTGAAGCATTTCATATAGCGCACAGCAGTAGCTCATGTCAGTCACGAGGGCCATTTTTCCTTTGCTTATGTCTAGTATTGTTAGGGTTGTGCTTTTTTAAGAGTGTTAATGCTTTAGAACGACCATTGTGGAACTGGTCGTCTATAATAAACTCTCCCACACCAATACACCGAACTGTTGGTTCGAACAGTGCCGAAAACTGCATATATCTATATTTAACGTCTACTACCTTAAGGGAAATGGTCGGACACATTGCAGTTGTCGCTGGGGAACCTATTTGCAGTGAGCCTCAATTGCGCTTCTTGCGGACTTCGCAATGACTTCAAAACGATGGCTGATGGACAAGTACTTTTTAGAGAGAAAGCACTGCAAACGCTGATGCCACAAACACTATGCCGTATGGCCTCTGCTACTTCATGTACTGGCAGCTTCAATTTGCTGTACAGACGCCACTTGATGTGTTGTATGGCATGGCTAATTTGTTTTCTCAATCTTCTCCACCCCAATGTTAGGTGCGGTTTAGCGCAGAGGGAGAGGCGCCGGCTCTCCATGCATCCAGAGTCGGTTCTGGGTTTGGTCTCTACCCAAACATCGCAGAATTTCTTTGTCTTTAACAAGGGAATCATTTCAGCTTCCCATAAAAATTTGAAGAGAGACCTAGTTCACTTGATAGAGCTCGAAACGCTGACTACAAACATGTGGGCCAAAACTGCTATGCGGATCTCCTGAGATGCTGTGCTGCGCAATCAGTAGAGCTAGACTGGAAGTGTGGTGGTGGTGCAATGGTATTCTACTTGATTTGCAGGAGTGCGCTCGAGGGTTCGGTTTCTCGCGGCGGCAACGACTTATCATCGATGAGACCATTTATTCAGGTTACTATGTAGTACACTTTTAACAAACACTTATTAACCACTGCCATTTACTTCTGTCTGGCTCCTGGAGGATGGAAAATTAACGCATTTTGATTTCTCGGTAAAAATTCGTGGCGCATCTCAAAAAGTATTGATTTGCGCCTTCCTTTATCCCTTTTTATCCTTTACGTCTATCAGTTCATTGTCGTCTTTCACGAGGACTATGTAGCTAGACGCTCTTGTGGTAACAGTCGGAAGAATCCATGCAGAGGTGATCTCTGCCAGTTCTCTCACGTCATTTCGCACACCTCAGATGCATACTTCCAAAGTCGAAGAACGAGTCAGATTCAATGAACAACTCCAGCTCCGCCGTACTGGACTACAGCTAGTTGTCGTCAGCAGTCAAGATACGCGGGAATGGCAAAAGGGTCCACTTTTTGGCACGTTAAGGGACACTCTCGACTATAGGAGTAATCGGCAGTTCAAGCCACCATACAAATGAGCGGAGATACAGTTGAGCCCAAAATTGACCTTTAGAGGAAAACAAAGGTGGCATTCGTTGCGGGTGCTCTTGCTAGGGGCACGTATCATCCTGCACATTTCACACCGAATCGCTCACTGGCGGTGGTTGTCGTAGCGAACTATCGTCATGCAGACGGCAGGGCGTGTGTTGTAACCTGTAGAAGCGCAAAAAGATAGCGATCTGCTTTCAATGTTGTCCGGTTCCTGCGTCGTCACTGTGTTTGCGTCGCGCCCCGTGTAGCAGTTGAAAATCGAGTCGCAATGTAGTAAAAAGACCGCATAGAACGAATGTACTGCACGTTGTATGCATTGCACAACTGCGTTCAGTGAGTCGAATAGAGCTGGAAATTTTGGAAAATAAGGCTTCACTTGCTCCAGCATCCTTTTGTATAAGAATCCAGGGGGCTCAGTTGGTAGTAGGCGCCTGTTCTCGTCAAGCGAACTATGTGTTCCCTTCTTCCTCCAGGATCGTCGCAACAAAAACGACGCCAAATCTGCACTAAGAACACCTCCTTTCTCCGCACCTAAGAAGCGTAACGCTTCCTGAAGGGTGTTATTGGAGGCCGACCTCTGTCTTTACCATTTTGTTTATAGTGTCCTCGAACAACATTTGCTCAAATGGACGCGATGCCTAATCCTTGAGGATTACGCGATTGTTGTGACGAGTCTAAGTAAAGTACTCCTCTCGAGATTGGCATTTGGTGGACAATCCGCTCTGTTTTAAAATTCCATACGCAAGCACTATCAATGAGCTAGCCTCCATGGCATATGTGTACGGCATTTTGGAAGCTGATTTCGCTCCATTTTTCATTTTGTTTCCGGCACAAACTGCGTGACCTAAACAATACCTGAAATCACTAATAGAATAGGAAGTCAGAATACAAAATATATGCTACTGCCAAAATGTTTTTCCATCCTATGATCGTAAGCATTGAGGAGTTTTCTCTATAAAAATTGAGATCATAGCACTTAAGAAATATGAATTACTTAAACACTATAGTAGATGTTTATTATTTAAACCTTTTTCTAACTATTTATAGATATAAATAATAATAAATGGTTTAAAACAGTATAAATAGAATATAAAAATCGGCAAATTGATATTTAATCATTGTTAAATTGATAGTAAACTAAACTGAAATTGTTGACGACCTTCTCTTCTCCTGCTAGACATGGTGCTTGGTTCACGCCGGTCGCGAGGAGGTGTTGCGCGAATTCCTCAGATTCCCCTCCCAGACCTGCATTCTTCAAAGATGCCTCGTGGTCCCACCTAGTCCAGTCTTCCTGCAAATATCCCCGCCCCAGAGTTAGTTGATCGGTGTGGCTCGACTAATCAGTGCTTACGCGTTGCTGAAGCGTAAACAGCGATCAGCTGTGCAGTTCGCACGACATTCCTCCTGTCGTCGTCGTATCTTCCGAGAGCCCTTCCGCTTCGCCATTCTGCCCCGCTATCGCATCGGCCTGCCGCATATATCAGCGAGCCTAGTGGCTCTAGCCTGATTGTGCCCTCAATTCTGCGCCAATTTTCTTATTGGCTTCATGGATGGCCTATTTAGAGAAGGGAGCCCGCCGAGCGGCTGCTCAAAAACTGCTGGAATTCGCTCAGCTGCTCCACATACTCACCCGCTGTTCCATTCTTTCCGCAGTGAAGCACACATTCATTTGCTGCCATGCACCATTCTCACTATGCCACGCTGCTTCTGCACTTCGAGGCATTCTGGGGCCATCACTTTTGAAGAAGTTGAGCTGTGATTACATTTCGACCCCCCTCTAGTTATTTTTTGTGCACCTTATTTGTAATTGTTCCTGAGTCATCAAAATTTCTGAGCACGCAACCCCGCTCCGACTTTTGAAAACTGGGCGCGTTGTAGCGCAGTCGGAGAAGGTGCCGGCTCGCGTGCGCTCCAAATCAACTCGTGGTTAAGGTCTTGCCGGGTCCAACCAAGAGTTTTCCCCTCTGGGGCCGGCAATTTATTGTCAAACCTGTCTGGGAAAGAGAAACTGACTCATAACGGTTGAACCTATCACGGTAATCACCGATGTTTAGTGATCCCAAGGGTTGGCTTTTCATTCGCTCACATCCAGCAGCGGTTGACGGCGGACGGATCTCTGCTATGAGATCATCCATTTCATGTCTTGAGGTGCCGTTTTAGGTTCTTCGTTTTCTGGACAAACTCTGCAAGATGAAATGACGTTTCGGAAAATAGCCTCTCAAATGTCATTCGATTTTTCCAGACTCTGAAGAAGGCGACAACGCTGAGACATAAGCCGGAGCTAAGGTGAATAACAATGTTGGCCAAAACTGTACACTATGTACCATACATCTCAACGAGCACCATAACAAGATTCATTGAGTGTCGCATTTGGGATATCATGACGATGCTTTGTTGCGGTCAAAACTCTAGCGCCTGGCGGGACTCGAACCCCCATCTTGTTGACCGAGCGGGAATGCTCTACGCCGTTACACCACCGACGCTGTTTGGTCGAACGCAACATGTCGGGATGGGCCGGCCGCAAATATGGAATCAGTTAAGCCCGAAGGTCTTGATAAAAAGGATTCAAATCGTTTCTCTAAGTCTCAAGTGGCTGGTATCGAAGTTGTAAGCTGTCATAACGAGAGCCATCAACTGGCTACCTAAAGTCCTGGATAGGAAAACTGTGCAGTCAAACTATTTCACCCTGTCCCGTGGAAGTGGAATGCGTGGTACATCCGAAATAGGGATCTTTTGACCAAATGGTGATGGAAGGTCGACAAGTATGTAGTTAAAAGAAAAACGGAAACGTGGAGATGGTGAAGCTGTAGCCGTCGTCTTCATCTTCTTGATCTCTCTTGAAAGTTCCCGATTTTCTTGTCAAGCCATTGGCTAGCCGGGCTTGGGGCAAATTAGGGGAGGAGTTGTGGGACAAAACAGTTTTTGGTCCAAACTGACTTCCGAGAGAAGTGGTCTCTTTGCAACGCACCCTAAAGTATCGCGACATTGAATTTGTCCTGCAACCCTGGTGTGCTGTGCCGTGCGCCAAACCCTGCATAATGGGACAGGATCTATCCTAGTGGGGAGGGATACACTTCACTCTGATTCTTCGGCAGCGCGGACAAAATTGAAAGCAAACGAGAACAGAGAGGACACTTTTTGCAATTTCCTAGCCGGGAGACGCCACGCTGCTTACCGCTGTTTCGCTTTTCTACCGGCGCCCCTTCCGACTAGGATCGATCCGTGGAACATTCATCTCTCTTCTGACACGGGTGAATATCCATTGAGTTTACATCGCGACCCCCGTCCTCCCCGTGAGGAGCCACTCCACCTACTGCCTGCTTCAGATGCCACAATGTCGCAGCGGACAGTGGCGATGTTCCTTGCACACCCCGAGATCGGTGGTCTCTCCCTGATCTCCCACCTCGTCCGCTTCCGATCAGTCGACCCCCGATCGATATCTGCTGCCATCTCCAGCGAGGTCTCTGTCACGGCTTCAAACTGTACTTGATCCTCCTCGTCTTCCTCATCGGAGAGGTCGTTGCCAGAAGGATTCACCAGTTGCGACCGTGCTCTGGAGGATCCTCATTGTTCGATGCTTTGTATCACATTTTCTGGTCACTGAGGCGTTCTTATGACCAAGGTTTCAGGCTTAAAGACGAATTTTCGTTAAATTATCTTCATTTTTTAGGTCTTTAAAGCGTTTTTTGAAATTTTCATTCACTTTCGATTTCATACATTACGATTTCCCATAAGGTAGAATTTCCGTTAATTTTTGATCGGTAGGACTGCACTGTGTCTAGACTGAGGACCTTTGCCGCTTTTACAAATGGACCCTCCTTGGCCCTCCTTGGAGTTCTGCTGCCTATGGTTGACGCTTTCAATGCAGTCGGATGCCCTGCTTCTCTGTACGCATGTTGCACAGTCGGCAGGGTTCGGCAGGTCTTGTGCGCACCTTGAAACTGCTGTAGGCATGGTTCTCGCTGAACTAACCAGTCTCTGCCTACAGATCAAGAGTGGGGCCCACCCTTTTCCTTCTTAAATAACCAGAACTTACCCTTAAGCATAGGCGAAGTACTTATTCGGAGAGACAGCCTTATGACAACGAACTTTCTTGCCTTTTTCTTAATGGGGTTCACTGGAGCAATAATAGTTCGGGCGTCTACCACCGTTAGGAATGTGAAACCCTATCCTTCCGTATTAAGTTGTATATTGGTAGTATCGAAGCTTGGGAAAGACTGCCTCTCCCCAGCCCGCATTGCGCCGAAACGGATAGCACGAAAACGTTATGCAAAGTAACACATACATTTAATAACCACAAAAGAGCACTTATGGTTAGGCTTCGTGTGGCTAGAGCAAAGCAAGCACTTGTGAGAAAACAGAATGCGGATTCCCTCTTTAGAATTTCTTTCATTCTCTCAGATTAAAAATTAGTGCCACACTTGTTGGGGAATAGCAAATCTCCGACTCATTTGTTGGCCAGTGTGTAGGCCAGAGGAAGCAATTGTGATTGCAGTACAGCTTCCAAAGTGACTGCACGATCTCGTCGAAGTGGAATCCCTGGCCATTCTATAATAGAAAGGGATTGGATAATTACGACTTTTTTGCTTTTTATTCTTACGATTAACTTGCCTTTCTTTTGCTTCTTTTTCTAAAGAGACAAATAATGGCTTCAAAGGAGCGCGATCATCGTTCCAGCAGGGGATCTACCATCTCTCTCCTTACAATTTACCAGCTCTTTTTTAAGCTCCCTATGTGACGTGCGGCTTCAACTGTTGTGTTAAGTTGTCACTTATGTAAAGCAGTTGAAGGAGTGCTCTGCGCTCTCTTGCCGTGCTCAGTCCAGGTGCTTACAGTATCCCAAACCCTTGTTCGGCTGCCCCTGTAATCATGAGCTTTTCCTCCTCAGACCACGCTGATATTCCTTCACCCAGCAAGGTCGTGATGTGGCTGCGCGGCGCATGACGCCTTCGCCCTTCCCATTGTTCTTCTACGTCTTCGGTCTCCTAATCGAATGACGTTTTTTGGCATGACGAGTCCTTGCTCCCAAACTGAGACTGACATGGCCGACTCCTCCATTGGGTAGGATGGAGGATGTGTCAAATGAAAATGACTCCTCTTCCGCATCGCTTTGCCTCTTGACTCCATCTTGTTAACTCAGCACGGGAAGAGAGGTTTTAGAAACTTTTTGCATGAACTTGCAGCTTAGAAAACTTCAGAAGCAAACCCTGTTTAACAGCAGGTGCCTTGGGCTATCCCGATATCTGTGTATTTAATCTTAGTGTTTCGTATTTCTCCTGTGTTCTTTAAGTTGCACTACGTGGCTTATCTGAAACTGCGTGGCACCACTCAGTTAAATTGCCGTTGATGAATGCCGGCGTTAATCAATCCGTTGTGGGTGTTCCATGCATTCTGCCTCTACAGGAAAGCGCAAACGCAGTTTTGTGGTCTATACGGTACCACCAGTAGTCATTCCAGGCACAATCCAGTCTTGTATCTGTAAGTGAATGGCAATAATTTAACGCCCATTTGAGTGAAAGGCGTACTCGCCTGGGGTTGAACCGGAATTCTGATGAGTCTTGATTCGACTCTCGGATGCACGCGAGAGTCGAAGAATCTTCCGAGCGGAGCACCTGCCTTACTACTCAATTAGTTGTTGTCCTACGTCCTTCCCTCGCTTTTCTCCTGAACTCGTGGTATCCGACGAGTGCCAAATTACGCAGATCTAAATTAGAGGATAATCTTTCTGCTCCCTTTCCATTGTGCATCTTGGCCCATCACATAGGCATATCTGTTTACCAACGTTAGTAGTAAAAGCTTTTTCAAGGAAGTGTAAATTTGCTGTTAGTTGCGTGTGACCGATACCATTTGGCGGCAACAATTTCTCCTCAAAAACAAATCTGAAACGGTTGAGAATCCTGTTTAACGGCGGTTCACTGCGACAAGTGTACGCTTTGATTAAGTGATGATTCATTCCCCGAAGTCATGTCCACAAGATGATTTTCTGGCCCTTCTCGGAATGTATGCTATTGTAAGGAAAATACTCATATGTTTGTTTAGGAAGCCATCGACTTTTTTTGCGAAATTTTTTGCGGGGGAGTTTTTTTTTCAGTTATTTGTGTTTTTCTGATTCTATTATGTCGGACCAATGTTTCCGCCGTTTTAGTCCTTTGAACGTTCCGTCTTTGTTTATCTTTCATACTCCTCTATTAGATAGGAGGTTATTTCATTATTACGTAGGAGAAGACATGTATTTTTAATTACACAAAATGTGTAAATATCTTCTAGGAATCAAATATTTCATTCCACCTTTCTTGAGAGCAGAAAAGTATTGTTTTCGTTTTCGAATCACACAGATTTATAGCTTGAAACCCGTAGGTGTTGCGCCAGGATTGAATTGGAATTTTTGTTGTACAGTGCCCTCCCGTTATAACGCCTCCGGATAAGACGCGACTCTCGATATAACGTAGACTTCCTCTGACCCCGGCCAGCTTACCTTTACGCCAACACAAACCAAGTCCGCTTAAGACGCGTCAAATACAACGCTACTCCCGTTATAGCGCGGATCTGAGAGAAACTCTTCGTTCAAAATGACTCGCGTTATAACACGACCAGTGCTCAGATCTGGTCCCCCACAGAAAATTAAGCTCAGCAAGATGCTGACCGCGTTCGTGATCAGACCTACCTTTCGATTGCTTCATTCACAGTCACGACCAGCACCCAGGTGGCAACGAACTAGATGCATATCAATGTTTTCCTCGCATGCGCGGTCACCAAAAGTGCTCGTAGTCAGCAACATGTCGAGCACAGTGGAAGGCTCCCTGTAGTCGTTAGAAGCTTCCGAACATTGGGAGATTTCCTCTATCGGGAACGAGAGAGGGTGTGGAAACCAACTATGATTATTTAAAAGACGCCTTACACTTATGCTTCAAGGCTGAAGCTGCTAGTATAGATGCTACATACTGCTACGGGGTTTGTTGCTACCAGAACTTTCGCACCATGCAGAACTTGTGCATGCATCCTCTGCTTTTCGGCCAGGATTACTGCTGCAGCGCTGTTTGATCTCACCCAACATTCCGAAATCATGGGATAGCGGTGATAAGCCATTTGCAAAAGGGATGTGGCGCGCGATTTAACAGCGCTGGTAGCCTAGTGGGCTAAAATCTTGCCCGCAGGCTGGGAGTGCTGGTTCGATTCCCCCTGGCGCGACAGTTTTGATCACAACAAAAGATCTTGCAACATTGGGTTGTACAATTGTGCTGCTGATAACGTCTAAGGCCCTTGGTACTCTATTATTCCTCACACTCACTTGGTGTACTTATGCGTATAACTGAGAGTATCTCTAAAGACAGGGTTTCATTAATAATCTAAAGTTGTTCTTTGCATTCACACTCTCTTCATAGTCACATTCTTACTCACTATGTTATATTTGGTCATTATATGTGATTTTAGATGAATCTGCGTAAAATGGTGTGAAGAAGTTTAAGTCCGGTTAGGACGCGACTCCCGCTATGAGGTGGATTTCCTCCGGTCCCTCCAAACACGTTATAACGAGAGGGGACTGTATGTAGATTTTGAAGGAGTTGTCTAAATAACCAGTAAGGACATACTGACATGAGACATATTGACCTAGATATGGAGAACCTTAAGCAACGGCGAGCCTTACTCAGCAAAGACGAGCGTTCAAGTGATTATCTAGAAGCAAACCCTAAACTATTTTCCCATAGTTTAGCTTGGGGGTTTGAGGTATCAAAAGGTATCCTTACACATGAGAAAGAAGTTCACGTAGTCTGTACGATAGCGATAGGGGGCCTCGAAAATAAAGAGAGGGATGCCAACGTCAATCCATGGTAGCGAATATTTTTTAAGAGCCTAGATGTAATATGAAGAGTGGAGTATCATAACCAATAGTATACTGTAAAATAATGAAAGAATTTTCGTTTTTTTAAAGAACAATCGCGATTCTTCCATTGCTCTCAATGCATCATTATTGTTGTTTGATGTTTGGCTGTTGATGCTATTCGAAAGGGAAACTAGGGAACAAGCTAGGAGTTTGATGCAGAATGTGTAGGTGGGAGTCTTAAAAATTGTGAAATCAGTGAAAATGTGGCCTGCCCTGATATGCAAGGATTTTAAATGCAACAAATTTTACATTAATTTAGATGGTTGAAGTAGTGCTAAGTTATGATTATTTGAAGTTCTAAAACGAAAGCGGCAGAAACTTTCGGTTCGACCTAATACTTGGGAGTAGTGGGACAAAGACATTTTGTGAGGTGATGTTATTCAGAAGTTTTGGAAAACACAAACAAAATAGCTTCTTAAACCCACCAGCTCTTGTTTCCTCAATCGTCCTCAAATGTGCAATAAGGAACATGCGAATTGATGCGGTTTGTATCTCTTTTCAACGGAAAGGAAACCTTTCGTTGTGGACCGCTAGTTGCCAAACAGGGGCAGTTGTTTATTTCAGCATTCATAAAAGTCGAAATAAATAGCCCCTTACGATCACGTGTTTGGCACAATACTAATGTGTACAGCGAAATAAAATCTGTAAAAATTGGCTTACAGATTTTATTTAGTTTGGGCGCGTGTAGCGCAGTCGGAAGAGGCGCCGGCTGTCGCCTGCACCCGATACCAGGTTCCTGGTTCGGATTTCCCGCCCACGCCAACCAAGTCTTCAATCCCTCCGGGGCCGGTGAATTGGTACCAGACTTGTCTGGGAAGGATAGAGCGCTGACTTGTTCATCGGCTGGCCACCGCAAGTCATTGTGTGGCCAAATACCCATTCAAATCGCCTCCACGACATCCCGTAGAAGTAGAATGCGTGGCGCATCCCAAAAGGGATTGAGTAACGCCGTACTTTATCCTTTATCCTTTAAAAATTGGTTTGGTTCTTCGCCTTCGCTTCACTTCCAATCAGACACCAACGTATTTCAGTACTCCATTCCGAAGCATCTGAGTTGTTCCTGTTGTTTTTTTTTGAGCCGATTTTTTGCTGAGAGTTAGCACGCAGTTCCCCATCCAAATTGTATTCCACGTCCAGACAATCGTCTACAGCGTCTTTTCCCCAGTCCCCCCCCCCCTAACCAGCGCGGACTTCCGGTCGATCCAGTGCTCTGTTTGAGCTCTCTGCCGCCGGTGCTGTGAATTCGCCTGTCGAAATCGAAGTCGAAGCCGGTTTTCGATGCGCCCCACGTAACCCCGAGTCTGTGGCGTAACCGGCGCTGCTTTTCGCTGCCATCCACCTCAGCGTTCACCCACCGTGCGAGGCGCCGCTCCAGCTCGCACTCATCATCGATCCTTTCACTCGTCTGATGCTCTGCTACTCCCTGGAGCTTACAGATATATTTCTGCGGTGTTTACCGTTAACACAGAGAAAGTTATTCCACTTAGGATTAGGGATGATTTCTGGTATTTTCTTCCCTACTGCGTTCACCGTTTTCAGTCACGGTGAACTCCGCTGTGTATCTCCTTTATGGTTGTCAACCATTAACTAGGCTGCTCAAGACCTACTGCTTCAGATATGGTTTGCCTTCGCAAACCAAAACGTATTTCATCGATATTCGCACACATTCTACTCCTCGAAGTGCCTTAACTATTCCAACATCTTATTCACTGGGCTAGGTAACAAGGGCTAACAAAGCGAAGGAGATCCTCTCGGTCATTGACGCCACTACAGAAAATGGAATTCATCTCGTGAAAGTCATGCGCTGGGGTCACACTGCGCCGACTGGTCATTCCTTCACCCATACTTTGTAATAGGACGCTCCCCCACCACCCTTAGGTACTCGTTTGCAACGGTGAGTCACTCCTTTTGGTCGTCCAGTTTTCGGCTTCTTATGGAAGCCTCTTTTATTTCTTTTGTTGAAACATCCTCATCAGTGGTTAGTGACGTTCATGTGATGCAATAATCGCTGCGGCCTGCCGCGTCATCTCTACATGGCTTTTTAGCGATCCACATTTTCTACTAGTTGGCTGCTCCTATTTCCATTCATTCTTTATTTGTTTACTGGTAGCACCCCACTTGTTTATATCAGCGCGTAAGGAACAGCAGCAAGGTGCAGTAACATTAAAGACACTTACGATAGCAAACCAAAAAACAAAAACGTAACGAAGTGAAGCAACGGAGATCAGTGCGCGTATTGTATACTTCTGCTAGAATAGCGCACTCGAATAGGTACTAGAATGATTTCCAATCGAATTCGAGTACTTCGAAAGTCGCGTTTTTCGAACATATTGGTATTCGACTACTTGAGATTTTCAGTATTCGAAACCATTCGAATATTCAAAATATTTGCGAGAGCATGGTTATAGTCTGTAGGTTCCTTAAACCTAGGTAGAAGTCACACTCAACCGCTCCTTGGAAAATACAGCGTGAGTGGGTGAGCGTCTGAGCAGGAGGAAACGAATTAAAGCCTGCTCAACGTATTGTTGTGCATCGATATAAATATTGACAATAGTGGGCTTAATCTTGAGTATTTCGCCCAAACGTGTATACTAGAACCCTGTTTTTCCAGCGGAGTCTGTTGGAACCGTGGCCAGCACTTGAGGTCGCATCTACTGTCAGAACATGGTGAAGTGTTGTTTTAGTTAAGGTCGCTTGCCTTCTGAATGTTTCTGAGTTATGTGGGAAACAGATAGATATAGTCACTGGCGCCGTCACAGAAGGTGGTATTCGCGCACGAAAGTGGTGCGCTAAGATCACACTGTGGCTTCTGGTCATTCACTGCATACTTCGACTAACAAGTCGCAGACACCGCAGAAACTCGAGAAACTCATTTGTAGCCAGGTGTCACAAAGTTTCGTTACGAGTGGTGAGATTTCCAGCTGGCCGCGTGGCTAACTGAACCACCGAAACCAACGCTATGTACGACATGTGCTGCAAAATATGGCGGAGCCGGATACGATCGAGTTAATCCGACCGCCAGTGTGTCCGCTTCGCGACTCGCAAAGCGATCCTCTGGACATAGCTCGCGTGTGTATAATTCGGCGTATTTTCCGATACCAATGTCGTGATCGTCGTCCGGTGGAATCGGTAAATCAGTATGGGTTGACATACATTGGTCGCATGCGTAGTTCCGTTGCCTTCTAAAACGCGTGACACAAATATGAAGGTCGCCGAACTGGCATCGAAGTCAGTGGGTAAATTCTTGAAAGATGAAAATAGCGACAAAGCGCAATAGGTCGCTAATCTTAAGTGAGTAAGTAACACTTCTACCATTTTCTCGGTCCCACAAGACAGCCTTGGGAAGGGCAAGACTTGGGATGCTCTCTTTCTTCATTCTCTGCCCAATAAAAATACGTGGTGGTGAAGGAGGAAGTATGGGTGGTGGTGTTGATTGGTCCACTTCTCGGATGTGTCATGAATTCCACTTCTACGGGATATCGTAGAGACAGTTTCAATACATATTTGGCCTGCGATATAGTTAGCGATAGCTTTCCGTATCAGTTTTTCTGTCTAAGAATCGACTAGTAACAAGCTGGAGGTTTCATGGCGCGAACAGCGAGGAAGAGGAGATCCGTGCAGAGATGGGGTTTCTATTGCTCTGTTTCCAGCTGAAGAACCAGACACCTCAACAATGACATAAGGACCGGAAGCGTTGAGCACTTTCACTGGCATTCTGTCGGACGTTTCGTCGCCTCTCTAGCCAGTTATTACTGCCTCTTCACATTGGTGAAGTGCTTCGAATGCGCTGCCGCTTTCTCAGTTCGCCGCCTTGCATAGGCTTCCTTCCACCCTTATTTGCGCCAAAGTTTTGGGACTGGAGATATTGTTCCGGCACGATGCTTCACTAGGAACATGGAAATTGCCCTTTTTGTTTGCCATTATTAGCTTTCCTACTGCTCTTTTTTCTTCAGCATCATTTTTCCTGTGTCACGTGTGATTTTTGCTTGACTTCGTCAAAAAGCATTTATGAAGCTGATGTTTCTGCTATATGTCAAATGAGGTCGTTTTCTTGGGCAAGTCCTTTGAACTGCTAACGGCAGCAAGGTCGCCGAGGGGACACCCCTAATTTCCTCCACGACGCCTTCTTGTAGTAATATCGGAATTAAGCGATAGTGCCGCAGCCCATTGTTTGTGAAAATCGACGGAGTGCTCCCGACGACGCTATGTAATCAGTTCGTATTGAGTTATCTTTTAGGGTAGATTCAACTGCTTCCCGAACTGGAAGCGTCGCTTTAGTGTCGCAGCACTAACGAGTGTGCACTTTACCATCACCTAAAGATGAGGAGCGCCCTGTGGTCCGTCACTGATTCATAGCGCTTGCACTTATGCTACTTCTCTTCGCTAGCTTGGCTGATAATAGGCTCAACTTCTCATTCTGCAGCTTCACGTCATTCTGCAGCTCACATCCGTAATCCGTTAGAGCCATAATTTGCTCGAAATTCGCAAGACGAGAGGGAGGGCGTCAGATGTTGTTATGAGTTACTGACAATGAGTTAAGAAATAGAAATAGTTGTAGAATTATGTATAAAATTATTTAAATATTTATTATGTTATCCTTTATTGGAAGTAAAATTGTCTTTTTTATATAACTCTTCAGCAACATAAAATACAACGACACAACAATCTTATTTAAAGGACAATAACATCTAAAACAACGACAGCTAACAACAACTAAAACATGTTTTGTTTTGCCTCTACCTTCATACAAAACATGTTTGTAGATGACAACAAGAAGGCAACATGACATTGTTTGGATAATTTTTCTTATACGTGCCTGCTTTGTTTCTATTATATCTTTTTTGTTTTTGTTAATTTCTTAGCAGCAGTACTAAATCAGGACATTATCTAACCATTTTGTTAAGTACGCCACGCTCCCAGGGACTGTACCCAATAGGGAGGTTCTTCTTGCGGACCAAATTGTATATCTCCCTGAAGCTACTCTCGTTGCAACTGCATGACGACTCCATCAAGAGTGTTGCATCACTCATTCACCAACTAGAAGCAAATCAGTAGATACCTAATATGCGAAGGTAATTGGCGAAAAAAGCATTCGTTTTTTCTCTTCGAATTTTCAATTTTTCTGAAATTGCAAATTTCTGAAATTCTTTGCAGATATGCAATCGTGTCCAGTAGTTCGTGCTTTCCGTGATGTCCATGGTACAAGGACCAAAGACATTGCTCATAGACATTGGATTGCCTACCACACTGTCGTGTCCTGTTGTATTGAAATTCAATGTCACGGTAGAAATTTTGGCCAGTTGAGTGGTTGGAAGATTGTCGTAAAGAGCACTTCTAGCTGGAACTATGTAACGGCTGCGGATACTCTTTTCATAGAGCTCGTATGCAGTGCTCTTATTTGTAGAGATCCTTTGCTCAGTTCGACACAGTTCCATAAGCTGTCTCGGTTTCACTCCTTCAACGTTTCATGAAAATCAGGAATGAGTATTATTTTTTTTATTTCTTTATTCTTTTCTACCCCGATTTTGCAAGATTTCACGCTCCTTGGGATTCGTGCTATCGAAGAATTCGCAAATGATCTTCTCTGAAGTATCAGAAGTCTTTTTAGTCTTCCCATTCGTGTCACTGAATTTCCAGGCCAGCCATTAATCGCCGTCCAGAAAAAACAGTAGGAGAAGCCGTTGCTGTCCAGCGCTGGAAGTTTATGTAATCTCAAACGATTTAGCTCCTTGCTCTCTACTTGGAGGCAGCCCACTTTTGGAAGAATAAGAGCAATAAGGACTGTGTGCTTCAAGGGGTTCTACCACATATACGCCTACGCCTACGAGCTTTTCCCCTGCTGAATTGACTGTTAACTAGGTGTATGTATCGAGAGTAAATTAGTAAGTAATCCTTTTCAGATTTAAGGCCAATAGTGCTGTTCCATAGCTTCACACAAGTTTGTTCTCGTGCATCGCAATGTATTACTACCACCTATTGATGAAGATATTATATATATCTTCAAGCGTTAGGCTCTCTGCCACATGTTTTTCTTTTATTTTCTTCTTCGCGATAGAACGCTGGCCGTATTGCTCTGACGTCAACTCTATAGTCAGAATTGGATAAGGTTATATGCTCGGAGTGTTAGGGGAGGAAGTCACCGTTGCCTTTGCGGTTTCCCACCCGCACTACCTGCTCAAGCTTGCAGTTATGTAGGAAATGTGATTTCGATGTTTTGCTTACGCATGCACGGAAATATCCTGTCATTCAATCGACGGGAGGTTCTCAACCGCCATTTACCGCAGCTATTCCTCGTCTGTCGACAGTTCAGTCACCACTTTACTAATCATTTTTTTCATTTTTAAAGGTTGCCGCTTCAAGTTAGAGGATTACAACTAGGGAAGATGATCGCCTTGTCAGTCCTCGTTCTGTCTGTCTGTCTCACTGTCGAAAGACTGAACGTTGGTAACTCTGGAGATGATGGGCTGACCCAATTCTTGTGAGCGAGTTTATGGATTGTCCCATTACAGCTCTTTCCTACAACCTTGTAGCTAAGATCTTGATTTAGAGTTGAATTTTTCGCCCTTCACAGGTTTTGAGCCACGTAGTGCTGCTCAGCGAGGAACCGGGGAAGTCTTCCTTAATAAATCACTAATGGTTACTAATCTCCAGCTAGAGGTGACTAATGAACTCTCTCGGCTTCAGCAGGGTTAGCATCACTTGTTGCTCTCAAGATCATTTTTATTCATTAAATCTTTCCCCCATAAAACGGAATGGAGCCAGGCGAGTAGTTCTCTAATGTCGCCTCATCTTTTCGAGGCTTTTAAGAAGACTACAACGTCGAAATGTAAACCAGTAAAGTGAACCAACCTTCGTGAACAGCGCCATGCAGTCTCGAATCATGAGGGTTGAATGTGAAGCATCTCGCATTCATTTCCACGGGAACACTTTCTCAGGGAGACAAGTCGAATGAGCATTTATCCTATTCAGTGACTTTGAGCCGCCAGCCGATGAACAAGTCCGCGCTTCATCCTTCCCAGACAAGCCCGCTACCAATTTACGAATCCCAGAAGGATGGAAGGTTGGTTGTCCAAGGTGGGACCGGTTGAGAGACCCGCTATCTCGCGGAAGTTCGGTAGTTCAGGGTCGTCCACGAATCTGGCTGCTTTTCCGCTAACAAATATAAAGGCAGACTTCTACTGTTCTGGTCATGAAAAATATCGGAATCGATGCCAAGAATAAGCTTGTAGCCCCCTTCCGCTGCCTTCTGGCATCGTGACACCATTGAAAACACTTCGAGTGTTCGCTGCTTGAAAGGTTTTTATTATGTGAGTCCACACGCTATGCATGCATATAGGAAGCTACACCGTCGATTCCTAGGTACTTCTTGCCCCTGACACACTTTTGTGTCTCATTTACTCCTCCCCACAATGGTTGTCAACAAAGATTGTGAAAAGCGTTGAATAAAATCTACTTCAATGGCAAAAAAGCTTCTGAAGGATCGCATCTCCGCTAGTCCTTCTTAAAGCAAAAATATTTGTGTCATTGTCCGGCGATTACCTTAGCCCGCCGAACAAGGGCACCCGCTCAGCAGTCAAACCCTCGCGCTCCCAAAGCAAATTGGGAGCGCGAGGGTTTGACTGCTTCGGTTTGATGGAAAATGGGTGTAAAGTGGCGGCGGCCGCAGTGTTCCCGTGCGTCTCGCCCTCGATGATACCAGTTTTCACGGCCAGTTACCGTAAACATTACAAAATCGCCAGCTGGGTGGAAGCGCCTCAGTGCGTGTGCGCAAGCAGGTGCCACGCTCCGCAATGCTTTCGGCACATTCTCCGAAGTCGCTTTCTTCTAGCAGCTCCCTGATGTTTTGAGTACGTGAAAGGTCTCCAAGGTCTGTAAAGACCTGCCTTTTTCCTGCGATTTCGATGATATTCTTCGTTAGCGTAAACTCTGTAGTGGGTACTCCCGCCCTCTCATAGCGCAGGTTCCATAGTCAGCACGAAACCTACTCTTCCCTGACACCCGGGTTCGGTCATGTGTTCGTTTTCTTCCTGCACCAGCCAATCCTGCCCATGCTCTAGTGATCCACGAAATGAAAATTTGAACCAAATTGGTTCGAAAAGGCAGAACATCGGTTCGCCCATCAGTCACCCACTAGTAAGTTATTCTTCGGACCAAATACTTCTAACGGCCTGCTCTGCTCTAACCCATTGAATTAGAACGCGTTTCGCGGCCATTCTAACCGGTGGTTAACGGATGCCGAGCTTTTTTAATTCCGTCTTTTATCGCCTGTTCTCACATGCGGGCTCTTTAGTTAACCTAACCTCTGGAACTGCGGCTCAGCAAATATGGTCCTGTTCTAGCGTTCTAGGGCTCTACCTACTGTCAGTTTTAATAACTAAATGGCCTGATGAGTATTATTTGCTTGCTTTACTAGAGTTTGCTTTGGGATTTGTATTCAGGTCATCTTTGAATGTTATGCCAGCTTTCTTCAGGACCTGGAAATGTTCTGATCTAGTCTCCCATTCTGAATTCTACACCACGGGGATGTTCGGGTTTTGTTTCAGCAGCTAGCTGTTCATGTTATTCAAGTATAAGGACCCGTTCAGAAAGGGCTCTGTTACTTCAACGGTTGTATGTACACTGCAGAAATGCATTGAAGATCGTCACCGAGCTAAATAAAAAATTCACAATTTCTTTTTTCTTATCCTCCTACATATCTATCTCATATCTATCTATCTATATATTTAAATACTTGCGTTACATTTACTAATGGTTTGCCAGCGATGGCTTCTGTGTACACAGCTCAATTTGTTCGGTAAAATGTCGGACAATTCTGTCCAAGCCTTTCTAGACGAAATTCAATTTACATTGCTGCACTTTGGCTGTTTATTATGTGGTATATATTTTCTTCATTTAGCTTTATCTACGAGAATATGTATTTACCAAAGCAATTTTGGGTGCGAACAGGCAGAAAGCGCATTGCCATGAAGGGGTTAAAGGGCTTTGCGCAAGAGAAAGTTCTTTGTTATAGCCAATTTGATAAATCAATATTGATGAACACGGTGACACTGAGCCATCGCTCTCTAAACACTTTTTTCGTGTTTCCGCCCAGTTTGTTCCATGGAGACGACTAGAGGTGAGAGTGAAGTCTACAGTCTAAAGTCCAATCTAATTGAAGTGCTGAAAACTCCGTAAGCAGTTTGTATTTACTGCCGTTACAACATCAATACGAAGCAGACGAATTTTTATTTGAAAAAGTGCGGGAAAAGAACCGAATGAAAACAACGCCAGTGAGTGGACGCCTCTTATTGTTAGGAACCTACTGAAATGGTGTGGTGATCTCATCATCGGTCATACCTTATGGCCTCTGTAGACCATGAAAGGGGGGGGGGGGTCGATTTCACAGTTTGTCTTCTAGAGCAGTGCAATTTCAAAAGCTGCTCCTCAACGTTTTTCTTTATTAGCTTGAAGCTCATTTTTGTACATTTTTTTCGAACGGGCGTGACGTGGCGACATTCTAATTCCTGACTCTCTTTCATTCCATCGTTTCTGGTTGTCCTATTCCTCCACTCAAATGCTATGAGCTCTCCTAACTACTGCAAGTCAATGGTGATTAACTAAAATTCGCAGATTCACCTCCTACATGATCACTTTTCAGAGGCGTTCTATGATGGGGGCGAAACAATCGTCTCACGGAGACAATCAAGCCTATGAAGGTACGCTTTATTTGCTCTCTTTCTTTCTCTATTTTCTTGTCTTTATTTTCTTAATATTTTGTAGCCGAGAAACGAAAGGTAGAAAGAGGAGACATGTCTCGAGAAAGAAAAGCAGTTCTGATGTCGGATTGTAACAGCTGTTTTGCCTCCTCAACTGAATTGCTGGTGGCCTGCTTGGTTTCAGCACAATGTATTTGCAATTAGGACAAACCGAGTAGCAGATGTCGATTTGCATTGACCTTGGTCCAGTTCCTGCAACGACAAAAAAGCACTTCCTCTCATAGGACAACACTTAACGATTAACGGGAGATGGTGGAAAGGGAAATAGGGGATGACTGAGCGAACACATGACTATGCCGAGTAGAGTGCCCAAGTTCCACCTGAGCTTCCTCATGTCTCTCCTTTCCCACATTTGAGAAAGCTCTCTAAATGTGAGGCTGGAATTTCTCAAAATGGAACATTAAAGCGCTGATCGGGAAGCTTTGCATAAGATTCCAGGGGAAAGCAGGAGTTGGAGGAACTCATCACGATCGTGAGTCATCCGCTTGTCTGTGACAAACTATTCCCTGTGCTTCTTTATGGCGTTTAGTGGTAAATATCTTGACGATTGATTCAATGCCTCCAGAACTTCTCTAAAGTGTTGGGACTATTTAAGTAAAAAGCCCCGTTTTTAGCTGAAGCCAACCAATTTTATCGCAGCCAATAAACTGTTTTTTAACGATGGCAACAAATTTTTAGATTCACTCTCGAAGTGCTACCTGCGGTCAATCTTTCATAAGTAACAATATTGGCTGATCAAAATTCATGCTCAAAGAAAGGTTCAGCGAAGCACTCCTGATTTGTAGTGCTTCGTGCGCGTTAGAACTCAGAATTTAACCAACGTGGAGGGGAGCAAGGTTTACTTTGGCATGCAATTTTGGTACATATATTCCTGCATATTTCCCTTCACTTTCCTTCCTCTTCACTTTGGAGGCACTGCATTGATGCAGTTTTCATTGTCCCTGTTTTTTTCCAGAACGCACGTAGTCAGATCTGTTCTTCCCTCTTAAGCATCTGAATCGAAGGTTTTCATTTTCTGCAGCTACTCCTACTGCGAGCACCGCTTCTGAGGTTTGAATTGCTTACGGTCGTATCTTGCTGAACAGTTTCTAAGCGCCACTGTTTTCCCCTCGTTGTACCAGTCTTTCTTCAACTTCTACTATAATTAATCCAAGCATCATCTAGCCACAGCTGTCTTGTGATTTTGCTATTTTCGAAGGATACATTTCACTTAGGAAGCTTTCAATCTTTGCCAGTTCTGCGTGTTTTGCAAATGCTCTTCATCTCAACTCTTGCATAGCTTTTCATCCCAAATATACACTGTGCCTCAACCTTATGTTTTGCCTCGAACATCCAGCTGGAAGACCGCGATAAGTTGTGCTTATTGTCTTTAGGTTCTACTTGCTCTTTAGCGAAGCGTCCTGCATTTTCAAAGCAACAGCTCTTCACAGAGTTCTTCTATCGCCTCAACAGACGTCGCGAAATAATTCGCATTGCGTAGGCCTTCCGAACTGCTGCATTTTGATTACTTTTGCCTGAAATCGCCCTATCGCTTTGGCTTTTGTACGAACGAGAGGGGAAAGCGCCGACGGGACGGCCTGGTCCCGTTCTATGTTGTCGCTGGCCATGGCTGGCAGGGTCGTCGCTGCTGTCGAGATCGGAAACACGCCAAGTCACGCTGCACAACATAGTCCAAGCCAAGTTATTCGAAGTCGACATTCCGCTTCAGCGCTTTTCTTCAATACGAATTTGGTACAATTTAGAAGAACGGAGTCCATGTTGCGTCTCACCCTGCCTCCCTCGCCTACTTTGTGACTTCTTGGTATTTCTGTGTTGCATTTCCGTAAAACATCTTCGTTTTGTTGTTTTGCTGAAAGCCGTGCAGTAGGTTAACCAGCCCTTCTACATATCACCTCTTTCTGGTGAGCTGGTGTCAGACCTTGCTTATCCAGGAAAGATGATACCCTCGTGGTCAATTGTCGGCTAGTCACACCATTTCGTTGTGTGGACCGACAAGGAATACAGTCTGAATCCACGTTATCCTGCGAAAGAAGAAAGCATGGCGCATCCTTAGGCTAGTTTCAAATACTTCTGTGCCGAACGAGGTCGCAGAATGGATCCATTTTTATTAAGCGACCTAACGTTTGGACCCGTACACCGTCTTCGGAGGCCTGATCAAGCTCGGTTTTCTACTTCTTTGCTTATTCTGTTTATATATCTATTCATTTGCACGACATAATTCGAAGACAAAATAATGTAGGAAATGAGAACATAGAAGAAATCAGCAGCAGAAACTAAAATAAGTCAACTAACTAAGCCATCTTTCTACAAAGAAGTGACGGCGGAAATTTGGTTGTAAAAATCCATCAAAGTCTGTGAAAAAATCTACTAGATAGAACTGCTAGGAGGGGACTGAGGGAGGCTTTTTAGACATAAACGGTGATATCGTGAAATTACGCCATCTTTGTGCCGTTCCTTAATTTCTCTGGCAACCAATGATTTTCATCGAAAGAAGAAGCTACAGAGGAATCGCTTCTGCGGTCTGTTGTGCTGATCATGCCGGGCTTTCTCTGCTCTTCACTGCGTAGAGCTGCCTACCTCTATAGGGTATACAGATCTCACTGCAGAGGCAGCAATCCGTTGTTTGGCTGCCTCGATTTTAGGGAACTGCTTATGATTTGACTCACTGGAGCTTTGTGTGGCATCGTTTCTAATCCTTTTCTGCCCGAGGACTTCCCTGCGTTTTCGTGCAATTTTGCTGCAGAAATGGATTTTGAAGCATTCGGCTCTATTTCCTAAGAAAGAGAGAGACTGAGAAACTGAGAAATTTGGCAGCAAAACTTCATAAACTGTTGTTCCAGCGAGGCACGTTTCAGTGGCTCGTTGCATTTAGAAAGATAACGATTTCATGCTACTTCAGTATTGAAATTTGCTTTTATTTAGAAGAAATTTAATCTTTTTAATGACGCTGCAGGTACCAATAAGAGAAAGGATGAAGGTAGACGTTTTTCGAAATGTTCTGCAACTGAGAATAAACCAAATTCGAACGGAGCAATTCACTGCTTAGCGCCCTGCATATGAGCTGGAAGTCTCTAGGCTTCACTGACATGCGCCTAAGCAGACTGCTGTTTCTGTGCTCTGCCGACCTTTCACTGCTGCTTCTTCATTATCGGATGTTTTCCCGCCTGTCGTGGACGGGGATGGGGTTGCCCGTTTGGCGGAACGGCAGGGCCTCGTCTGTTTTCGCTCATATGACGTGGGTGTGCGGTCAGGTGTGTGAAGGAAACCGAGCTACATTCTCCGAATTGCTGTTTTCCTCCAGCGCCGGTTTCCTTTTCCGGTTTTCACTCCCTGATGAATTCACAGTTCATGAAGCTTTCAAGAGCCCTTGTAGTGTCTTCTGAAGAGCTGCTGGGAATGCAGAAGGATCCTTACCAGGAAACCACCTCAACGGTAGGTCGGAACGGCCCAATTGTTGTATATAGGCAGAATCGCCTCTGTCTGGGAAACAACAAAGTGCAAATATCTCGACCTCAATACTACTCTGCGCAGAGTTAGGGACGACGGAAGTTGGGCCGTTGGCGGCGTTAGCCCTATGCCTGCAGGCGGAGGCCGGGCTCAAGTTGGCTGGAAACAGCGATCATGGGTATTGCGCCGATGACGAGCGAGCGATGGTGGCGCAGTGAGTAGAGGGGCGGCGTAATCCCCATGATCGCTGTTTCCGGCCAACTTGAGCTCACCCTCCACGTGCAGGCAGAGGGCTAACCCCGCCAACGACCCAACTTCCTTCGTCCCTAACTCTGCGCAGAGTTGCATTGGGGTCGAGATATCTGCATTTTGTTGCTTCCCAGAGAGAGGCGACTCTGCCCATATACAGCATTTGCGCCGTTCCGACCTATCGTTGAGATAATCCGGTTAGGACACGGAAAATAAATAGCGTGTTTTATTTTAAATAGAACCACGATGTTTTGTTTATTTCACTGATGGAAATCGGGTGCAATTTGAAATCCGTCATTGTGTCCCAACTTCGAGCGCCAGCATCAAAATAGGCAGCAGCAGCAGAAACAGAAACAAAATATTGAATAATAAAATAGAAAAGGGAAAAGGCAGCTTCAACTAACATATTCGATCCTAGTAGTTATCATGTTTTCGATGTCAGTCATCTATTTTTTACGTCGGCTTGTAGCTATTGACTAACGTAGAGGCAAAAAACTTGTGATAGCAATTTATGCGGGCGTTTCAGTATACTCTATCATAACGTAACCTGTAATTATTAATTAAATGCTACTATTTCGTCTTGGTATGCGCGGAATACCACCACTGTACCACTCTATCTTATATGCAGCTACATAGATCACGGCCAGATGAAGCGGCAGCTATCGCGTCCGCCACCAATCGATCCACGGTTCGGGTCCTGCCCAGGTCGACGAACGCCAGAGTGTATGCACCAGATGTGTCTGGGAATGACAAAACGCTGTTTTCTAGCTGGAAGTATCCGCAATTGCTTGTATTCACCGGCGGTGCGTTCAAAATCACTTTTCGGGTATCCCGTAGAAGCCGAATGTGTGGCGCATCCCAGGCATGTTTTGAAGATCGCTGTTCCTTATCCACTATATCCTTTGCCCCTATGTTGTCCTGGAATTTTCTTAGCTCTGTCCCTAAAAACTTGCCTCTTGAAAAAATTAATTCCACAAGCGCATGCAGAGCGCTTTCTTTGCCTGAAATCGTGGATGTCCCCTGCACCTATCGATGGATTCAAAATTACCGGGAGAGCTGCTCCACCTGTCGTTGGAAGTCACGTGTCTGTTGTTTTTCCTTCAAGGCGCAAGCGGCTGACGAGGATGTCGGCTATCTGACGCACTTCCCGTCAGGCTTTGACTTCTCTACCATAGAACCAGTCCGACTTCAATCAAACGTCACCTTATGAATCGCATAGCGATAGCCGGTCCAACCTCCCGGCCTGGCGGCTGCTTCCGCGGGTTCTAGCCTAGCACGTTTCCATCAACAGGATTCGTTTTCGGCTATCTCTTTCTTGACGCACCGCATAGCTCTCAGCTTTACCTCTATGGAAAACTCATATGGACAACCTCATGAGCACCCCAGTTTTCATGGCACCTTTTCTACTTTTTATTACAATATTTTTCCAGCTTTCAAGATCTCACGCAAATCTGCACTGTAGCTTCTTACCAGTTCGATGCAGGAAAAATAGCGTCGCTTTTCTTGTCGTCAAAGTCTGGCCAGGACGTTAAAATTGTTTGAAGGTCTTGAACACATTTGTTTAAGCCTGGAGCGGCTGATATAGAGGCTATATGTTGTTACAGGATGTTTTGTTACGGTCAAAACTCTTGCGCCAGGCGGGACTCGAACCCGCATCTTCTGCTTTCCGGGCAGCGATGTTCGCCTTACACCACCGGCGCTGTTTGACCGCACGTAACGGATATAGGATATCGCGGATGTTACGTGCGGTCAAACAGCGCCGGTGGTGTAAGGCGAACATCGCTGCCCGGAAAGCAGAAGATGCGGGTTCGAGTCCCGCCTGGCGCAAGAGTTTTGACCGTAACAAAACATCCTGTAACAACATGTTTGAAGGTCGTTTTTTGTGGACGTGCGTAGGTACATAAGTAGGTAAGCAAATACAGGGCTATGGCATTATGGGCGTCACGATTCCTTTCAGTCAACACTCATTTGCTCTTTGTCACATAACAAGAGTTTGTAAATACTGGGTTGTCAGCCAACTATGTGCGCTCTCGCCGTTTTATTTTATTTTAGTATTCCGCATGCCATTATGTTTTTGGGCATATTGAGTTCAACCATTTGAAAGAGGATCTTCCGCTCTACCGAAGGTATTATTTGGTTTTACATTAACTTAAATCTGAATTAGTGTTCCAGTCACGAACATCAACCTAAAGTTAGAAATTAAGCAATTTCTACACCGGTTCCTTTGGCGATTAATTGAGGATGTAACGCCGCTAAGCGGCTCGCAAGCAGCTTAGGCGTTGTACAGAGATGGTGTTATAGCTGAGGGAGCCCTCGTCATTGGTACGCTAAGTTCAAAAATGGAATTTTCCGCCCAAATAGCCACTCATTTCCGGTCGCCCAGTTCAGTTCGGCTAAGACGGTATGATGGGTCTTTGAGGGAACACCTATTATGGTTTCTATAAACAGGTGCAGGCGGTGAAAGCGGAACACTTTGTTCTGCAGATGGGACGACTTGACTCGCGTATTAAATATAAAACACCAGTTGGGAAGAATATGGAGTTCTTTTTCTGCACGACACCTTCTGCTCCCTTATCGCCCGTAGCTGATTAATTAGCTGTTTTTCCTATTGAAAAAGCAACTTTTAATAATCAAAAGGCGCGAACTAAGTTGCCAACCTAGCACGCATTTTTTGGCGGCCAACTGTGTCACGATGCGCCGAATCGTCGTACTTCATCCGCTATGTTCCATACAAGTTTCGAACTGAAACTGAGGCCAAAGTGATTTCAAAGCGTCTCGTCTATAATGTTTTCGTCGGAAGAAATTCTGTAGGAAGTTAGGGTCTTTGTCTTATACAGAATTCTCTTAGCACTGTTCAAACTGATGTTAAGCGCACTCCTTCAGTGAGCAGTAGGCTAGAACGCTGCATGCTTTTTGAGGATAGACTCAACCGTATCTTTTAATGATTCTTCCCGCAGAACATATTATAACTACCACTAGTGTGTTTTGTATTGTGCTGATAAAAGCAAGCTAAATCTATGCCAAAATAATTTTTCACTCCATCTCCTTCACTGAGGAGAAAAACAAAATTTGTACTACTTTCTTGGAATTATTATTGCTTGGGTGCATGGTCGTGTTTTAGTCGTTGATATAAAACTTTAGTTTGATAGCCACAATGGATTTTGTGGCTGACGTTTACACCCTCTCCTGTGTAGCTTTGTATTGTTTTTGGGCGTTGTGTCCTTAGAATGCCATGTTGTGTTAAGTTTAGCGTTATAAACGAGCCATAGTATCACCTGTTTGGCATCTAGACTGACTTGCATTGGATTGAGGAATAAGTTCGTTTTTTCGAAAAGTTCTGTTTAAACAAGGGCAACGTTGTTACAGGATGTTTTGTTGCGATCAAAACTCTTGCGCCAGGACTCCAACCCGCATCTTCTGCTTTCTGGGCAGCGATGTTCGTATTACTTCTCATATGATTCGGAGCGGAAAAGATGGAGATCATTTCGTGCGAGGTCCGAAGAGCGCGGTGCATGCTGAAGAACCTCCTATTCGAACTCTTCAAGTGCGACTTTGACGACTTGTCCAACATGGGTCTTGTCGTTGTCGTGAAGAAGAACGGTCAGGGGCATCAAGGCTCCCAATTTTCGGCAAATGCCATCAAGTGGAGGTGGTTCAAAACTGTTTTTTGATTGCAGTTGATTCTGTCGACTAATTCACGACTTGTCTTTGTAGATCGTTCTCTTCCAAAAGTGCCCTGAGACATTCCTCATAGAATTCCGATGCTCTTCCGCTACGGAGGCTGCCCTAGAGGTCAAAGTCGCCGTTATTGAACTTCGCAAACCATTCCCATGTCATAGACTCGCCTTTGACACCTTCTCAGTACACCACGGAAATATCCCAATATCCCTGGTTCGGCTGGACAAAGAAATACGCGAAAAACAAAATCTGCTCTGAAAATGCTATAAAGTGCAATAGAGTCGGTTGCTTTCTGGATCCTCGAAGCAACTGCCTGGCGGTAAAGAAGAACTGTTAGAAAGGAAAGAAAAGAAAGATAAAGAACTGTGCTTTCAAGTCTAGATTGATCGCGTTTATTTCTCGCTGAACTTTAGACAATGCAGCTCCTCACGTGGCACTCTTGCCCGGTCTACTGGAGCCAGAGCCACTACAAATTACCCAGCAAAACACCAATAACTTGCGAAAAGAACTGTTAGAATTACTACCCGACATTAGTACCCCAGAAGTGTGTGACAGCCTATGGGCGTTGACCTCCGGGGTAGGTTGGCCTCTTGCAAGCCTTAGTAAGGTCTCTTAGCGGCTTATTTAATTACTTCAGCAATTACAGTTATATGCTGACGACATTAAGGGTTATGGAATGTACAATGATCAAAACAACACAGAGATCTGCTACGCTTTATCGCAGTCTATCAAACGAATGATGGAATGGGCTTCCGTTTGGCAGATTCCCGTGAACATCTCGAAATCACTAGTTCTCCATATTGGGAAAGATGCGAGCCTTTCGTGCATGTATAAAGACATTCTTTTTAAAACCGTCACAGCGCGATCTAGGGATCTACATAGATCGTCAACTAAACTTCAAACTTCAAAACTTTAATTAAAAATGGCAAGTGTTCTCCAGTGTATTGCTCAAATAAGATGAGGTGAGAAAGAAAAATGATTTGGTAATAGTTGTGCTGACACGCGGATGGGGTTGGAATGTTTATTACCAACGATCACTCCATTTTGTAGTCTTCCTTCTTCCTAGCACTATCCTCTCCGTCCATTCTTCCCATTCTTCTTTCTATCTCCGCGAATGTCGGCTTCCCCCCTAACACCTCCCCCTAGTGACCAATTCAATCACTCCTTGCCCATCCTCTGCAAACTGCCCTGAAACTTCTCATTCCGTGAGGCATCCTTGCACCCTCTCTTTTCTTTCTCCCGGTGACAACGAGTCTCACTATTTCCCATCTTTTGTTGTCCTCCTTCAGATACGGCGCGTCCTTACCCACTCTTTCAAACGCCTCTGCCGTTTCCAAGGCTTCCTTGGCTGCCAGTTGTTCTTTCTCCAACAACCTTTTCCTGGTATCCACAGAAGCTAACCCTCCTATAAAGACCATCGTCACCCTCGCATCCCTCACATCCTCAACTTTCTCAAATGCGCACTCGTTCGCCGCTTTCTGTACCTCCGCGTTGTTCGCCGCGAAGTATTCTTGCAGAGTCTTCCTCTGCTTCTGCACATTCGTCATCATCGTGAACCTTTCAGCGACTACTAACTTCTTCGGCAGGAAGTGCCGCTCCATCGCCTCCTTCAACTCCGTCAGGCTCAGGGACTCCAACTCCTTACCCTCCACTAGGGACTCTCGTAACTCATAGTTACTACCCCTACCTCCTGCAAGAACACGAGGCGTTCCTCTGCCTCATCTACAACCTTCCTTAGCACTAGGAAGTTGCTAAACAACTTCCACCACGTCCTTCAAGACGTGACCGATAGGTATGGGCCTGGTGCTCGGCCGCGGTAGCAATCTGCTATGCTACTGCCCTCACATACTGCCGGGCTCGGCACCAACTTACCCTCCACTTGCTGCGATCCTGGTCCTGACGTCGTCATCCTTGCTGCGTTGCTGTTGCGGGTGTCCTCGATCACTGCGACGGATTCTTCGGCTTCTTTTGCTGGAGTTCGAGTCTGCTTCTGCTCCGACGCGCTGATCACCGGTTGTGCTGGCACACGGATGGGAGTAGATTGTTTATTACCAACGATCATCCATTTTTATAGCCTTCCTTCTTCCTATCACTATCCTGTCCGTCCATTCTTCCCATTCTTCTCTCCATCTCCTCGAATGTCGGCTTTCCCCCTAACAGTAATGAATGGAAATTCTCCTGCCACTGCTGCTCAAACGAAGGCCGGATCACAGCTTTTTCAAGCAATGTTCCGGGCTACTTTCCCCTTAAGAAGTGGCTAGATTTATAGGAGATGTTGAAGAACAAACAGGCTTCTACTAAGAAATTCGGTTTGAGATTTATTTTAGGGAAAGAGTGGAAGGTGTGGCTTCGGCTAATGAGCTTGTACAACACGACTTCTCCTTTTACCGATAAAACGTCTGCTTGTAAGCAGTATAGCAGAACCAAGATGCTGCGGCATTTTGCTTGAAGAGGAGAATGCCGAATCACAGCTGAGCAGACCTGTTCAGGCAGAGGTGCGGTAGAGAACTGTGCTGTGTTCAAGATTTGAAACGTAGCTGTTGGCGCAGGAAGTGCCGCGCTCCTTTCGTCCTCGCTTTCTCGTTTGCCGCAACACTTGGTTTAGGAATCCAGTTTTTGCTGTGTCTTTCGAACTCCGAACTCCTCGCTTGTTTCGCATATATCTGACGGCGTTTGCTCATCTCTCGCTGGTTGCAACTAGAACCTCTTCTACGGCACATAGGCTGAGAATGCTTTTAGCCGTACTTATCAGGGAATACGTAGCTGCCCTCCAAGCGTTACAAAACGATCTGCTCCGAGAATAAGATATAAGGAGGATTTGAGAAGAATGGAGATCAAAATGACGAAGAATGAGGGTAATCATGGGGTGCTCCACACACTCGTATCTCTGCTGGCTATCGCGTAGGCCATTTAAATGTTGCCCTATGCAATAGCTTGAGGTGACCAGCCGATAAACCATGTTGTACTGTTCTATTTATCCATGAGAAATCTTATACCAATGTGTCGAGCTCAGAGGGATGGAAGGCTTGGTTGGCTTAGGTGGGGCCCGAATCAAGAACCTCGGTTCGGGATCATGCTACAGCCGATGCTTCTTCCAACTGAGTTTCCACGTGCCCCTGGGCCATTCAGTATACGGCACTTATGTAGATTGGTTGAAGGAAGTATTTGTTTAGGTGAAAAAGAAAAAATTCTCAAGAAACTTAAAATTATTTTTGCAGCCCGCTTGGTAAGCCAGACGAATTTCAAGCTTTAACGTATTTCAATCCTTACGCTTCTTATCGAAGCAAACTTTTATGTGTTCAGAGTCGAGCCAATTGAGCTGCTTCTTCAAGAGGTGATTATCTTTACCATCTGTTTACGCTGGGATGTTAGGAAGCTTTGATGGTAAGATCCTTTCCCATCCTAGCAGTTTTTGACGCTCTGCAAATCTCATGCTAAGCGCAAAAAATGTGACGTAGAGGACTGTTTTCACAGTTGATTATTCTCTTCGTCTTTGTACGAATGAATGATTTTATTGGCTTCTTCCGTCAGATCTTCTTTTCATCTTTTACTCACAAACGCAGCGTTTCGCGGCTATTACACCTGCACGAAGCAGAATAATTCGTCAACGCCGGTTTCGCAACCATTAACCAGGCTGGATAACCCGTCCGTGTCGGCTTTTCAGTCTTCAGCCCTCCAAAAAGTCTGCTCGACTTTTTGTGGCCTGCGAGCCGCGGTGTTTATGTTCGCGATGGAAGCAGCAACGCCGCGACCCCGGCAGTGTTTTCGGAGCTCCCTCTCGGTTCCTGGTCACCCACAGCAGGACTCTGTCTCGTCGTCCACGGTGCCCATCGCATGATGACTTTTGTTTCGTCTCGTATTTCACTTCGATGCCGTTGCTTTGTGGAAGCGTTTCGCGAACGAACTGCGGAACGCTCGGCCTCTCTGCGACAGCTCGCTCCCCAATCGCAGCAAGTTTTCCGCTCTGCCATCCGCTCGTTGACGCATGCCGTTCCCGCCGCATCACTGCCACCGGGCCTCTCCCACATCCTCCTCTCACGTCGTGATTAGGGCATAGCTGCGTTTTCACATGAATTTCGCCGTTTTGAGAGAATTTCAAGCGCTCCAAAGTTCAACATTTTCAGTCACTTCGGACCTCTGCATGTTTTACAGAGCGGCTACCCAACAAGCTCTGCAGAATAGTAAGTAATTTCGAGTTGAGCCATCAGAAAGAGCCGCTAGCGCAAAAGACATGTGACACCGGAAAATAAGACCCATGTGGACGCATCATATTACCATGAAAACAGTGTTGTTTTCTATCCATCTCTACACGTTTCACAGATATCCTTTCAAATGATTTTGTTCTTTTGTGATTCTATTGTGTGGATAGTTACTCGACAAGATTTTTTTCTGCGCTTCGAGCTTTTTTATCCCACCTAATTGTTATTGGTGGTGCTTCTGTCATTGTTCTTGAAAGAAGGGCTCATTTCCATTTTTGACCGTCTAAACACTGCGGAAGCCTAGCAGTGCTATACGGAACATTCCTTTTCCATGGTCTCCTCGTATTTGGTAGAAAGACTGAAGACTTCCCTCGCTCTAGACTTTTAAATTCATTGGATTTCATTAGCCGTAGCTTTCTTTGAAACTCAGTTTTTTAGTTATTGTAAAACTGTTACGGTTGCTGTAGTTCTGCTTAGGAAAACCGTTAGGAGAAAATTCCAGCTTTGAATATTTTACCTTCATTTTATTGACGTCTTTAACATCCTTCTAAGCATGAATGGAAGATTTCTCGTCTTCAGGCCTTCTCTATACTTCGAAAAATAGTAGTTTGCAATCGATACGTCTTTCGGAGTGCGCCACGCATGCCACTCCTGTGAGATAGCACGGAGGTTGTTCGCATGCTTACGAACGCCATACGTCGATTTGTGGTGGTCCGCCGATAGTGAGTTCAGTGTTTTTCTTCCGAGACAAGTCCTGCACTGGTTCTCCGATCCTGCACGAAGGGAACACGAATAGATTCGCGGTAAATGCGAGGGTCGGCTCCTCGTCGTGCTGCGCCTCATGCGTTTTTTTTCTCACAGTCGTAGGAGTTATCGTTGCTTTGTTCTCTAAAGCAAGTTTTTTTCTAGGAACTCAAAAGTAAGCACGAGATGGCTGCTAGAGGCTCACGTATCATGCATTTGAGCGGCCGAGGAAATCCTTGGTTTCTAGATGAACATGAGCGGTCATTTTCGGAGGATTTTTAGAAGTATCGGCTCAACATGGTAGTGCCGGCCCACTTTCTAACATTTACTTGAGATGGACACGTTGATGAACCTATCTGAAATGTAGCTGGTTGGGCGATGACTAGCACGTATGGAATTATTCAAACTAAGACGGCGCCGAAGCACTCAGCTATGTCTGCGAATCAGTTTTGTGATAAATATGTTTCAATCGCCGTGTTAGCTATTGTATTCGATGCCAGGGAGACTAATTGTAAGATGTGGAGACGTGATTCGACTCTCGTGTCATTTCTAATGCTGAAGTGATTCGCCCCACCACTACATTCTCTGAAGTTGCTGAAGAGCCAGTAGTGCCTCGTGATACTTCAGCGTTTCGTGATGCAGTCTTCCGTCCCTTAAACGACAAGAGTAGTTGTGAACTGTGATGTGCCTCTCTTCTATCAGGTTCTCGTATTCACTTGCCTCTCGCATTCCTTTTCAGTAGGATTGACCCCTGTTTCGTCGTTAACGTTAATAAAAACTAAAATAAATAATTATCATATGCACTTTATATTTTACGATTACACACTAGCATATTCTACGCGGGAGAAGGCTTGCAAGTTACTATGCGAGGATGGTACCCTGCATGTGTTCGAGTTAATTTTGTAGTGACCATCTCCAGCACTTCGACGGCACTTACGCTTATTACTGTCCAGTGGCTGCATCGTGGTGTGAAAGCGCTCTGCCAATTCCAAGGGAGGGTTTGGTAAGCCGTAGGGGAAAGAAAGCGAATTGACGCAACTGTACCACCAAACTAGGAATTCACCTCCTCATCTTCTAAAACTTGGGCTGCCGTGTTGTGAACTTGCCGTCGCTCACCCGATCGAAGTTCATCGAATCGATCGCGGTGCCGCTCGTCTTTTGTTCGACGGCGACGGTCTTGGCGACGACGGCAGTCTCAGACAAGGCGTCGATGGATGGGATTTTCTCCACCTCTCTGATTACTCTTCTGGCTTTAGAAGAAGTCCTAGGACATTACTGTCCTGTTTTTGTTCGTAGCAATGACTTCCGCCAGCTGTTACTGGATGTTTGGTGCCAGGTTTTCTCCAGCCAGATATCAGACGCCACCTGTTAGTCGATGTAGGGTACCACTTCACAGTGAAAGTTGTCGAGATTCCTGAAGTGGAACGCATGTTTTTGGTAGTTATCACACCAAAGCACCTCCTTAAAAATCCTCCATCATGATTAAGGGGTTGCAGTACATTCTGTGCACTGGTTACTTTCTCGCGCGTTTGCGCTCCAACGTCATCGCATCCAACCTGGTACTGGGCTGTGCCAGCCCCAGCACCTTGTTGCTCACTGGGCTTGTGAGGTCTCTCTTATTGTTTGCTGATTTGATATTCCTCCACCAGAAGGAAAACAAGGGTCACCTTCAGCTTTTGTCCGATTCTGCATTGAGAGACTTTGAACGCGTATTTGGCATCGACGATTATTGGGGCTGGGCAGTGCACAGAGCGACGAGTGCACTGTGCTGGGCAAAGAACTCCAGAAGTATTCGTTTTCACACGAGTACATCAGATGCGCTGAATGCTGGTGTTCCCTGCACAAGCGAAGGTAGAATTCATTCAATTATAGATGTCGTTCTTACTTCTCAGGTGGCGTTTTATCACGTAGTGGGTGAGAGGTCCACAAGCTAAGTGCAGCGTAAATATGCACCTGTACCACTTGTTTTCTTCTATCCGGTCAGTTCATTTAATGTTTCTTTATGAGCAAGGTTGCTCGTTTTGTAGGAGGAGCCCTTCGTCGCGCAGTCTCGGAAAAATTCCTTTTTCACTGGCCTATCAATGTTTCCAGAAGTTTGCCTTCATTTGTCACTTCTTTCGACAACAGCACCTCGTAATGGGCGATTTTATTCGATTTCATTCTCTGCCGTGTGTCTTATCCTATATTTCTACTTGATGTGGACGAACCGTGAGCCCATGTTCAGCAGTTGCAATCGAAAATGCTGCCCGTTATGGCATGAAACTGATGACTCGTCACTTTTGACAAGTCCGTTGTCACCATGCTGTGCTCTCCAACGAGCACAAGGTAACTTCATTGGCTCATTGCGGAATTCAACTCCATGTGCTTAGTTCTTCCGTTGCGCCTCTCGCTATGTTCCAAAGCTCATCGAACATTGCTTCTGTACTTGTTTCTCATGGAGTGTTACTCAGAATTTCTCCCTCGTCCAGAAATCTGCGATGTATCTGGTTTACATTCGTTCGAGCGCTGCTTGCCGCGCCACTACTACCCATTGCCAAAAGTACTAAACTGGGTTTCCTTACCTGGCCGGGTTTTGTGTTGCTTTACTCCAGATTCTCTATCAGCTTCGTGCTTGTCGATTTCCAATACTTTCGTGAAATTCGCTTGCCATCAGCAGCGGAATCGGCCGCCGCAAAATACAGGCCATTTCGGCTGCCCAAAATCGCGATCCATGGGTGGCGTGAGTGGTCCTTTGTATGCGATGTGGTTTGCCGGGAATTCGAAAGGGATCGCGGGTCTGGGCGATGGGAATCGGCCGCAGAACCAGTTGGCGAGCCGGAGATGCGCCCGGCCGACGAGAGCAAAACGAGGAGGACGTGGCGCCCGCCCGACGCGCTGGAAACCGGCACGCCAACCCGTTCATCGATCTATCGATTCATTGATCGGTGGATTGTATGATCGATATTGTGAATGGTGGATAAAAGAGATGTTCAGCTATCTGCACATTGCGGTGGCTTAGACGCAATGTATCCAGCGAAAGCGAGTCGCAGGGACGAGTCAACAGCTATTTCTACCTTAGGACAAATTTAAGAGAGAAATAGGTATAGGAAATACTTGCCTTCACTCACATTTTGCTGTGCGTTTTTTATGTTTAAGGAGTGAGCGGGTCCACTGCAATAGGAGTCCGCTCAATAGTTGCCAAATTAGATTGTCCAGCAGTGGGTATTAATTATTTTGTTAGACCTTAGATACCGCTAAGGCGCGGTTAAAGATTTCATTTTAGAAGCTTTAGTTCAAATTCTATGAACAGCTGAAGGAGGAAAAGAGTGAACCACTTGCTCCCCACAGAGTTTTCTCAAGTCCAGCTCACCTGCAGCGAGCGCTTTGAAAGCACATGTGGTTCTCTAACAAAGGCATAAATATCATTCAGGAACACTTGAAATCTCCCTGTTTTGCAAAACCATGCCTTGAGTATAAAATGCGGCTTCGCGATTTTGTTAAATAGTTCGTGTTCACATCAAACCATAGGACCTAGAGGGCAAATCGAACAGTCTGCAGCGCAATTTAGTATCACTTCCAGCAAAGGCAGAGTGTAGTTTTGACATCACATATTTCTTATAGAGTGGTAAACTTTACGAGGACAATTTTAGGGATGATGCAAAGTGAAGCGCACACGAAGATGACGTGAAATTGAGTCCCGAAACATGTACGTACGCATATTGCCCATAGAAAACTTCAGAATGGAACAGTGAAAACTTTACAAATGCTTCGATTCACTATGAATTGTGTGGTGGGAATGTGGGGAGAGAAAATTGCCTGTCAAATATAGGAAACAGGAAACAGCCGTTTTTCATCTGCTTTCTCGCCCAAAATATTTTTGAGCAACGGAAAACACTCTGCGGAGTACTACGACGTATCAGCTTCATTTATATTTCCCCGACACCCTCTCATACGAAAATCGTCGCTGTTACCTTGCGGCCGTATTCATCCAGATATACTTCACCTCCGCGAAACAGTCGTGGTGGTCCAGGACATCCTCGAACTGTATAAGATATGCCAGGTGAAGGAAGAAATCCACCGAATCACTTAATAACCATTAGGATGTGAGCCGTGAAGAGGGTTGTCTGTACAATGACGACTAACCTTTCGGAGGGAAACTAATCAGAAGTTGGTTCCTGCTTCGAATTCCCCCCCCCCCCCCCCCCCGACGCCAACCAAACTTTTCATCACTTCGGGGTCGGCTATTTGGTACCAGATTCGTTTGTGAAAGGTTGGAACCCTGATTTATCCATCACCTAGCCACTGCAAGTCATCGAAGAGCCCAAATATGCAACCCAATGACCACCCGTAGATGTTGAATGCGTGGCGCATCCCATAAGAGATTACTAAGGCCGTCATTTACCCTTTATCCTTCATCGTTTTTATTTAAACTGACGAAAGTGCTTTGGATTTGAATGAAGTACTGTATTTATTACAGTTACATCGTCAAGCTAGCTGCTTGGAAACCTGTTTATGTTGAACCACGTTGCTCAGTTTTTCACCCGCAAAAGTTACAGATATTTTTGGTGGGTGAGCTATACTTTCTCACATGGCGCTTTTTCAGATTGCATTATCATCTCTCGAATACAGGTTTGAGTACCATCTGGAGCTAAGTTCTTATTAGTGCGTCAGCATCGACTTGAAAAACTTCAGTTGTTCAGACTGCGCAGAACAGGAGCTATAAAGTCCACGTTTTCGCTCTTTTGTTGTATTTTGCTGCCAACTTTATTCTGCGCACTAGGTTTAATTTGCTTCATGGACTTGACTAGCTATCGTTTCTGAATACCAAAAATATCTTCGGATTGTGGTAGTGTACTCGCACTAGATGTATTTTTTTCGTGTAGAAGTGACTCGAACAACATCGATGCAACACTACATATTTTGCCAATTTGCTTTCTGTTTCTTGTGTACTGAAAGTATTGCAGTAATCGTTCCAAGCTTGCTTTAAGGGTTCGTAGTCGTGTGTTTCTTTTTGCTATCATTTTACATGAAAGAAGTTTTTCACGAAAGAAGATAACCAAACATCGAGATTGCCAGAATTTCTGTGAGAATTCCTTCATGTACGAAACGAATAAGCTTCGCTGAAAGTTCCGAAGAAAGTAGCGCTTTGTTGAGGGCGTCAAGGCGACCGTGTGTATCCGGAGAACTACGGCGCTCGATCTCTGGATCCGTAGGGTTCTCTTTCGCCGGAATGAAATCCGTGAACAGCGACGCGCAGAGTGCATTCGAATGTGGGTCAGCAATATTGAACCAGGTCGGGTTCCGTGGTACACGACTCGGCTAAGGAGGAACAGGAGCCTGGTTCAGCTTCAGGCGGAGCTTCGCTGGGCTGGTAGACGGCTTGTGCAATGCCGACATGATCGAGCTGCTCCAGTTGTTGTTTCGGCGAGCATTTTTTGTTTTCGCTTGGCGGATTTCAGATGACGAATTGTCTGGCGGTTCCCGAGAAGAAGTGAGGCAATGCAGAGCAGAGGCATTATCTGACAGCTTGGGTGAGAATCGCTGCGCTCATCACGCTCAACACAAGTGAATGTGTTTGATGGTTTCGAAAGCTGTTTGTGTTTACCGCAGACGTGGCGGCTGACCCTCCTGCGCTGATAGTACTGCTTGCTGGTCACGGTACTGGTCGTCGTGCCTGGCTTGGTGTGTTGACCGTCTGGAGGCGATCCGAATCCTTCTCGGATTTCGATTTTGGGAGGCGATCCATCCGCGCCGACCTCGTCTCTCCCGCTCTCCCACCCCTCGGCGCTCCGGGACGCGTGGGGCGGGGCGCGGCGCTCATTTCCAGTTGCAAATTCGTTCAGGCGCTGAAAAACTGCACAGTGCGTTCGCGTCTTGGCTATCGTGGGAACACCGACGCCTGTTCCAACTTCCCCAACCTCTGAAGCGGACACCGCCACCAGCAGCTGATATCACCAGCTGTGTCTAGCACGGCTGAGACGACGCCGGCGACTGTTTATTTATTTGTCAGAGTTGCTCCTATTCCTGTCTGGCTCCTCCCCCGTCGTCCTTACTCCCCCTCCACGTGCTGCTGACGCCAGATGTCTGGCACTTCGTCGAACTCATCTGACGACATTCGCAGTCGGTTGCGAGTACTGCGACCACATCGGACGACTAAAATGCACGGAACACCTCCAACCGCTCAGGACATTCGCGACAAGCTACGCAGACTGAGACCGAACCGCCACTGTCCGTATGCGCAGCGGCAGGTGCCCAGCAAGCCGGACCTGGACAGCCCGACCATCTGGGAAAATCGGCACATGGATGCAGTGGAGGAGCACAATCGCCGAGCCGCCATCTGTGAATGGGCCAGGTGTTTACCGCCAGAGGATCAGCTGAATATATTGCTCTATTCCCAAGCAGGTACTGTTAGAAGAACTTCCCGTATAGTTCCTCGAGTGGTCGGTTGGCGTAGATCTTTTTTGAGAACTTATAATGACCTCTGTGTTGAAAAACGCTAGACATTGCTTGCTCACCTTCGAACTGTTTTTGACTTTATGTGTACGATATTCCTTCACCGTATACTATATGACTTACTTTCATAGCCCCAGATCCTCCAGGAAGCAATTCGGTTCTTCATCATCTTACCCCGCCATTCTCCTCCACTGTGTTGTGCATGTGAACTTCTACCAGATATGCTCTAATGGATGTCCTTTTTGGCCTTCCACGCTGAATTGTGCTAACTACCATTGCGGCTTTGGAGATGGCGGTGTGAGTCCCTCTTCAATTTTAGATAGGGCCCTGTAAAAGACGTTTTGATGTAGGACCAATATGCAATGGCTATCTAGTGCATGAAAATTCACCACCTCAAATAGAAAGGATTCCCCGAAAATTCCCTCACTCGAAATTACCCCTGTCTGTTTGTATTGTAGAACTTTTTCAATGTAAGCATTTTATTTACTGCTCAGATTTGAAGAATGTTGAAATTCCTCTCGTCCTACGTCGTATGCGTTATATACGTTCGCGTCTAGAGCGAAAGTCTGTCTAATTATTTTCGCCTTCTTCTTCAGACCACCTTCGCTTAAACGGATAACCCGCTTTTGTGGCTAATGCATTTTTCTGAGCAAGTAGCTCGCCGTTGAGTGTCAGGCCATTGCCTTCTTTGTAGGTCACGCAACCCATTTCCGTTTCTTCGCAAAAGGTGATGACTTTTAGCGATCGCTTTCACTTTTTCCCGTACTTGTGCCCCTCCCGTGGCGGATGCGGTTTTCAGCGTCGTGCAGGAAGCGCTCCGGCATTCCTGGCCCCTGTTATATTCGCCTTCGCCTTCCCTTTCTAAAAGACTCATATTCTGATTCCAAGGTCTTCTGCGTTTCCAAGTTCCGTGATTCGCATGAGTTGACCCACAATCCCGCAATGTGATTGTAATGTCGGCGAGGGATTGGAGTGGAGGAGGTTAGAACGCGAAACTGGTAGGGCGACCTTCTTTCGCCTCCACTCGGGGACTGCGTGCAGGTTATGACGGCAGCGAGTGAAAGGTGTAGATGAAATGAGTCTCGTTCTCGCCGCCGGGGACTGGTCGGTCCTCTTCCGCGTTGCGAGCGCCCTTTGTGTCGCGTCGGTGGAAGTGGAACCGCTTCTTCGTCCATCCCTGACTTGAGTGTATTGTTAAGGAAACCATGACGAACGGGTCCATCACCGTCTGGTCGGCTAGCACATCAACGGAAGATGGGCCATTACTCCGAATGACTCACATGATGTCCTCTTCCAGCAGAGAAATTAACTGGATCGAATGACGCAGTCAATTTTTTCAATCGCTGTTCGTTTTACAGTAAGCTCCTCGCGGGTGAAAAGTGGTGTTCCTATAACAATGGGCTTTGTGTGCAATTAGGTAGGCACTCCTGTGTGAGTTGCGGTCACATCCGTCTGTGGAATAGCTGCACATTTTCGACAAGAACTTTCATGTTGCGAAGGAATGTGTCAATTAGCTTCCTTTGGCAGAAATTGTGGACATTGTCCCACAGGTATACGCTTGTGCAACACATTAGAAGTCCGACGAATGGTTGTCAAGTTATAAGAGCATCCCCAAAATGTGGAGCGCTTTAGCTCTAAAAAAGTAAAAGTTGAGCTTGTTTAAGGGTGTTTGTGTGTTGTTAATGTTTAATACTGTTTATTGCTATTATGGGTGCTGTGTAAACAGTCAGACAATTGGCATATACTTCTAGCTTTCAAAAAAGTTTACTTCTATTTATCTGATTCAGTAGATTTACCACACGTTATGGCATTAGCATACCATAACGAGCAAGTTTAATATGGTTTTCTCTACCCCGGTTATCGTAGAATTCTAAAGATGGATGAAGAGCGCTTTCTCGTACGCAGCGGTTTCGGCTTTAAGAAAGACCGGAATCTCTCTCCGAGGACATAATGTCATTAGTACAGTTATAAACCCAGCCCAGCAGCGTTTTCGGTGGCGCCAGTTGTCTGGATCTCGGCTAGTATTCCCTGTGGATGCTCTTCATAAAGGCGATGATTGTCGAGTCCATCCAGGGACTGCCTCCGGGGAGTCGGCGATCTCCGACAACGCGTGACTCCTGCTCTCCCACTACCCAACACAGATCGATCCTCGTACTGGAGGCGACTCGACCCACGACGGCAAACAATGTGCGACGAGTGCGCTCGGTCGGCAAGGTGCCACCGCTCCGATTTCGAGCCGAGCCAGCATCCACGAGCAGCTTCAGCTCCGGCGACAGCACCGACAGGTCTGGGCATCGCCGGCGACGCCCGCTTCCGCGACCACCCTAATCGCCTCCGGACGCGCGACGACGGAACCGGCTCCGCTCAGTGTTTTGCTTGTCGAGCTTGGGTTCCGTTTTCCGGCGTTTCCGGTCTCTCTTTGCTGCTCGCTCTCCACTGCACACAGCTTTTGTGTTATGTACATTGACGAGGTGTAATAATGCTTTCCAGCTTCTTCGCTTCCGCATCAAATTGCTACGTGGTCTCAGCCATCTGTCAAAACCCTATTTTTCCTGTTTACCCACCTTTTTTATCCGAGACCATTTCTAGCTTATTTGAGTCAAACGTCTCTTCAGCGCATGCTCATTAATCTGACCAGCTGTCAGAAATTTCATCATTGTTCCTTCGAGAAAGTTGCCCTTATGTATTAGGATGTTCCGGACTTCCGTTCCCGAGCTACCTTACTTTAAGGGGTAAGGGAGATTACATCGCTCGTGTGTTTGTACTCTTCCCGTTTTCTGCTTGTTCTTTCAGTTTGGTTGGTGGTCCTCCGCTGCCTTTACCCTTTGAAACAACCTTGAGCGGAAGCTACATACTAGCTCTCTTCCTTTACACTTTCCATTAAATTTCTCTCATTGGCAACTTTACAACGCTTGCAAGGTGTTTGCATAGGCGCAAGGTTTCCCCTCTTTATGTGACGCTAACTGGAATGTGCTAGATGACGCTTCCCCACTCTTACTAAACTAGTACTGCACGGCTGCATCTGGTAACTCAAGTTCCTCTTTTCTATCCCGATTTGGTTCCGTTTAGTTTGCACTTCATAAATGGAAGTCCTGTGTGTTTGGTCCTTCTGCATAGTCGAGCTCTCCAAGTGCTCAAAAACGGCCCGTACTCTCGCTGCACCATGCTGTGAACTGTAAAAATGCACTGATTATGTAGGACTGAATCATTCTGCATACTATTATTTTTACTTTTCGAGCCTTCTTCGCTTTAAATATTTTGACAGCTTTTCTCAAGTCTCTTTTATTTGTGGAAGCTATATTTCTTACTGGGGCGTGTAGTACATAGCAGTCCGAGGAGCCCCCAGCTGTCGCATGTGTCACGAATCGACGTTCTCAGCTCGAATCCTACCAAAGTCACAAAGGGTATCCGCCTTTCCGGAGTTAGTGGTTTGGTACCAGCTTTGTCTGATTAAACGCTGATATCCGCTGTCTGCAGCAAGTCATTTTATAGAGCAAACACGCATAAATTACATCCATGATAATAGACGTCACTACATCCCTTCTAGGATGAGCCATCCATTCTAGTCCTACAGGATATCGTGAGGGCGATTTGAATGAATATTTGACCTATACAATGACCTTGGATGGCCTGCCGATGATGAAGAAGTCAGTGTTTTATCTTTCCCAGACAAGTCTGGTGCCAGTTCACCGATCCCAGAGGGGTGGAAAGCTTGAGTGGCCTGGGCGGGAAATCAGAAAACTGGTGTCGAGCAGAGGGGCAGCCGGCTCCTCGTCTGACCGCACTTCATGCGCCTTTGCATCCAAGTCATCACGTAGGAATTGAATGTGTGGTACATCCCAGAAGGGGACTATCAAGACAAATGCGAAGCCTTTATTCGTTTTTACTTATTACCGGATTAAAGTCGGACATCAGCGGCCTACATCTGGGATGCTGTACCCTTCTCTACAGACATTGAGGGATATTACGTAGTGTTCTTGAACGATAATTCGAGGTCAGATAATAAAGGAGTCGACGTTTTGACGTCACATTCACATTTTCTCGCAAATTCCCCATCACTTGTTCAGTGCGGAAGGGAGGGGATGTTTGTTTTGGGGTGGTGTTGAGGGCGCAGTCGGAAGTAGGCGCCGGTCCTCGGGTGAAGCTTGAAGCGAGTATTAGTCGTGTTCGCGCCTGGCTCCTTCGGAGAAGGAACTGATACCTGCTGGCCTGGAAAGGGCAGAACGTTGATATGCCTATCGGTCGGCCATCGAAGAGACGCAGATATGGATTCTGCGCGCCTACACGGCCAAATTCGTGGTCGAAATTGACTCAACAATATAACATAAGTGGAATGCGTGGCGCGCCATGAGGAGGAGTTGGCCTTCATTTTCTATCCAGTGGCACAAAATTGGACCTCTCCGCTTGCTGCCCCATCATACGAGCAACCATGTGCCCGGAGCTTAACATTACCTCTTAGCGACGAATCAAGTGCTGACAGCGGAGAGTTATAGATAGCTACGGGTTGCTTCAGACCGAATTCTCCGTTCCTTCCGAGAATCTGAGGAAGCCGTTGGTAATCAACGTTACCGGATCATATACCGCTCATTAGAACACATTCTTCCAACGTTTTCATTTTTTGCCACCGTATAGATCGATACATGCGGCAATTACTCAGATGACATACATCTGAATATTTGTGGCGTGATACGAGCGGCCGAGGTCAGTGCCCCGCCGCTCTGGAAACCAGTTCCAATGCGACGCCAACTTTTGCTCTCAGTTCATTTCTCGTTTTTGTTTCACTTGTAACCCGTTGTTTGTCTACCAACCAGTTCGACACTTCGGTTCTCTCTGAGCAGTGCACACTCATCCTTCATAATAGAATAGAATAAAACAGGGGACCTCCTGAACCCCTCAAAAAACTGCAGATCTGGGTGCTCGGGCTCCCAGACAGTCACGTGGTTTCTTCGGCTCTGAGAAGAACTCGCACTCTTTCTGTCTCCTCAAATCAGGAGCTGTTTTTCGCAGCCGTTTTTCATGTGCTCCTTTGTTTGATAGGCTATTATTTTTTCGTGAGGTCGCGACCAGCTACAACCTGTTCGGCGCGCATTGTTCAAGTGCAGTGCCGCGTTCGTACTCCGTCACTTCTCCCGTCAGTCGGTGATTTCTTCCCAGGCAACCTCCACACTGTTTGAAATCTCACAATCTTCAGTCATTTGGTGTGGTGAAGATAAGCCTAAACAGCGTGACTGCAGCGTTTCTTGGTATTGAGGACTATATGGGTGGAGAGTCCACGGCTTACTTTATAAGGATCTTTTCAGTATCACCCGTCGGTGAAGTGTGTCCGTCTCGTGGAGCGTCGACCTCTGGTGTGATGCCAGCTCCAGACGACCGTGGCCGATCTTCGGCCCATTACAAGCTACATGGTCGTGGCGGCTCCCAGCGAACTCTCTCACCAGCACATCCACACGCAGCGGTAAGCTCATCATCGTGAATCCGCACATTCGGTTTTGTGCGATTCGCCTGCGAATAAAAAATCTGTTCGGAGAAATATTTTTTATCATTTTTGAGCAGGATGCGGTCAAAGCAGGTGTGCTTCGAGTTCAACCATAGTTTTTCTTCACCAGTTTAGAATTTTCTCATAAGGCAGTTAAGCGTGCAACAAAAGAAACCGGCTTGTAACACTCCAATCTTATCTGCTTATCGCGCTTTGTTTTGTTATTCTCTTGTCTCCCTGCTAATCAAGTGTTTTGCATAGCAGTTTCAAAGCTTCGATATTTTTACACGAATAATAGAAATTATGATCAATAGTTGTGAGATTTTAATCCGAATGAGGTCGTGGAGACTTTCAAATTTTGTGAAAGTTTAGAAACTTCGGATCTATCCTAGTCGAGAGGGGACAACCCTAGGGTGTTACGTTCGCACCGCCATGTCACCACTTCAACTGAATTTCTCAAAGAGCAGCCAATACCATGGGACACCAGTGAATATCTCGATACAAGCTCAAGAGATGGAATGGTGAGGCAGAACGCCACGTTGCCTCCTCCGACTAGGATAAATCCGAATTTTTTTTTTGTAAGGAAAGGAATATGAAAAAATATGTACCTACCGGAACTGCACGTGTGATAGGCAATAAGGCTTCCGAATTCTTCCTTTCCATCAAAAAGGGTGAACTTGATACATGAGTTGAACAACATGAATGGGTGGCAAAACTTTACAATTCCTATAGTGAAATTTGCTACTGATCGCTTAATTCTTAAGAGATTTACAACAAGTTGTGTAGCATCTATGTTGCTTCATAAGCTGACTTCATTGTTGTGACCACTGAAAAGGCTTAAATTTCAAGCTTTCGGTCGGGTTTCGGGTACATTATGCCAAAAACGTAGGTAACAAGCGTTAATACAACGAATTTATCTTAGCTCTCTTAGCAGAAGCCTGCATTTGTTTTCAACAGAGTCTTCTTCGAATTTTCTTGCAGTCTCCCTAATTTTTGACAGTTTGATGCTCTCAGAAACTAGTACCGATCACTGTGGTTCTAGCCTGCTTCTAGTTTTGTGGATTCTCCTGCAAGTTTGTTAATATAGCTCCACTTCTTAGGACAGCCCGATGTTTTTCATAATTGTCTCAATTCATTTGTTACTTCTTTGTTCTGCTTCCTTACGACTGAGTAATAACTGGCCATATTTTGTATGTGTCTGGTCATATTGACTGCAAGCCACAAGTGGCTATGTTTTTTTTTTTTGATTTGTCCCCTTTCAATTTGAATATATAAATCATGTCTGACGCTCTGAAATTTGCTTTTCTGGTCCCGCATTTTGTTCCAGGTGGACAGGAGGTAATCGTTTTGGTGGCTAATGAAAAAATCCTCATGGATGTGCCGCTTTCCACTCACCATCGGTGTCGCACCGCTCAACAGCATTCGCCCTCTCGTTCAATGTCTTACTGCTGTTAAGGTGCTTTTTTGCCCTCGAAATCGAGATATGAGCCTCCCTTGCCATGCCATGTTCTTCGAGAGTGCTCTGCAGAACCGACCTTGTTCACCAGCGAAACCCTACCCCGCTGGATGTCACTTGCATCGTTTCAGTTCCCTTGACAAACTAAGGCTTTCGTGAGAGGACAGTGCTCACGAATTCCGGTGGCGCATTGAAGGTGTTGTCAGAAAATCATCAAACTTTGAAAAGTGCTGCTATTCTGGAGCTTAGGAATGGGCCCTACTCTGCCCTTTGCTCAACCTTTGAAAATTTCTAAAAACCTATCGTTTTCATACGTTCGGTACTTCAAAGACAAGACAAATGGGAAAAGGACAGAAACCATCTTCTGAAACCTCCGTTACTTCATTCTTTCACTTTTCCTGTGCTCTTTTTGACAATTCTGGTGGAGTTGGCAACAATCAAAATAAGTAGATCGTTTCGTATAGCCTCCATTTCGCGTTCAGCTGATCTATTCAGGGACTTGAATAGTATCCATTTCACTTAATTACTTATTCATTGATTCAACTTAGAATTTGAAAATGAATTAGCTTATTTATATTAATTAGAGGCTAGGTCAAAGATCAAGAGTGAAAAATTTAAAAAATAGTTTACAAAGGAATTGGAAAAAACCCAATGGTTTTAGCCATGCGCGTTGGACGACATGCTTCGACCGGCGAAGTTCGACTACATTCTTAGTTCACAGCATCTAATGGATCGGCAAACGCAAGAGTTGCACGCCTGGAATCCGGACGATCGGTGAGTCTGCCGAAGATGGGACGTGCCTTTCTGCTCGGTTGATCTGCTATCCGTTCGACTTCAGATCACTGAACATTTTCGTGAAGGACGACGACTGCTTCACGTTTCATCGACACCCAGTTGCTCAAAGCACGGACTGTATTCGAGGAAAGGTGAGCCATCGTGGTGGCGCAGGAGCAGGTGCCTTAGTCGCTTTCTGTGTGCTTTGCGTGCGGAGTTTCCTGGGCAGAAATCTCAGAATATATTGTCGCTCCTCCCCCACCTAGGTAGAGCCCATTTCCCGTCAAAGATTTGATTTTACCTCTGCTTCTGATCTTCTGTGTCTTCTGGCGGCTTTTACCTTTAGAATATTATTCTAGACGAAGTAGTGCTTAAGGGAGCAGCTTTCTCTGTGAATGACGAGAGCGCACCGATGTAAGAGTAACAAAGGTTGTGTAGCGGATCTTGTTGACAACTGTAAATAGCTGCAAGCGACCCCCTTTGACATGGCGTTACCTATGTAGTACCATACCTGAACATTTTTATCTGCGCAGCTGCAACTTTTTAAGCCGATGCCTTTTCAATGGTTAGTAGAAGCCAATTCAGTTACAGAACCAAGCTATCACGTATCCTGAAATCCTTGATCTTCTTGTATTCAATGATAGGATGCCAAGCACCAAAAATCCCGATGAAGATGCATTTGTTATTGACCATTTTCAGATGGGTTATTCCACCGGATTCCATGTATGGCAGTTGGAATGGCCTCAGCGACAGCGGGGAACCCACGCGGTGGTCGGAGTGGCGACGAAGGCCGCTGCTCTACATGCGATGGGCTACACGTCATTGATAGGAACGAATACGGAGAGCTATGGATGGGATCTTAGTGAGTGAAATCGCCCTAGTAGTTTTCGAGGTCATAAGGAGGAGTGTGCTGCGGTGGTGCCTGCTTCATTGCTGAGGACGCACCCTTGTTCAGGGCTGAAGGGCTTCAAACAGCATGTGCATTTGTCGCCTGTGCGCTCTACCTTAGAATTATGTTAGGTCCTTCTTGTCGACTTTTGGCTGCACCATCCTCTTCACGTTTAGTTGACTGCTTACAGTACGGTATATATCTGCGTGATGTAGCTTCTCCTTCCATTTCTGTTCCGAAAATCCAACAGTGTTTACTAAGGTTGGGAAATCGATTTCTAGGCATCTGACGGGCCACATAATGGAGGATGAAATTTGTTTTTGAAAAAAGATGAAATCCATCTCTCCAGAATCCACTAAATGGAAACACTCTTGACTGGAAAGGATAAACCACTGTCCTGCTCACTGGTTTGCTCCCGCATTTCGTATTGCCTGTTTTACTCCTCCTGTATAGCGAACAACTCAAATGTCAGGCATATGGATTTGGCTAACGCAGACCGCTATGTTTTCATAAATTATTTGACTGTTCTGCCCGCGCTGTCCACCTATTAAATTGTTGCGCCTGCTTCTAATGCGAGCTCTCTTTTCATATATTTTCTCGTCTTGATTATCATTTTATCATCGAAAGCCATACCATAGGCCAAAAAGTACTCATGTTGCCTCCGTCATATTCGTCCGCAAACGTTGTTGACTAAGGCCGACCTTTATTCTTAATCCATTTTTTAAAAACGTTTTTGGTATCTGATCAGTTCATTAGCATTGGTTTAAGTGATCTTAGGAAGTGGCTTATGGTGTCCCCCTTTTGTCGTTCTGTTGTTTCCCGATCCTTTTTCTGGTCAGCTTGCATATTGGGGTAGAGTTTCCAGGACATACCTTTGGTAAAAGCCGTATCTGATCGTAGAACGTAGAATTTTCGTATTCGTCTACTGGCTGGCTAATTTATCAACATGACACAAGCATTTTCAGCTAAGACGTCTTTGCATTTCGTTTTTCATTTTTTTTTTGCATTCTAAAGTATCCTCTTACCTTACCTTATTTATCTCCTTGACTTTAAGCTTTTCTCAATTTGTGTTTCAGTTGCCTTTCTAGATCGATAAGTGGAATGTTACATTTTTTTATTGAAGAAGAGAAAACAGCCGTAAGCGCACACTTCTCCGATATCTACTTCATTTTTCATTTTTTTCGTCCTTCACTTACCACACTTTGAAATGATAAATGTATATTCCTGTTGAGAAATAGTGGTGTTTGAAGTGCTTCAGACAGCGCTAGTTTTCCTTAAAGGCTATGTGCCGGAGCTTCCCCTGTTAATAGACGTAGCGTGTGTTTCGCTTAAACTTAACTTTCCCATTGGAGGCAAAATTCACTGGTGTTGCTAGTTGATTCAGAATATCGCGACTTCTTTCAGCTCGTGGCGAGTGTCATCACGATTCGAAGAATTCCAGTCCGTGGCAGTACCCCACCGGAGTCCCTATGCGGCCAGATTACACTCCCATCCCGGATAAGGTGCGTCTTTCAACCAGCTGCCTAAACCTTTAAGGTACTCATCGTGTGCAACCGCTTGTCTTTGCAGTTCTACTGCATTCTGGACATGGATGATGGCTACATGGCGTTCGCGACCGACCAGCACTACCTCGGTGTAGCGTTCCGAAATCTGCAGGGTCGCACGCTCTACCCGATCGTGTCAGCCGTCTGGGGACACTGCGAGATCACCATGAAGTACCTCGGAGGCATTGAACGTGAGCGACCGACATTTGAGCCCTTGCCGTTCTCTCCCATCCTTCGCGCCTGCTCTTCGTGGACTCTCTTCTCGCCAGACAGCGAGAACTTTTCCGAGAAACACGCAGCCAGCGATGACCGAGGATTTCCTTTCGATCCCAGGGCTCCGGCTAGCCTGCTGCTGCCTCCGCCATCACGCGCGCGTTATATTCCATCACCCGATTATGTGCCCATAATCGATTACAAGTATCTCTGGCCGACGGTTTTCGAAGATTAGGTGACTAGGCATCGCTGTTATACGTTTGCTCGAGTTCTCGAAGCGTTCTGTGCCTGCAGCGGTCCACACCTTCTGGTTGATTCGCTGCAAATGTTGCTCTCTGCTCATACCGTCGCCTGTATTGGTATCTGTTGCTGCTCTTGTACGCTGCGAATGGCCTTCTCGAATCCGAGACGTATCCCTTTTCTCCGCCGCCGAACCCGCGGTACTTGGTAGCGGTGGTGTAGGTGCAACTGATCGTCAGGGGCAATTGACCTGATTCAAGCAGATTTCGGGTGCTGTGCTTCTGTGAGCTCGTGCTGCTGATGTGTGATTGTGGTGCTTTTCAGCGTCTCCCCGACCGCTGATGGACATCTGTCGACGGGCGATCCGCGTCGAAATGGGACGCCATCGACTGCATCGAGTCGACGAGCTGCGACTGCCGCCGCCACTGAAGAGGTTCATCCTCTACCGGAAGTAGCCGCCACCGCCGCCTCCGCTTGCAGCTCTCCACCAGGGTCTGCTGTGCCGTTCCTCCCTACGGGTCTGCTTCCTTCCCTCACGTCAGCCGCCTCGCTTTTAGCCCATCGTCCCCAAGCAAAGCCTTCGCCTTCATACCGTGCTCATATGCGTTGCGTGTTCGCCCGAAATCTGCTAATAGCCACTGGGTACCTGGACCGTCCGGTCCGCTTTCAGGCCACCGCGTCACGCCACTATTCTGCGTCCGTCACTGTTTTATTTTCACCGTACTCACTCTGTAAATATGCATATAGATTTGATTGTGGTATTCGCAAGAAATATGGTCGATATCATTGCTTTATGTTTGATGTTGTCACTTCTTTACTTCATACGCGCGCACCAGTCGAAGTCTTTTTGTTGGCCGCCACTTTCAGCCCCTCCCTCAACACCTCGGTGACTTTTCGTTCGTCCGATACTCACTCGTTTGCCGTAATTGCATCACACCATAATCTAGTGGTCTTTGTCCTAATTCCATAATAGACGACTAATCCCAATTTTGGATTCCCGACTCATCCCGAGCCGACGTCCCGCTCTCGGAGGCGCCGTCCGTCGCAGAGTTGCTGCGCTTACCCTCGTCGTATGCCTTTCGTTGCCACAATTCTGTGTATAGGTATTTGAAGTTCATGCATTTTCCTACCTATCCTTGTTCACTTTTCCCAGTCCTCACTTCATCGTTGTGTCCTCAACTGTCACTAGGCCAACACGAGCCCTGTTCAATGGCGATTAGCTGATTTGTCTTTTTCTGGATATAACTGTGCTTTTTCATTGGAGACTTCGTAACGTAAAGACCGGTGACGTTACTGTAGTTTGTATTGTCAGATTACTGTGAATCGACAATAAATTCGTTTCATCTAGGCTAAGCTCGCTGCGCACTTTATCGTTAAAATGACAGTGTAATCTCGTCGTTTTTCGAAAGCGTTTCGGAGAAAAAGGTGAACTTCTATTTGACATTGTGGTGTAAGACCCAACGCAGGATAAGTCCTCCCGCAGTTGCTATACATGTTTGCATGCTCAGCTTCTTTATTTTAAAGGTTCGTACAAAGTCCCTGAATTTTGTGGAGAAAATAGAGATGGATCCCTTTTTTGGAGTTTTCCACCGATTTTTCGAACTTTCATACGCTCGGTGTCGTGCGAGAGCCAGCTGACAGTCTGCTCTGTGTTATGCTGACCATGCATTATCCAGTCTGAAAAATTGCATGCACTCATCGTTAGGTTCCTACTTTTATACACCTTTGAATGACCTTTTTTGAAGAGCAAAAAATTAACATCTTCCAGTATCGTGGAGCTGCACCACCTAGCACTCCTCATTACCCCTCTTCATTAATAGAGCAGATGTATTTTGCTGAGGGATTTCAATGAAGGATTACGCGGATTTTCGTGTTTCATTCAGTTCTACGTAGCTCTTAACTGAGCTGAAATTGCACTTGATTATGATCGAATACAAATCTTTGGCCAAAGCTGGTACTGTATGGTCAGAGGTTGGGTTGATGGCTTCTGCTGGAAATAAGTATCTTGACTGGAACAGCCTCCAAATTTTTGTAGAAAAAAGACATGAATGAATGAATCGGTCAGTTTTCATTCGACATCAATCTCAATTCGTATCTTCAAAGTGGTGATCGTACCCTTAGCGGCATGATGGTAGTTAGATGGTTCAAGTGAATCATTAGCCGAATGTGGCGTAGTTCGCTACTTCGCTTGCCACAAAAGTTTGGAGGTTATTCAAGCCAGAAGACTTTTCATCGGTCTGTCTCTACCTCTTTTGGGTTCTCGTTATGAAGAAGATGGCAGGTAGTCGTCGAGCTGTCGTTCCAATATTGATATCGAACGTTTATTCGACTTACGTTTCGGCGTAGCCGCCTTCTTCAGAGCCTGGAAAAGACAAGGGGAGTTAGAGAAATTACCCGTCCAAGAGACATTTCAAGTTTCAGCCGTCTCAAAAGCTAAAGGGAGAAAGAGACGAACCGCGAGGAGGACAGCCCAACTGACCTTATGTAAACAGCCGAAGGCTGTGGAGTCACCCTTCAGATGGAGATAAATGTGGGTGAATGAGGTCCTCCCTTCGGGTCAGCCCCTCAGCGACCTTCCGGCTGGCGCCCCCGGGGTCAAGCCCACAGAGGTCGGCAAATGGAGCCAACTCCTGGGTTATGGCCACCCGTTCCTCCTTCCTATTGATTGCGGGGTTCTTGAACGCAATCCACAGCGCCTCCAAGGCCTTGCGCGCTGCGATGTCGACCTCGCGAACCAGGATCGTCACCGCCACTCCAAGCACTGCGCCACTATGACTTCGCAGCCTGTGCTCCCCCAAGAGTGTGCTGACTTTGCACCTGTTGAGCTCGTCCACATGCTCCTTCACCCTCACCCAAAGTGGTCTGCCCGTCTCACCAACGTATTCCTCCTTGCATTCAATGCAAGTTATGAGGTATACTGTTCCTGAAACCCTACAGTCGCCCTCCCCGCCGAATGGGCAGACCACGCAGGAGGGCGTTTCACAAGCGCAGTCATAAAGGCGGTTCCTCACCAGTTGCGCCTTGAGATTAGCCGGAGGCACCTCAACGACCCTAACGATGTCACCCAAGTCAGCCTTATGAACGCATTCCCGTACTTCAGCACTCAGAGCGTCCGAGTTAAAAGGTACCGTGAAGGCGATTTGACCACGCAATTGTGCCCTGTGTATGTGTGCTGGTGCCCGTGGTTGACGGCCTTTGGGCATGTTGTGCGCAACATACCCGTTGGATAAGGCAATGCGAGATGCGATTTCCCTAGATGAGGACTTGAACTCGCTATTCGAGGACACCAGAGCAGCTGTTTGGAACATATTCCAGACAATGGCCCTCTTAGTACTATATGGGTGTGCGGAATGATAGTGCACAATGATGTTCTTGTTGCTGGGCTTCCGGTACCACCTAGTTTGGAAGGTGTTCCTAGAGAGACGAATTTCCACGTTAAGGAACGGCAACCAGTGACTTGTCGGCTTCTCCCTTGTGAGCTTAATATGCTCAGCCTGACGGTTAAACAACTCGAAGCAGGCATCCGTTTCGCTCTGCGTGGGACATACGATGAAACAGTCATCTATATACCGACAATACAGCAAAGGTCTGCGTTCCATTGCGGGTCTCTCTATTTTTGACATGTACCCTATAGCTAGCACCGGAGCCAAGCGTTGACCCATAGCTAGGCCACTAACCTGCCTGTAGTACTGTTTGGACCACTTGAATATGTTGCACTGTAGACGACTACCTGCCATACTGTTCTAGGACATGCCAAGATTCAAGGACAGTCGCACATGGAATATCTTAAGAAGATGGAAGTTTCTCAACCTACGACAATGTTTAAATGAAAGCCGAACATGGTGTGTTGAATGAGGGAACATTCATCCTAAGGTTATGCACGTCTTCGGGAAAAGTAATGAATTGGGAGCATAAACGCTTGCGAAAGTGTAGTTTGCAAACTGTGTGTTTCCTACTGTTTCTTAGCGAAACCAGGGAAGTGAAGTGAAGAGTTGCGACGTACCACTAGCGCATCATTTAGATGGACTGTCAGTTCACTTTAGCCATCGTTGCAAATTGTCAACGTACAGGCGATTGAGGTGAGTTAGAGAATGAAGAGCTGCTTCTTGTCGAAATCCACAGTAGCGGCTTGAAGCACTTCGGAGTGGTCTTCGAGTTGTCGTTTTTCAAAGGAAGGAGAGACAAATTCGCCAGACTTCATCCATCCAGTCAGCTCGTTGTACATTCGCGAGCGCTCCTGTGTTCAAAACGGAATTTGAAGAGTGCTTTTCTTTCAGTCGCTGAGGCAATACAACAGAAAACCTTCCGAAAGATGATAAACCTGTCGCCTTATTGTTTTCCTTACAGGCGTTGCCGTGCGGCATGTCCGAAGACAAACTCGGTACCTTATTATGTTGTTTGGGAACAGCATATTTGCTTTACACATTTCTTGCGCTCTTTCATAAATGCTAAATCGGTGGCTGCTTTGGAAAGGCTATTGACTCCCTTTATGTGAGGAATAAAATTTGTTACCTATATCACATTTTCATCACGAAACAGCTCGATTTTCAAAAAAAAAACCGAGAAGGACATGTACTAGTATTCTGCGCGAAGTGGAAAGAAAAACTTTGCCCAAACCAGGGCTGAGGATATTCTCTTCGGGTACTGACCACGAATCTCACATGGGCTTATGAATTTTCGGTCTGTTAGGTTAAAGAGTCCGCAATGCCTGTCGGAACTTCGTCAACCTCAACACCGAGATGGCCGCTCTCCGATACAACCGTCACCTCTTCCAGAAGGACCACGGAGAAGGTCATCCACGAATTTTACTCCGATCTCTTCGATAGCCACGTCCACCTGCCCCCACGCCATCTTCCGCAGGATGGATTGGTCGTCCCCTCTGTTCTCCTTTCCGAGATCCGACACGCCATCTCGTCGGTGAAGAAACGTACAGCACCCGGTCCCGACAAGATCAGACCCGAAAACCTGAAGAATCTCCTGCCAGCGCTCATCAACGCCCTGGCGCGGCACTTCACACGTTACCTGTCGGAGTGCAAGGTTCCATCTTAGTGGAAGAGCAGCAGGACCGTCTTGCTGTACAAGAAGGGAGACAGCACGACAGTGCCAACTATCGCCCGATCTGCCTGCTGTCCGTAGTCTATAAAGCTGTTCACTCGAGTCATCCTGAATAGGATCAGCAGAACGCTGGACGAAGGACAGCCATGCGAGCAAGCAGGATTTCGGAGAAGATTCAGCACGATCGACCACATACCGAAGCTCTTCGAAGTGTCGCAAGTGTACAAAATGCCGTTATGCCTCAAGTTCATCGATCCTAAGAAAGAATTCGACTCTGTCGAGACTGAAGCGGTCGTCGAAGCCCTGCTCACTCAGTGCTTTCCTGCTCAGTACATCGGAGTCCATCGAGAGTTGTACAGTGGATTCACGACCAAGATCTCTCCATTCTACAACGACGTCGTCATCGACATGAAGAGAGGGGTTCGACAAGGGGATACCATATCTCCGAGCTCTTCAGCGCTACCCTCGAAAACGTCATACGCGAATTAGAATGGGAAGATATGGGAGTGAAGGTCGACGGCCGGCAACTGCACCATCTTCGCTTCGCTGACGACATCTGCTCATAACACCGAGCATCAGTCAGGCGGAGCGAATGCTGGACGACTTCGATGGTGTATGTGGGAACGTTGGACTGCAGCTGAATCTTACGAAGACGATGTTCATGAGGAACGGACAAGTTTCTGATGCCTCATTCGCGCTCGCGGAATGAACATCTCCGAATGCTCAAGCTTCATGTATCTGGGTCGCATAGTCAACATGGCCAACGACCTAGCGCCGGAGCTGGGCAGGAGGAAATGACCGGCTTGGAGAGCTTTCAAGATCGTCAAAGAAGTCGTGAAGAAGGCGAAGAACGTCCGAACGTACGAAGAAGGCTCATCCCACCTAATCGACTCTACTGTTCTTCCTGCCCTAACAAGGAGAGCCTCCAAAGTGGCGGTGAGCTTTTGAAGTTCATGACGCTCTGCTACCACCCAGCCGAATGTGGTCAGTTCACGTAGTGGTAGTGTTGTAGCTTTACAGGGGAAAGGTCGTGGGTTCGATTCCCCTTGTAGTTGTGTTTTTGCAATTTGCAATTCATCATCGGTGGGATCGTGGGTTCGATTCCTACTTGTAGTCGTGCAAGGTTAAGCAAGTCGAAAACTAATGCCAGATTCGTGACCGGCACGCCAAAGGACCCCATGCACAAGGTTTGGGCGAAATTGGTGCATCCGACCCAGGGTCAAGCTTGAGAGGTTCGGGAATCAAAGGGGGGTCGTACTGTGGCCTCGTCTGGAGGGGGGGGAGGGGTCGTGCTCTTCCGGTTTTGGCAGAGGATTCTCTCTTATTCTTCAGGTTTTTAGGTGATATTTTTAATTTTTAATTGTTTTGTTTTGTTTTTTTCCAGGAATGCCTACGAAGGCGTGGAGTCTCTCATTCGTCCCGCAAAGTTGTAAAAATTAATATAAAAATGTTTCAAATAAAGATTGTATTACTTGTTAAAAATAAAGATTTTCTGCACCCAGATTTGGAGTCAATGAGAAGTTTCCATTTTTCAGTTTTTTTTTCAGGAAGTCACGGACGCGACAGTTTTCTGCCTGAACGAGCGACATCTACGTCCTAAATTGCCGTCTATAAAATTTGAATTGTCAATTGCTAAGGAAAATTAAGTGCTTTTCCTACAAGAATTTTGGAAGCACTCTTCGAAGCGATGACCGAATGGCAACCGGAGGATGGACTTGTCACGGAGCTAATTTTCTCTCTTCTGCTGGAAACAGCATCAGAAAGTGAGGTTGTACCCAATAAAGTTTTAATCCACCGGTTGACACAAGGGAATAAAACGTGTTTTTGTGAGACAATCTTCTGTATAAACAGACGCTCCGATTTGTATCATTTGCCGAAAAAATTCGACACCGTTAATCACATGGAAGCCGCTATTTTTACAAGCTGCTTTTTAAAGCGTAGAACCCACACCTCTTACAGTTTTAAAAGTTCTGTGAATTTTTCAGACATGTCGCACAAACTCCGAAATATGGTAGGTTACGTGGAGCCATTGCGTTCTCCGATATCACCGATCGCCACTGAAGGACGGACTTCTTGCGGCAAAAAAAAATTTCTACCTTCTGGAGGAAGAGCATCAGAGAATGAAAACTGTACCAACTTAGAGTTCAAGATGTGGTTAATATACAATCATAAACTGAGCTTCTTCGCAGCGATCTCCGATATGATTAGGACTGACTGCATTAAATTTTTCGCTTTTCAATAAAAATTAATCAATTTTTACCTGAAGCAGATCACCCACACAGTTGAAATCTTGCCACAAAAAGTTTCAAGTCTTGTTTAATGCACAGTGTAAAAATCATGGTTTTCTGAAGCGAATAGATTGGATCGACCACTGGTCGATATGGCACCGACGTCATGGGAGCGACGAAATTCGACGTTCACAAAAATGACTATAACTCGGTAAGTTTTCCACAACTTGAAAAAGCCAAAGGCTTTTTATAAACCAAAAAAAAGCCTTTACATAGTATAAAAATCTGTTTTCAAGAACTAGATCTTCATACGGGGCTGAGGCCTTCGATTTTTGAGCGAAAAAAATTGAAGTGACTTTGTATAAATAATTATATCCCGGTAAGATTTCGCATTTTAAAAGATTTAATAGCTTTTTGAAACTAGAGGAAAAGCGTTTTCGAACCATATAAAAATTGGTTTTCAACAGGGAGGTCTTCATAGGGGGCGGTAGGGGTTCGATTTCTGGTCCATTGTTGCAGAAATACGTGCCAAAAATCGAACCCCCCCCCTGCCCCCTATGAAGACCTCCTTATTGAAAAAAGATTTATACATGATCAAATAATTTCTATATGGTTTGAAAGCGCTTTTCGTCTCGTTTTCAAAAAGCAATTGGGATTTTTGAATTTCAAAAAAATAAATCGAGTTATGATCAATTTTGTGAAATCACTCCAGTGACTCCGGTGATGGGCCGACCAACTCCTCTGGTCACGGTTTCACAATAAATGTCCATAACTCCGGTTCATTTTTCAGAATACAAAAACCCCAATTGCTTTTCGAAAACGAGACGAAAAGCACTTTCAAACCATATAGAAATTATTTTTCAACAAGGAGGTCTTCATAGGGGGCGGGTGGGGTTCGATTTGTGGTCGATTTTTGCCAAAAATCGACCAGAAATCGAACCCCCTGCCCCCCATGAAGACCTCCTTATTGAAAAAAGATTTATACGTGATCATTTAGCATATTTCCTCTATTCTTCAAAAAGCAATCGGCATTTTTGAATTTCGAAAAAAGAACCGAGTTATGATCATTTTTATGAAATGACTCCAGTGTCGACGGTGCAGAGTCTACGAGCAGTTCTTCACAAATTTGATCATAACTTGGTTCAATTTTGAAATTCAAAAATCCCAATTGCTTTTTGAAAAATAGAGAAAAGGTGCTTTCCATCCATATAGAAACCGGTTTTCAAAAAAGGGGTCTTCATACGGGGCGAGGGGGGTTCGATTTTTGGCACGTATTTCTGCAACAATGGACCAGAAATCGAACCCCTACCGCCCCCTATGAAGACCTCCCTGTTGAAAACCAATTTTTATATGGTTCGAAAGCGATTTTCCTCTAGTTTTCAAAAAGCTATTAAATCTTTTAAAATTCGAAATCTTACCGGGATATAATTATTTATACAAAATCACTTCAATTTTTTCGCTCAAAAATCGAAGGCCTCAGCCCCGTATGAAGATCTAGTTCTTGAAAACAGATTTTT